>CM065592.1:13066105-13148642 GCA_033119425.1 Bufotes viridis | reverse complement strand
AATATTGATGGCCTATCCTCAGGATATCAGATCGCACCTCGCACTCCCGCTCATCAGCTGTATAAAGGGAAGGAGCGCGGTGAGCACGTGTGCCGTCTCCCTTCTCTCTTCCTTCTTGCTGCTGCTATGTCTTTGGAGAGCAGGAAGACAGAAGGGAGGGGGCACACCGTCACAGGGTACGCCTTCCCTTCATACAGCTGATCGGCGGGGGTGCCGGGTGTCGGACCTCCGCAGATCGAATATTAATGACCTATCCTGAGGATAGGTCATCAATATTAAAAGCCTGGAGAACCACTTCAATATGAGATCGGTGGGGGTCCGACACCCCACACCCCCAGTGATCAGCAAAAGTCGGCATCAGAGCTACACAGCTCCCTCCATTGTGCAGTGGACGGAGCTGGTAACTGCAGCGCTGCTCCCACTGAACTCTGAACTGCAAGGAAACTGCTGATTGTGGGGGTGGGTTGTGTCGAAACTCTGCTGATCTGATATTCATGTCATCAATATTTCAGGTCCACTACACTGTGCATTCCTATTTCTAATGTAATGTGCCTGTAATGTGCACGGCAGAGCTACAGTTAGGTAGAATGGAGCTTTTCATTCCATTCTAACCCCCTCTGTGGAGGAGTGGGCGAGTCCCATTTCCTGCAGGAAGGGGGACGACAGTTCTAGTTAGTCTAGCTTATCCCCTGCTAGGGGAAGGAGGGTGGGCTAGGCACATCTCTGTTGGACATGCCCAAGCCGAGCAAAGCCAAGCCAGCCAGAGCACCCTCAGCTCTGCTGGTCATGGAGGCCATAGCTTAGAGCCTCAGGAGCCAGGAGCAGAGTTCCCTGGCCTAATCTAGAGTCAGAATAAAGAGAGAAGTTGCAGCATAAAGAAGAAGCTAAGTTATACAGAGCCAGAGAACAACATATGTAGCAGAGTTGAGTTTGCCTGCCAGAGTTTTAATGCCAAAACCTGTTGGAACCAAGATAAAGTCTGTAAACCATTTTGGAGAATGTTTATGCAAAGTAAAGCTGCTATTCAACTTCATCACGAGGTCTGGACCCAATTATTTCTTCAAATTCCTCAACTATTCCCCCTATTTGTCTGCTTCGAGCCAACGCCTGGGGTCCAGCCAGTATCAAGGTATGAGCACCGTGACACTCATACAACATAAAGGGACATTTTAGGCCACCCTATACCACTTGGCTATTCCTATACCTGGGTACCACTGACATTACAAAAGGTGCCCTGGCCGTTGACGTTCATTGCAATTGTAGAAAGCCATAATGTTTTTTTCTTTTTATGCAGACTGATATGAATTTTTGAATGGCACAATTTTTGGGCGCATCTAACTTATTGAATAGTTTTATTAACTTTTCTGCAAGGGTGATTTGTGACAGGCGGACAGGACAAGCGATTCTGGGATCGATATCAATATTTATTCCATTTTTTGGGCGGTGAGGTGAACAAAAGAACGCCCATTTCTGGCATTGTTTTTAGTTTTTTTTAATGACGTTCTGCATGTGGTATAAAAAATGCCTTAGTTTCATAGTACAGGTCGTCATGGATGTGGAATGTGTTGTTTTTTTAATTGTTTTTCTATTTTATTTGTATATAAATAAAGCATTATAGAAAGGTGAAATTGTGTTCTGCAATACTTGCAAAGCTTCTGTCATACAGTGTATTATGGCTGTGAGCATAACACTGGCAGGCGTCGTATTAGGCCCTGTCTATAGCAGGACCTAATAGGTGCGCAAACATGGCAGACCCTGGCTGCCATGATGACCCACAATTAATGCAATTACGGGGTCACACACAGGGGTACACCGAGCCTTTCTGCTGCCTGAGTCGAAAAAAACTGGAATGGCAACCCCCCACCAGCCAATTTCTTAACCTAACCTCTTCCCTCAAGCCCCGCTGATAAAGACATACTTGGAAAACATTACATACAGCGCTATAAAACATAAAAGGTAATACAGCTCAACATACTGCACCCACTGTGCTTCCCAATACTATACTGCAGAAACAGATAATCCCCTTCCGCTCCCCCTCTTGCCCCTACCTGGTGCTGCCTGAGACAATCGCCTGACCTCGCCTCATTAGTGGCGCACCCTGGTCACACACTATGACAAACCATTTAAATGCTGCAATCCTGGCCGTTTCCTCAGGGTGTCAGCTGTATGTAATGGCTGATAACAGCCGGCCCGGCATCACTGCATGTATGGTGGGGTTGTGAAAGGTTAAGGCTGATGGAGACCTTCATCCCACTTCTGAAAGCAGTTGATCCCCTTTTGCATACACTTAAAGAACCAGCCATGAACCTAGACCTTGCCTCAAACATGCGGGGTTGCGTAGGATTGGCATTGGGTCCTTAGAGAGGTCGGAGGCCTTCAAGGTGGTGGAGGCCCCAGAGTATGTGCTTCATGTGCTCAATTAACTAAAAGCAGGAAAAAATTAAAGGAAGGGCGATTACATGGACACATTCTCCACTTTGAAGATGCCTCCGACCTCACTAATGGACATGTTCATGTCATGTTTTATCCTCCATTATAATGCGTACTCGGCTGAACTTCCCCAGTAGACCTTCCTCGACTCTTCTATCGTCACATTCAAAAATTTGAAGTGGCTGCGGCACTGAATAATTATGACCCAATTTTTACCTTGGGTTGTTATTCCCATTATTGGCCAGCGAGTCCCCAATGAGAATTTCGGCTCCGTTGATGTAATCTGCGCAGCAGTCCCCTCGGTTGGTGACCATTATATGTGATATTTTATGAGATTGCAATAAATCGACTCTAAACCAGGGCGAAAGCTCATATTGAGTAGAAAAGCATGATCCACGGGGGAAGAGAGGATCCGTGTTTCCATCGATGGCGTTGTTGGCAGTGCTAAGATCCTTCACGGTTGTAGAATCGTCGCACGGCCCCGAGTGCAACGTTTTGGACTGAAAATAAATGCAAGAAAAAATAATAATAAATGAGCGAGATAAGTGGGTGACTACGTGCAAGAAGTGAAATGCTCTCCACGTAAAGTCTAGAACAGGTTTTCTGAAAACTGATGGGGGAGCCACCAAGATGGCGGGTGGTAGAAGAGTCCAACCTTAAAGTGTCACTCACTGGTCACACAACTTGTGATATGTCATCTAAAGTTGTGATCGGTGGGGGTCTGAGTGCTGGTCTCTAGAACGAGGATCGAGAAGAGCGCACATATCACGCACTCTCTCCCCGCTGCATGAGACGGGCTCCATAGAAGTCTATTGGCCCATCTCGATTCTCTCCTCAGCAGCGAGATATGCCCGCACCTCTCTCCCCTCGTACTAGAGAACAGTAGGGGTCTCAGCACTCGGAACACCAAGCCCCCCCCCCCCCCCAACAGTCACAACCTTTGAGATGTCTCTATGACGTATGGAACATTGTGCGAAAAGTTAGTGACGATTTACCTTACACCTTTATTATTATAATTTACGATATTACGGAACTCACGCTGATCGCTGCTGCTCCACACAGAAACCCAGAGGAGGGAGAAGATGAGAAGGAACATGTCCATCAGACTGGAAGACAAAGAAAATAACATGAGCAGAAGACGAATGTATAAGGGACAACTCTATCGTCCTGTATAAGAAGGGTGGGGGTTGCTAAGCCTGGATATTATCTGGAAGTGGTTTCCGGAGTATCATGTCTCATATGAGGTGCTGGAAATGTTTCCAGAGTTATATGAATGTTATAGAGCTGGAGGTGAGATCCAGAACTAACTGCATGACATGACTCAACTGGAAGTTGTTTCCAGGGTTTATTTTCCCATCGGGTGTTCCATAGGATGATTGAGCTGAGATTTATCCTGAAATGTTCCTATAAAATGGCACAAGAGGTTAACTAACTCTTTAATGTATTTCAATAGTTTGTCACAAAATGGTTGGAGATAACTCTGTACCATGTGTTATCAGAGACGTTTTTAGCTCAGCTACATCTGTGGCTCTGCACAGGTGTGACCCGACTGCAGCAGCTTTAAAGAGGACCTTTCATGGGTTTGTAGTATGTGAGATAAATATCGCAGTCTTTCTCTGTGGGCGTCTCCTTCTCCCTGGCTGTGACGCCCTGCGCTGCGATTGGACAGCGCTACAGCCAGGGAGAAGGAGATGCCCACAGAGAAAGACTGCATCTCTTCCCCATTGCTCCAATGCTTAGTATTAGCATACTGAGCGCAAGATTTGCGGGGGGGCCATAACAGGGTGCAGGAGCGCGATTTAAAAAAAATGGGCAGGGTGGCAGCACAGCTGGGGGTACCCCGCAGGTACAGATATTTATCTCACTTACTACAAACCCATGAAAGGTTCTCCTTAAGCATCCTGTGTTTTGGAATGGCTCATATGTAGCTTGTATGTATGTGTGAGCGCAGTAATATGTTACAAGTACAGAACTCTAAAGAATCTCATAAATCCATAAATGTTAGTATGTGCACCAACTGTGGAAAATGTAGGAAATGTCTTCACCAACTGTGGAGAATGTAGAAGATGTCTGCACCAATGGTGGACAATGTAGGAGATGTCTGCACCAACGGTGGAAAATGTAGGAGATGTCTGCACCAACGGTGGACAATGTAGGAGATGTCTTCACCAACGGTGGACAATGTAGGAGATGTCTGCACCAACTGTGGACAATGTAGGAGATGTCTGCACCAACGGTGGACAATGTAGGAGATGTCTGCACCAACTGTGGACAATGTAGGAGATGTCTGCACCAACGGTGGACAATGTAGGAGATGTCTGCACCAACGGTGGACAATGTAGGAGATGTCTGCACCAACGGTGGACAATGTAGGAGATGTCTGCACCAACGGTGGAAAATGTAGGAGATGTCTTCACCAACTGTGGACAATGTAGAAGATGTCTGCACCAACGGTGGACAATCTAGAAGATGTCTGCACCAACGGTGGACAATGTAGGAGATAACTGCACCAACTGTGAACAATATAAGAGATGTCTACACCAACGGTGGACAATGTAGGAGATGTCTGCACCAACAGTGGACAATGTAGGAGATGTCTACACCAACGGTGGACAATGTAGGAGATGTCTGCACCAACAGTGGACAATGTAGGAGATGTCTGCACCAACGGTGGACAATGTAGAAGATGTCTGCACCAACAGTGGACAATGTAGGAGATGTCTGCACCTTTTCTGAAATTGTGCAAAGATTATGTCAGACACCTGGATAGAATCATGTACACAGGTTATTCCCTCAGGTTAAAGAAATTGCCGGCAAGGTAAATAAAACTCGACCCTACACAAAGCCTCATATGGTGGTTTCAGGACTTCAAAGAAAAATCTTGATTTCTTTCTCAGAAAATTTTAGGGGTACTTTCAAGAGTGTATGAAGGCGGGGGGCATGGCCGGCCATGAAGAGTGAGGGCGCGCTCTGTAGGAGCTCCGCTGCATCCCTGGCTATATATTGCCCTCAAAATCACCACTCCTGATGGGCAAAACCGTGAAAAAGGGTAGAGCCCGACCATCGGCTCCCCTGGCATCCTCTCAAGGAGACCTCCCGCACTTCTTCGCCTGGCAATCCGTCTCCCTGGGCCCAGCCCTGCATGACCGCACTCTGCGCTCCCAACATAGCGCAGGCACTCAGACCCTGCGGCATACAGAGTCGCCGCCTGCCGTGCCTAGGGGCCCTTCCCTGCAGCTTCAAGTACGCCACTCGGTTTCTGTGCCCGACTGGGCTCCTCTATCGCCACTGCAGCTGCACTCCCTACATGCTTGCTCTGGCCACATTGGCCCACACCCGCGGTGCCTCTGCCGGACCCAGCAATGGACCAAGGCACCACAGGTCACTCTAGTGGGATTACCTTCCCCTGCCATCCCCATCAGTGGCAGCTACTGGCCCTGTTAGCCAGGTGGACTTTGCTCTAAAGCCCTCAACCCACCCTTTCTGGCCCAGAGGACCTTCACATGCAGTGCCACATGCACCAGAGGCCATCCCTGGGCCTGCCTATGACTAGCCACCACTAGGCTCTAATCCTCCCCAGAAGCAGCCCATTAACCACCAGCAGTGGTCCCCAACTCATCTGCTCACTATAAGCCAGCTTTTCCTAATGTGCAAGATCCCCTTCCTCTACCCCCTCATTCCCCTCGGACCCTCCTTGGCAGCATGTCCACACTGGTCCACTGGCTCTTCCTGGGATGGCTCCTCTCATGGACCTTCTCAGAAATAGTGATGAGCGGCAGGTGCCATATTCGATTTCGACGAGAATTCGCGAATATTCGAATGAATATTCGTTTCATATTCGTCGAAATCGAATATTAGATCATTATTCTAGTTACCGCGATTAATATGCGATTTAAATAATCGCGTATTGCGATTTTAACTTAAGGCTACTTTCCTATTGGTTTCATATCTAGAATTATAAGCGAAGATGACGGATATGACGAATGTATTCGTCATATTCCTCAAAACGAAGATAGCGAAGTATTCTACATCTTCGTTTTAGCAACCTATTCGTCAACTTCGCTAATTCTAGCAATCAAATAGGAAGGTTGACTATAGAGACAACTGTGTTTAATTCGCTATGCGATTATTTATATATTTTTTTAATAAATAGAATAATTATAATAATTATATCAAGTAATATAATTATTCTATTAAAAAAAAAAAATCGCATAGCGAATTTAACACAGCTGTCTCTATAGTCAACCTTCCTATTTGATTGCTAGAATTAGCGAGGTTGACGAATAGGTTGCTAAAGCGAAGATGTAGAATACTTCGTTATCTTCGTTTTGAGGAATATGACGAATACATTCGTCATATTAGCTATTACGCTAATTCTACCAAGCCAACCATAAAGTTCCTTGCTCATGGGCGTCCCCATCACCATGGGAGCGTCTCCATATACTAAAATGTACTGTCGGATTTGAGGAATTACGTTGAAATCGCAATGCGATTAATTCAAGTTATATTAATCGCATTGCGATTTCAACTTAAAGCTGGGTTTATAATGGGTCAGCTTGCTAGAATGAGCGAAGTTAACGAATATGGAATATAGCAGCACTGCTAAGTTGAATTCGCAATGCGATTAATTTAACTTAGTAATCGCATTGCGATTTCAACTTAGCACTGCTATCTTACATAGGCTAGAATTAACGAATATGGAATATAGCACTAGCAGTGCTAAGTTGAAATCGCAATGCGATTACTTTAAGTTAAATTAATCGCATTGCGAATTCAACTTAGCAGTGCTGCTATATTCCATATTCGTTAACTTCGTTCATTCTAGCAAGCTGACCCATTATAAACCCAGCTCTAAGTTGAAATCGCAATGCGATTAATATAACGAATTAATCGCATTGCGATTTCAACGTAATTCCTCAAATCCGACAGTACATTTTTAGTATATGGAGACGTTCCCATGGATGGGGGCGCTCCATGAGCACGGAAGTCGGCAGAAGCGGCAATGGGCACTGACTAGAGCAGCCAGGAAGCCAGGAATCCTCAGGACAGGTAAGAACTACTGTTGGGAAGAGGAAAGAAAAAATATAACTAAAAAAAAACAAAAAAAAACGAATATTCGAAATAGCGAATTTATAGCGCTATATTCGAAATATTCGCGAATTAGCGAAGTGCCGATATTCGCTAAAAAAATTCGCTATTCGAATATTCGCGCTCAACACTACTCAGAAACCATTCGCCCTGTTTGCGGTCCCTAAGGGACATGTCTCTGCTTTCCATGGATCTCCCGTACTTCCTCAAACAGTTGGACCTGCCACAGGTTGACCTGGGTCCATGGCCCTCTATCCACTCATCAGTTCCTACATCGCTAGGTTGACCTACTTCCCCTCAAACTGCCAGCACCGAGACCTCTGCGTATGCTCCTTGTGGACGGCAACATCGGCGACCAGTGGCTCCTCAACGTGCATCTCCCCACTGCCTCTGTCTTCTGAAAACTGTTTGTTGTTCTTGACTGGGACTATTGACCTGTTGTCATAATGGTTCACTTCTCATCTACCTTTTGCATTTTTCTGTTTCACTTGCTTACCATCAGTAGTAGGTGATATCTCTCTGACAGTTTATTTGGCACAGGGAATGTAGCATATCTGCTCCTCTCTGGTTGCTACCTTCCCCCAATAGTTTGGGACACTCCTTTGGGACTATTTTGTTCCTGGTTATTATCTCCCTAGACCTTTTGGTCACCTTAGATAGTTATCTCTTTTCTTTTTCTTTCTCTCTCTTATCGTTTTCCCTTTTCTTTCTCTTCTCTACTTAGTAATTTCACTTGTCCCCCTTTTTTTTTTAGATCTCTTATTACTTTCCCCTCTTGCCCTTTCCCCCCCACTCTTTATGTCTTTACCTTTCCCGCAACCATGACTCAAGATAGTTTCCTTCATTGCGAAAGGCCTCAACACTTCAGAAAAAAGAATACAAGTGCTTCACCATTTCCATCGCCAGAAGGTACAGATTGTTTGTTTTCAGGAAACACACTTCAAGTAGGGTAGTACCCCTCATATTCAACATCGACATTATACGACCTGGCATTTCGCAAACCCAGTGAATAAGACAAAGGGAGTAGCCATAGCGATCCACAAATCTTTGCCTTATCAAATGCTGGGCTGCAATTTTTGATGCTGAAGCCAGGTATCTGATTCTCTCGCTATTGATTGGCGGACGAGAATTCACTTTTCTCAATGCTTATGCCCCCAACCAAAACCAGATTCCCTTTCTTTTAGACCTTATTGATATGGCCCTACCCCTAGTCCATGTACAGTTATCCTCTGTGGTGATCTCACCCTGAATCCCACGTTAGACAACTCCACTGGACGAGCTTCCCTTTCTTATTCGTCCATTAAAATAGTAAGAAAAGCAATTGTATGACTGGTGGCATCTACAACACCCCGTAGACAAAGATTATACCTTTTATTCCGCCCCACACTCCTCCTATAGCCGAATCAACTACATTCTGCTGCAACAACAAGCACTCCCCTGGCTTGACTCCACACAATTAGGCAATATCTTGTGGTCGGACTACGCCCCGGTTTATTGGTATCTGAACCTCCCTTTTCTTCCTAAACGAGAGTGGACATGGCGTTTGAAAGAGTCTGCTGATATTACCAGCACTGTAGAAAACATTCTCATTGACCACCGCAGGGACCCCACTTCTTTCCCAACACAATGGTAAGCCCTGAAATGTGTTCTAAGTGGGGTTCTCATTAAACATAGTTCCCTTCTCAAGAAGGAGAAAGCACATTCTCTCAGCCTTGCACTGCGGAAGGTTGCTTCCCTCGAGCTGGCCCACAAACACACACTTTCCTTACCGACCCTCCGCGATCTCAAGAATGCTCGCTTGGATGCTAAGTACCTCCTGGAATCGTCCTACAAGAGCATGATACAATTCTGCTGCAGTAAATTCTATGAATATGTAAGCCATGTACCGGGGTGGGCCCCAGGATATACCAAAGTCACGAACGAGGAAATCAACACTGACACCAGATTGTGTAAAACAGACTTTTTACTGTAACGGGATTTCAAACACAACCCCAAATGCAATGAACATAAAATCAGATTACATACACTCAACCAGGAGGCCGAGACCCCTATGTTGCACAGCACGGCGCCCTCTGATGGTAGCCGGAAAACACTCTAACTAATTTTACCTACTGCGCGCAGAGTAAACACTGTCTCACCATACCTGTTATTACCCTAAAGAACAGGAACGATTGTGTGGGGTGAAAGATACAGGCTAGCCCGCGGTGCGACACAGCAGCTTACAATCTTATCAGTCTATGCAGTATTACTCCCAATCAAAACACTGGCTTGAGTGTTGTTTATGGTGAAGTCTTTTCTGTTCGCCAGTGTGAACTGTAACTTTAGCTGGTAAATCCTTGTGCTAAATAATCAACAATCCCTCTGACCTGTCACACACAGAGATCCTAAGTAGCTAAATGTAGGTCTCATTTCAGTCTCATTTGAATGTGTGCACGATTTTACTGACCCGGGTCTTGTTCTGTATCCGATTATGTCTTTAAACTGAACAGCAACAAGTCTCTTCAGCAAACCTGCGGCTCTAAAGATTAGGTAGCGCTTTGTTCCACAGCTCCTATCCGCCTCTGTGGAAGCAATCCATTTCCTCCGGATGGACTCGGGGACTTGGCCTGCGATCAGCCTCACTCAGCTGCAGCTCCGGCTACTGTAGGACGCCGAACACTTGGATGTCAGCGGATACGATCCTTACACAGTCCTGTTCTGTCTGGCTCCTTCTAAGATGTCTGCCAATCTGCTTCCTGTTTCTCTCTGTAGCTTGATAGTCCCTCCTCTCATGCATATTGTATTCTGTGCAGTCTGTGTGCTGTGTCTGGGAAACAGCGGCATCTTGTGGCCAAACAGCAAAATAACAGTGTTCATGCAATAAGAGCCGTTTCTCAATCTTACAAATAGGGCAACAAAAGTGAATGTCTGCTGGCAAGGGCTCTCAAGGGAAAACTAGCCACCTCTCACATTCCTGCCATCAAAAACCCTGCGGGCCGTGTGGTCCATACCTCTGCATATATTGCCTCTTTCCTTCAATCCTTTTACTCCAAACTCTACAACTTACCCAGCTCTGCTTCAGGTCGGCTAGAACATGGACCTGAACCCCCCCTCAGTCTTTCAGACTATATGAGCTGGAGTCTGCTAGTTTGGAGACTCCCTTTACAGAGGCCAAACTCCAAATGGTCCTTAAGTCTTTACCGGGGGATAAGAGCCCGGGTCCTGACGAGTTCACAGTTAGGACGCCAGAGGTGGAGGAAGAGGCCGAGACAGCAGCAGAAGAGGGAGCAGGAGGAGCCTGAGACCGTTTGTGGTTTTTAAGGTGTTTACTCCACTGCAGTTCGTGCTTTGCATTTGGATGCCTGGTCATGCAGGTTGTGCTCAGGTTAAGAACGTTTATGCCTCGCTTTAGGCTCTGATGGCACAGCGTTCAAACCACTCGTGTCTTGTCGTCAGGGCATTGTGTGAAGAACTGCCACGCCAATGAACTCCTTGGAGCAGGCCTTGATGTGCTCGGTGACTGGGTGCGGTGGGCAGTAGCAGGCGTATGTGTATGGAACGGCCGCTCGGCTTTTGCACCCTGCTCTCTCTTTTGCTGTGCTGTTGCCTCTGTGCGACCACCGCCTCTTCCTCAGAATTGCACATGTCACTAGCACGACCTTCAGTCCAGTCTGGGTCTAGGACTTCATCATCCTCCACATTATCTTCCACCCATTCATGACCCCTGCCCTCCTCGTCGGTCTGCACATTGGAGAAAGCCACAGCAGTTGGCACCTGTGTTTCATCATTATCATCAGAGACGTTTTGTGGTGGTATTCCCATGTCCTCATTCTGCAACAAAAGTGGTTGGGCATTAGGGCATTCAAGGTCTTCCACTTCTGGGGCAGGGCTAGGTGGATGGGCCGGGGAAACCCTGCCAACAGAGTCATCAAAAAGCATAAGAGTTTGCTGCATGACTTGGAGCTCTGACTGCTTGGCTGATTTGCAAGGGGGTGAGGTGGAAGACTGATGGGCATTGGCTGCAGGTGCCAACTCTGAGCTTTCTGCAGAGGACTGGGTGCTAGATACTGTGAAGGAACTGGAGGCACTGTCAACCACCCAATCTACTATCGCCTGTACTTGCTCTGGCCTCACCATCCGCAGAGCGGCATTCGGGCCTACCAAATAACGCTGCAGATTCTGTCGCCTACTCGCACCAGAGGAAGGTGTTTCACTTAGACCGGTAGTTGGCGCTGAACGGCCACTTCCTCTCCCAACAACAGGAGCTCCAACAACACCACCACGACCATGCCCACGTCCCTTATTTGATGTTCTCCTCATTATTTGCATTCACCCACCAAACTAACAGATGGTTTATCTCAGGTGTCAATTTAACTGCCAATAGTCAACAATTAAGTTCACTAAGGCAGTGCCTGTCTCATAAAAATGCTCTGTGGACCAAGAATAAAGTTTTTTTGGCCTAAAATACACTGATTCTCAGTTTCACTGCAGAAATGTAAAACATGTACAGTCTTTGTACGTTGTATGCACAACTGTTTGGTGAACCCAGAACACGTTTTTTTTTTTTCCAGTAAAACACAGTAAAGCACTATGTTCGTGCTGCAATTTAAAATTGGCATTTGTACGCTGTATGCACAAGTGGTTTGTGGACCAAGAACAAGGATTTTTGTAATAAAACACAAAAAAGCAGTATTTCACTGCTATTAATAAAATGTAGCTATTTCTACGGTTTATGCAAAAGTGGTTTGTGGACCCAGAATACGGATTTTTTTAATAAAACATAGAAAACTAGTATTTCACTACTATTAATAAAACGTAGCTATTGCTACGGTTTATGCAAAAGTGGTTTGTGGACCCAGAACATGGATTTTTTCAATAAAACACAGAAAATCAGTATTTCACTGCTATTAATAAAACGTTGGTATTTCTACAGTTTATGCAAAAGTGGTTTATGGACATAGAAAAAGGATTTTTTTAATAAAACACAGAAAAACATTGGTATTTCTATGCTGTATGCACAACTGCTTTGTGAAGCAAGAATATAGCTTTTTTCCTACAAAAAAAAAAAATGTATTCACTATTTCACTGCAGAAATGTCAAATGTGTATTTGGGTGGTGTATTTTAAACTGCTTTGTGGACCAGGAATACTTCTATTTTTCCAAAAATACACTGAGGCTCTATTTCACGGCAGAAATGTAAAATGTGTATTTGGGCGGGGTATTTCAAACTGTTTTGTGGACCAGGAATAAAGTTTTTTTTCCAAGAAACACACTGATGCACAATTTGCCTGCAGAAATATTAAATATGTATTTGTACGCTGTATGCACAACTGCTTTGTAAAGCAAGAATATTGCTTTTTTCCCCACAAAAAAAAAATGATTCACTATTTCACTGCAGAAATGTCAAATGTGTATTTGGGCGCAGTATTTCAAACTGCTTTGGGGACCAGGATCACTGCAGAAATTAAATATACGGTTTAGTGTATTGTATACAAAAGTGCTCTGTGGCACCACAGGTCCCAGACTGGACAAATAGACTATGTCACCCCTTAATTATACAAAAGGTAATGTAGGGGACTTGAGCAGCCAGAAAAAAAGCATTTTCTCCTTCACTGAGCTACCAAAAAGGATTAAGCTGATGTCCCTGCCAGTCTGGAAGACATGCAGTACACTGCAGTGGATAAAATGGCCGCCGACCCCCACCTCTGTAACAGATGGATTTAAAAAATAATTTCCTTGGCAGTGGCTGGGTATAGAAATGTAGGATTGCTGAAGCTCCCTCCCTCTCTATTTGCTGTATCTTGTGGATTAAAGTACAACAGGTTCTGAAGATTTCTTCCCTAGGGTGTCCCTCACAGAAGCAGCAGCATCTTATCCCTACACTGAGAAGAGCATAGTGACGTGCGGCGCTACGTGACTCCAGCTTAAATAGAGGCTGGGTCATATGCTGCACTCAGCCAATCACAGCCATGCCATTAGTAGGCATGGCTGTGATGGCTTCTTAGGGCAAAAAAGTAAATCGCTTGCTGATTGGCTGCTGTGCAGCCCTTCAGAAAGCGGGAAGAATCGCCGAACAACGGACCTGAACCCAAACTTTTATGAAAACGTTCGGGTCCGGGTCTCGAACACCCCAAAATTCGGTACGAACCCGAACTATACAGTTCGGGTACTCTCAAACCTAGTCCTCACCTAATAGTGTTACACAGTTCTCACCTAATAGTTTTATACAGTGCAAAAGTAAAAGTGTTATACAGTGCTCATCTAATAGTGTTATACAGTGCTCACCTAATAGTGTTATACAGTGCTCACCTAATAGTGTTATACAGTGCTCAACAAATAGTGGTATACAGTGCTCACCTTATAGTGTTATACAGTGCTCATCTAATATTGTTATACAGTGCTCACCTAATAGTGTTATACAGTACTCATCTAATAGTGTTATACAGTGCTCACTTAATAGTGTTATACAGTGCTCAACTAATAGTGTTATACAGTGCTCAACTAATAGTGTTATACAGTGCTCAACTAATAGTGTTATACAGTTTTCACCTAACAGTCTTATACAGTGCTAAAGTAATAGTGTTATACAGTAATCATCTAATAGTGATATACAGGGCTCACCTAATAGTGTTATACAGTGCTCATCTAATAGTGTTATACAGTGCTCACCTAATAGTGTTATACAGTACTCACCTAATAGTGTTATAAGGGGCTCACCTAATAGTGTTATACAGTGCTCACCTAATAGTGTTATACAGCACTCACCTAATAGTGTTATACAGTGCTCACCCAATAGTGTTATACAGCTCTCAACTAATAGTGTTATACAGTTTTCACCTAACAGTCTTATACAGTGCTTAAGTAATAGTGTTATACAGTAATCATCGAATAGTGATATACAGGGCTCACCTAATAGTGTTATACAGTGCTGATCTAATAGTGTTATACAGTGCTCACCTAATAGTGTTATACAGGGCTCACCTAATAGTGTTATACAGTGCTCAACTAATACTGTTATACAGTGCTCATCTAATAGTGTTATACAATGCTCAACTAACAGTGTTATACAGTGCTCACCTAATAGTGTTATACAGTGCTCATCTAATAGTGTTATACAGAGCTCAACTAACAGTGTTATACAGTGCTCAACTAATAGTCTTATACAGTGCTCACCTAATAGTGTTATACAGGGCTCACCTATTGTTATACAGTGTTCACTTAATAGTGTTATACAGAGCTCACCTAATAGTCTTATACAGTGCTCACCAAATAGTATTATACAGGGCTCACCTACTGTTATACAGTGTTCACTTAATAGTGTTATACAGTGCTCAACTAATAGTCTTATACAGTGCTCACCAAATAGTGTTATACAGGGCTCACCTACTGTTATACAGTGTTCACTTAATAGTGTTATACAGAGCTCACCTAATAGTGTTATACAGTGCTCAACTAATAGTGTTATACAGTGCTCTCCTAAAAGTGTTATACAGTGCTCATCTAATAGTGTTATACAGTGCTCACCTAATAGTGTTATACAGTGCTCAACTAGTAGTGTTATACAGTGCTCAACTAATAGTGTTATACAGTGCTCAACTAATAGTGTTATACAGTGCTCACCTAATAGTGTTATACGATGCTCAACTAGTAGTGTTATACAGTGCTTACCTAATAGTGTTATACAGTGCTCCCCTAACAGTGTTATACAGTGCTCAACTAATAGTGTTATACAGTGCTCACCTAATAGTGTTATACAGTGCTCAACTAATAGTGTTATACAGTGCTCAACTAATAGTGTTATACAGTGCACACCTATGAGTGTTATACAGTGATCATCTAATAGTGTTATACAGTGCTCACCTAATAGTGTTATACAGTGCTCAACTAATGGTGTTTATACAGAACTCACCTAATAGTGTTATACAGTGCTCATCTAATAGTGTTATACAGTGCTCACCTAATAGTGTTATACAGTGCTCACCTAATAGGATTATACATTGCTAAAGTAATACTTTTATAAAGTGCTCACCAAATGTTGTTATACAGTGCTCACCTAATAGTGTTCTACGGTGCTTAACTAATAGTGTTATACAGTGCTCACCTAATAGTGTTATACAGTGCTCAACTAATAGTGTTATACAGTGCTCACCTAATAGTGTTATACAGTGCTCAACTAATAGTGTTATACAGTGCTCAACTAATAGTGTTATACAGTGCTCACCTAATAGTGTTCTACGGTGATAAAGTAATAGTGTTATACAGTAAAAATCTAATAGTGTTATACAGTGCTCAACTAATAGTGTTATACAGTACTCACCTAATACTGTTATACAGTGCTCATCTAATAGTGTTATACAGTGCTCACCTAATAGTGTTATACAGTGCTCAAATAATAGTGTTATACAGTGCTCAACTAATAGTGTTATACAGTGCTCAACTAATAGTGTTATACAGTGCTCAACTAATAGTGTTATACAGTGCTCTCCTAATAGTGTTATACAGCTCTCAACTAATAGTGTTATACAGTGCTCACCTAATAGTGTTATACAGTGCTCATCTAATAGTGTTATACAGTGCTCAACTAATAGTGTTATACAGTGCTCACCTAATAGTGTTATACAGTGCTCATCTAATAGTGTTATACAGTGCTCACCTAATAGTGTTACACAGTGCTCAACTAATAGTGTTACACAGTGCTCATCTAATAGTATTATACAGTGATCACCTAATAGAGTTATACAGGGCTCACCTAATAGTGTTATACGATGCTCACCTAATAGTGTTATACAGTGCTCACCAAATAGTGTTATACAGTGCTCAACTAATAGTGTTATACAGTGCTCACCTAATAGTGTTATACAGTGCTCACCTAATATGTTATACAGTGCTCACCTAATAGTGTTATACAGTGCTCACCTAATAGTGTTATACAGTGCTCAACTAATAGTGTTATACAGTGCTCACCTAATAGTGTTATACAGTGCTCAACTAATAGTGTTATACAGTGCTCACCTAATAGTGTTATACAGTGCTCACCTAATAGTGTTATACAGTGCTCAACTAATAGTGTTATACAGTGCTCACCTAATAGTGTTATACAGTGCTCAACTAATAGTGTTATACAGTGCTCACCTAATAGTGTTATACAGTGCTCAACTAATAGTGTTATACAGTGCTCACCTAATAGTGGTATACAGCGCTCACCTAATAGTGTTATACAGTGCTCACCTAATAGTGTTATACAGTGCTCATCTAATAGTGTTATACAGTACTCAACTAATAGTGTTATACAGTGCTCATCTAATAGTGTTAAACAGTGCTCACCTAATAGTGTTATACAGTGCTCATCTAATAGTGTTATACAGTGCTCACCTAATAGTGTTATACAGTGCTCATCTAATAGTGTTATACAGTGCTCACCTAATAGGATTATACAGTGCTCATCTAATAGTGTTATACAGTGCTCAACTAATAGTGTTATACAGTGCTCATCTAATAGTGTTATACAGTGCTCACCTAATAGTGTTATACAGTGCTCATCTAATAGTGTTATACAGTGCTCACCTAATAGTGTTATACAGTGCTCACCTAATAGTGTTATACAGTGCTCACTAATAGTGTTATACAGTGCTCACCTAATAGTGTTATACAGTGCTCACCTAATAGTGTTATACAGTGCTCAACTAATAGTGTTATACAGTGCTCATCTAATAGTGTTATACAGTGCTCAACTAATAGTGGTATACAGTACTCACCTATTACTGTTATACATTTCTCACCTAATAGTTTTATACAGTGCTCACCTAATAGTGTTATACAGTGCTCACCTAATAGTGTTATACAGTGCTCAACTAATAGTGTTATACAGTGCTCAACTAATAGTGTTATACAGTGCTCACCTAATAGTGTTATACAGTGCTCACCTAATAGTGTTATACAGTGCTCAACTAATAGTGTTATACAGTGCTCAACTAATAGTGTTATGCAGTGCTCACCTAATAGTGTTATACATTTCTCAACTAATAGTGTTATACAGTGCTCACCTATTACTGTTATACATTTCTCACCTAATAGTGTTATATACAGTGCTCACCTAATACTGTTGTACATTGCTCACCTAATAGTGTTATACAGTGCTCAACTAATAGTGTTATACAGTGCTCACCTAATAGTTTGATACAGTGCTCACCTAATAGTGTTATACAGTGCTCACCTAATAGTTTGATATAGCGCTTACCTAATAGTGTTATACAGCGCTTACCTAATAGTGTAATACAGTGCTCATCTAATAGTGTTATACAGTGCTCACCTAATAGTGCAATACAGTGCTCAACTAATAGTGTTATACAGTGCTCAACTAATGGTGTTATACACTGCTCGCCTTATAGTGTTATACAGTGCTCATCTAATAGTGTTATACAGTGCTCAACTAATGGTGTTATACAGTGCTCACCTTATAGTGTTATACAGTGCTCAACTAATAGTGTTATACAGTGCTCACCTAATAGTGTTATACAGTGCTCACCTAATAGTGTTTTACAGTGCTCACCTAATAGTGTTATACAGTGCTCACCTAATAGTGTTATACAGTGCTCACCTAATAGTGTTATACAGTGCTCACCTAATAGTGTTATACAGTGCTCACCTAATAGTGTTATACAGTGCTCAACTAATAGTGTTATACAGTGCTCACCTAATAGTGTTATACAGTGCTCAACTAACAGTGTTATACAGTGCTCTACTAATGGTGTTATACAGTGCTCACCTTATAGTGTTATACAGTGCTCAACTAATAGTGTTATACAGTGCTCACCTAATAGTGTTATACAGTGCTCAACTAATAGTGTTATACAGTGCTCACCTAATAGTGTTATACAGTGCTCACCTAATAGTGTTATACAGTGCTCACCTAATAGTGTTATGCAGTGCTCACCTAATAGTGTTATACAGAGCTCACCTAATAGTGTTATACAGTGCTCACCTAATAGTGTTATACAGAGCTCACCTAATAGTGTTATACAGTGCTCACCTAATAGTGTTATACAGTGGTCAACTAATAGTGTAATACAGTGCTCACCTAATAGTGTTATACAGTGCTCACCTAATAGTGTTATACAGTGCTCACCTAATAGTGTTATACAGTGCTCACTTAATAGTGTTATACAATGCTCAACTAATAGTGTTATACAGTGCTCACCTAATAGTGTTATACAGTGCTCATCTAATAGTGTTATACAGTGCTCATCTAATAGTGTTATACAGTGCTCACCTAATAGTGTTATACAGGGCTCACCTAATAGTGTTATACAGGGCTCAACTAATAGTGTTATACAGTGCTCAACTAATAGTGATATACAGTGCTCAACTAATAGTGTTATACAGCGCTCAACTATTAGTGTTATACAGTGCTCATCTAATAGTGTTATACAGCGCTCAACTAATAGTGTTATAAAGTGCTCAACTAATAGTGTTATACAATGCTACACTAATAGTGTTATACAGCGCTCAACTAATAGTGTTATACAGTGCTCACCTAATAGTGTTATACAGTGCTCACCTAATAGTGTTATACAATGCTCATCTAATAGTGTTATACAGTGCTCACCTAATAGTGATATACAGTGCTCACCTAATAGTGTTATACAGTGCTCATCTAATAGTGATATACAGTGCTCACCTAATAGCTAATAGTGTTATACAGTGCTCAACTAACAGTGTTATACAGAGCTCACCTAATAGTGTTATACAGTGCTCAACTAATAGTGTTATACAGTGCTCACCTAATAGTGTTATACAGTGCTTATCTAATAGTGTTATACAGTGCTCAACTAATATTGTTATACAGTGCTCACGTAATAGTGTTATACAGTGCTCATCTAATAGTGTTATACAGTGCTCAACTAATATTGTTATACAGTGCTCACGTAATAGTGTTATACAGTGCTCATCTAATAGTGTTATACAGTGCTCACCTAATAGTGTTATACAGTGTTCACCTAATAGTGTTATACAGTGCTCAACTAATAGTGATATACAGCGCTCAACTAATAGTGTTATAAAGTGCTCAACTAATAGTGTTATACAGTGCTCAACTAATAGTGTTATACAGTGCTCAACTAATAGTGTTATACAGTGCTCACCTAATAGTGTTATACAGTGCTCATCTAATAGTGTTATACAATGCTTATCTAATAGTGTTAAACAGTGCTCACCTAATAGTGTTATACAGTGCTCACCTAATAGTGTTATACAGTGCTCACCTAATAGTGTTATACAGTGCTCACCTAATAGTGTTATACAGTGCTCACCTAATAGTGTTATACAGCGCTCAACTAACAGTGTTATATAGTGCTCAACTAATAGTGTTATGCAATGCTCGCTTAATAGTGTTATACAGTGCTCACCTAATAGTGTTATACAGTGCTCAACTAATAGTGTTATACAGTGCTCAACTAATAGTGTTATACAGTGCTCACCTAATAGTGTTATACAGTGCTCACCTAATAGTGTTATACAGTGCTCACCTAATAAGGTTATACAGTGCTCACCTAATAGTGTTATACAGTGCTCAACTAATAGTGATATACATTGCTCACCTAATAGCTAATAGTGTTATACAGTGCTCAACTAATAGTGTTATACAGTGCTCACCTAATAGTGTTATACAGTGCTCACCTAATAGTGTTATACAGTGCTCAACTAATAGTGTTATACAGTGCTCACCTAATAGTGTTATACTGAGCTCACCTAATAGTGTTATACAGTGCTCATCTAATAGTGTTATACAGTGCTCAACTAATAGTGTTATACAGTGCTCACCTAACAGTGTTATACAGTGCTCAACTAATAGTGTTATACAGTGCACACCTAATAGTATTATACAGTGCTCAACTAATAGTGTTATACAGTGCTCACCTAATAGTGTTATACAGTGCTTACCTAATAGCGTTATACAGCGCTCATCTAATAGTGTTATACAGTGCTCACCTAATAGTGTTATACAGTGCTCTTCTAATAATTTTATACAGTGCTCACCTAATAGTGTTATACAGTGCTCACCTAATAGTGTTATACAGTGCTCAACTAAAAGTGTTACACAGTGCTCAACTAATAGTGTTATACAGTGCTCACCTAATAGTGTTAAACTGTGCTCACCTAATAGTGTTATACAGTGCTCACCTAATAGTGTTATACAGCGCTCACCTTATAGTCTTATACAGTGGTCAACCAATAGTGTCATACAGTGCTTAACTAATAGTGTTATACAGTACTCAATTAAAATTGTTATACAGTGCTCATCTAATAGTGTTATACAGCGCTCACCTAATAGTGTTATACATAGCTCAATTTATATTGCTATACAGTGCTCAATAGAAGTTTTGTACAGTGCTCATCTAATAGTGTTATTCAGTGGCCACGTAATAGTCTTATAAAGTGCTCACCTAATAGTGTTATACAGTGCTCAACTAATAGTGTTATACAGTGCTCACCTAATAGTGTTATATAGTGCTCAACTAATAGTGTTATACAGTGCTCAATAATAGTGTTATACGGTGCTCAACTATTAGTGTTATACAGTGCTCACCTAATAGTGTTATACAGTGCTCACCTAATAGTGTTATACAGTGCTTACCTAATGTTATACAGTGTTTAAATACTGTAATGTATTTTCTGATGCATGATGTAACTCACTGATTTGTGTAGATTATAGAGCGGGTTTTGTGTTATCATTTACCCGTCCTATAATCTAGTCCTCTGGATGGAAATGTGAAGCATAATAATGTAATTAGTTCATAGCCCGTGATAAAATCTCCGCTCACCTCTGAGGACAGATTTCCTTGTCTGTCTGGATTGAGATCTTGGTGTAAATTGGAAGCAAGGACTTCTCAGCTATATATGGAGTTGCAGTCACCCGATTTTTTTATTTTACTGAAATTTCTTTTGAATTTCTTTTGAATTTCTGTAAAGCTGATGTGTGTTTGTTTTGGCGATAATAATGTGTCCCTTAAGACTAACTTAAAGTTTGTTCACATCAGACTTTAAATATTGGATCTCGTTCTTGTGTCCACACTTACCCGGAAACTCTAACTATCATCTCATTGTGAACCATCCAAGGGCCACATAAAGATCCGGTTTCTGTATGGACCCTTGTTTTCAGCTCATAGGTAAAAGGGCAAATCATCCTACAATCCGCTGAGCACTAAGGTTGTCCCAGGAACCTCCACAACTGAACCATGGATGTTTATAGATGTAGGAACTTTGTTTTTGTTATACATTGCTCTTAATTGTTGTCATGTATATATACTGTACAATAGGATATCTGCAGCCTGCATTGCTCTGGAAGCTCCATCCAGTATTGACTTAAATAGGAGAGGTATAAATCTGTATGTAGCAAGTTCTTCCCTCTAGTGATGGTTGTATATCGGAGTATTAGTGAGCTCCCTCTAATAATGGCTGTATATATCTGTATGCAGTAATCTCCTGAGCTCCCTCTAGTGGTGGCTGTATATGTCTGTATGTAGTAATCTCCTGAGCTCCCTCTAGTGGTGGCTGTATATATCTGTATGCAGTAATCTTCTGAGTTCCCTCTAGTGGAGGCTGTATATATCTGTATGCAGTAATCTCCTGAGCTCCCTCTAGTGGTGGCTGTATATATCTGTATGCAGTAATCTCCTGCGCTCCCTCTAGTGGTGGCTGTATATATCTGTATACAGTAATCTCCAGAGCTCCCTCTAGTGGTGGCTGTATATATCTGTATGCAGTAATCTCCTGAGCTCCCTCTAGTGGTGGCTGTATATATCTGTATGTAGTAATCTCCTGAGCTCCCTCTAGTGGTGGCTGTATATATCTGTATGCAGTAATCTCCTGAGCTCCTTCTAGTGGTGGCTGTATGTATCTGTATGCAGTAATCTCCTAAGACCCCTCTAATAATGTCTGTATATATCCTTATGCAGTAATTTCCTGAGCTCCCTCTTTTGAAGGTGGTATATATCTGACGTGTAGTCATCTCCTGAGAACTCACCAGTGGTAGCTGTATTTATCTGTATGGATTAATATCCTGAGTTCTCTCTAGTGATGGCTATATATATCTGTATGAAGTAATCTCCTGATCTCCTTCTAGTGGTGGTTGTATGTATCTGTATTCAGTGATTTCCTTAGCTCCCTCTAGTGTTGGCTGTATATATCTGTATGCAGTAATCTCCTGAGCTCCCTCTAGTGTTGGCTGTATATATCTGTATGCAGTCATCTCCTGAGCTCCCTCTAGTGGTGGCTGTATATATCTGTATGCAGTAATCTCCTGAGCTCCCTCTAGTGGTGGCTGTATATATCTGTATGTAGTAATCTCCTGAGCTTCCTCTAGTGGAGGCTGTATATTTCTGTATGCAGTAATCTCTTGAACTCTCCTTAGTGGTGGCTTCATAAATCTGTATGTAGTAATCGCCTGAGCTCCCTCTAGTGGTGGCTGTATATATCTGTATGCATTAATCTCCTGAGCTCCCTCTAGTGGCTGCTGTATATATCTGTATGCAGTAATCTCCTGAGCTCCCTCTAGTGGTGACTGTATATATCTGTATGCAGTAATCTCCTAAGCTCCCTCTAGTGGTGGCTGTATATATCTGTATGCAGTAATCTCCCGAGCTCCTTCTAGTGGTGGCTGTATATATCTGTATGCAGCAATCTCCTGAGCTCCCTCTAGTGGTGGCTGTATATATCTGTATACAGTAATCTCCAGAGCTCCCTCTAGTGGTGGCTGTATATATCTGTATGCAGTAAGCTCCTGAGCTCCCTCTAGTGGTGGCTGTACATATCTGTATGCAGTAATCTCCTGAGCTCCCTCTAGTGGTGGTTGTATATATCTGTATGCAGTAATCTCTTGAGCTCCCTCTAGTGGTGGCTGTATATATCTGTATGCAGTAATCTCCTGAGCTCCCTCTAGTGGTGGCTGTATATATCTGTATGCAGTAATCTCCTGAGCTCCCTCTAGTGGTGGCTGTATATATCTGTATGCAGTAATCTCCTGAGCTCCTTCTAGTGGTGGCTGTATATATCTGTATGCAGCAATCTCCTGAGCTCCCTCTAGTGGTGGCTGTATATATCTGTATACAGTAATCTCCTGAGCTCCCTCTAGTGGTGGCTGTATATATCTGTATGCAGTAAGCTCCTGAGCTCCCTCTAGTGGTGGCTGTATATATCTTTATTCATTAACCTCTTGAACTCCATCTAGTGGTGGCTGTATATATCTGTATTCAAAACCAACAAAGCTGTATGGGTCATACCATAACAATAACTCCAGACAAGGGTTATATATAATAGTATCACAATATTTTATTATTCAAATGACATGGAGTACATGACTGACGTAACACAGGACTCACATGATTAAAAGCATTTAAACTTAATACTGAACTGGTGATGTAGGGAGAGCGCAAAAATTCATATTAGTAAGTAAAGTGCAAGTGCAAAAAAAATAACTATAATACTGTATAGTATAGGGGTTAGCAGGTCTAATACCCAAATTTTTCAAAAGACATTAAATAGAAAACCATGTCCATGTACGACACGGTGTCTACTATTTACAAGTCACAAAAATGAATTGCAATGTTTGTTATTTAAAACAGTCGCATACTAACCAGTGTAACCACACCAAAGAAGGCGCCAACCAATACACCACCAGTGCAGGCCCCTGACGCGCATTTCGCGTTAGCTTTCTCAAAGGGGTGATACAAACATTTGACACATGTGGCCATATATAGTGCTTAACAGACCGGGATTGGTAAATGGAGAACAAACATAACGCCCCCCAATCATTCTAATATTTAGAGCAGGTGCCAAGAGCCATCGTTTACCCATTGATCTATAGAGACCACAATTCATTACCTGGCGCGCATGATCTGCCATAACCGCCATGAATGTAGGCAGCAACCATCGTCGGTTCACGTGAGAACGGCCACATGATAATCACATGACCAATATCGTCACGAAGCAAGGGTGTGAGGCCGGCATCCAGGCGCATGCACGGTACGTGCGCGCTCCAATGCGGCCATATTGGGTGAGGGCAAATGGATTGGCAAAGAAAGAAAACACAACATCTAATGGCATGATCCACCATAAGGGCAGGCGGCAATCACCGTCACTCCGCGCGAGACCAGCCACGCGATGGTCACATGACGGGTGTCGTCACGGAGCAAGGGGGTGCGGCCAGCATCCAGGCGCATGCGCGGTACATGCGCACTCCACTACGGCCATATTGGGTAAAGGCAATTGGAATGGCAAAAAAGAGACACAACATCTGATGATATAAAGCACATAAATAACTAAGAGGACATATCTATTGTCCCAAGATGGTATCTGCTACTGGACAGGACCCCAATCAACATATATGTAGTCAGATTGATTGGGCTACTAAAAAAATCGATGTAACACAACCTGGATAAAATAAGTGCAAAATATTACATACCTAAAAGAAAACTACACATGATTAAGATAATACATAAAAATGAGTGAAGTGAAAAAAGAAAAAGGGAAAAGGGGAAGGAAGGGAATAAGGGGGAAGGAAGAAGGGAAGGGGTGAGGGGAAGTGATAAATGTGAATGCAATCAAAATCTGTGCCAACATGCAGCCCCCAGAGAAGTGCAAAAAAAGTGAGGTGTGGATTGGAAGTGAGATGAAAAAAGAAGTGTGATTGGTACTAGTAACAACTAACGTCTCAAATTATGCATAAATACTTAATAAAATAAAAAATAAAAAAAGGGAAAAGAAAGAAGTAAATTATGTGGATTATGCACATGATTATATTATAATAATAGTGATTATTTTGTCCATACTGAATTGTGAGCCCATTCATCACAAACCACATTGTTCAAGTGATGCACCTAATTTTATAATAATAATGATCAATAAATCAGTACTAGATTGCGAGCCCATTCCTCACAGATTGGATTCACAATCTATCAGCCATTGCCATACATATACATAGTTTGATTATATAAACGTTCCACCATATCAAAAGAATGGTATGGTGGTGATCAATAGGTCCAGACAAAATTGTGTATCAAATTGTGGTCTCATCACAAACTACACCACTCAAACCATACACATGATTTTATACTAGTGATGATGGGTAGAATACATCGGATCATATGTCCATTAATAGCAGATTGCACCATCCCAGACACATGATTTAGTACTAATAATGATAAATAGAACTATATTGGGCCATAAGCCCATTCATCACACATTGCATTCGCAGTAGGTCAGTCACTGTCATACTTGTGTATAACTTATTTATACAGCCATTCCGCCATATCAAAAAACCCCATTTAGCCTATTAAATATTAGCCCAGTACCCAAAGGGAAAAGGATGGCAGAAGATGCTGTATACTGCCATAAATATATATAGACCACATGCGTCACTACATAAACAACATAAATACTGTGAGGATAAGGAGGCACCAAAAAACATACACGGCCAGCATTATAGAAATGATGCAAAGGGAATTTTGTCATTCAGACTATAGGGTATTTGTGTCCGAAGTTTGACAATCCATTTGCTTTCCACTTGTTCCAGTCGCTTAAATAAATCTCCACCTCTTGAGCCCAGAGTTACCCGATCTATACCACGAAACTTCAGATCCTGCCATTTATTATCATGCTTTAGTCGAAAATGCCTGCACTTATGGTGGATCATGCCATTAAATATTGTGTTTTCTTTCTTTGCCAATCCATTTGCCCTCACCCAATATGGCCGCATTGGAGCGCGCACGTACCGTGCATGCGCCTGGATGCCGGCCTCACACCCTTGCTTCGTGACGATATTGGTCATGTGATTATCATGTGGCCGTTCTCGTGTGAACCGACGATGGTTGCTGCCTGCATTCATGGCGGTTATGGCAGATCATGCGCGCCAGGTAATGAATTGTGGTCTCTATAGATCAATGGGTAAACGATGGCTCTTGGCACCTGCTCTAAATATTAGAATGATTGGGGGGCGTTATGTTTGTTCTCCATTTACCAATCCCGGTCTGTTAAGCACTATATATGGCCACATGTGTCATATGTTTGTATCACCCCTTTGAGAAAGCTAACGCGAAATGCGCGTCAGGGGCCTGCACTGGTGGTGTATTGGTTGGCGCCTTCTTTGGTGTGGTTACACTGGTTAGTATGCGACTTTTTTGACTAACAAACATTGCAATTCATTTTTGTGACTTGTAAATAGTAGACGCCGTGTCGTACATGGACATGGTTTTCTATTTAATGTTGTTAGCTCTTTCCAATTCGAGGTGGTTATGAGATGGTTATACAATGAGGCATCTGACCTCCAACCCATATATATTTCCCTTTGCAGTGAATATCCCAGTTGCACTGGCCAGGAGATACCAGCTTCCCAGACTGAACTTAGGTAGCCAATATCTGAAGTCTTTATTGCACAGCACATATTTATAGGACATTGGGGGTGGGAACACCAAAATTAGCTCAGCAGATGACATGTTAATTCTGGGAAGTCGGTAAACAATACTGGTATCTGCCATATACAATACATGAAAGGGTATTTTACATATTACAATGGTAGTCTAGATGCTGACAAGTTAAACTCGTTACAGCTTGCTGTCATGTACATGAGGATCCTGCTATCCATTGTATTTCCAAGTGATAACTGTGTGTCATCTATTGTAGTGTCAATGTCTGCTGGGGTGGGCTCGCATACAGGAAATAAGAGCCCTCTGGGGAATGTGTCTTCTGAGGAAATTACCTGTCTTGTAACAAGTGGCAGTGCCTGATAGAAATATATATCTAATAGCAAGGTTAAAAATCCCTTTCAACTCAACCATTGATCCCAACTTTTTATACAAAAAAGAACGGGATCATTTTCTATTCTGAGAGCTGTACTGTGTGTCCTCCTCCGGCTAAAGACCTTGTGTGTATATGTACATAACATATGAAACAAAAGTACAAATCATAAAGGAGATAAAAAAAAAACTTCTTGTGCAATTGGCGCACAGTAGGAAAAAAATCTTTTGCATGGTGGACAAGGGGAAAAAGAGAAAGGAAAGTTGAAATAACTATGAAGGAGATTTGAAAAAACCTTCTGTGTAATTGGCACACAGTAGTAAAAAAATCCCCTGCATAGTGGAAAAGAAAGAAGAAAGAAAAGTAAGAAAGAACACAAAACATAAAATAATCAGTGTTGTTCTAAGAGTAGCACCATGTGTCCTTTGTGTCTACTAGGCTTGGCATCAATCGCAGAGTGGAGACGTGAATGTCTCTTGTTTCCTGGGGTGATGAGGGGCATATCGAGGGTAGCTTCTCAGAGTGGTGGGCACACATTGCCACTAGCCAAACAGTGGCTGCTAGCGTTGTGTCTGCTACAAAGAATGCCATTGCTGCACGGATGTGAGGTCTTCCAGGGGTAGGGGTGTACATTAGCATTGTACAGAGCACTGAAGCTTGCTTCCTCCTAATGACTGGATCCAACTGGGACTCGTCTGGTTCTGGTCACTCAGGCAGAAGTGAGGCTTCCTTCAATTGGGATGCATCATGAATCCAAGTAAGATAGTTGTCAGTTGACACTTTAGTTCTGGTCCTGGCCTGGACTGTCACAGGGGTTCCATAGGGTGGGTCCAGCGACTTCAACTTATGGAGAGACTTCATTAGGACTCTGCTGATGTTGGTGCACCTGTTGACAATGGAAACGAAAACGCAGTATCACCATAATCACTGCTTAATTTTCCAATTAGTCCCAAACCATGTATTTGGGGGGTGGGGGGGCGGGGCTGCTATTTTGGGCATTCTGACTTCAACACACAATCTTTTTATTTCCTCCTCCATTGTTTGAATCCCTTGTGGCCTAAACCATGTATTTGGACTATAAGAACGGGGACTGCTATTTGGGGAATTCCTACCACTGCAAGTTGAAATCTACCACTCCTCCCTTTGACCAAAGACCGTTAGCGTCTTTGGTCAACTCTTGGAGCTCCCAGTAAGCGATGTCGGACTGGGAACAATTTCCTACTTACAAGTGAGAGTATTTACACAGTCAATCGATAATCTTCCTTGTTTGACAGGAGAGAGATGCTTAAATCTATATTTTCTCTTTTATCTATACATATATATATATATACACAATTCACCATACTACCTAGAATGAAATTTAGTTCTTGTGGAGATGAATACCGTGGTTTCAACAGTACATATAGATCTCCCTGGATTGGATCAAGTTTAGGACAATGCTGCAGGTATGTCCCAATCCTACTCCAAAACAGATACTAATACACAGAGTATGCTTAATTGAATATATATATATATAGATTTATATTACATTAATTCATTAATTCCTTTTTTTTTTTTTTTTTTTCTCTCTATACAGAGGGATATGTGGCAAAAAAGAATGATCTGTTAAAAATTAGTTTGATCATGGGTTTTTCTTCTGCAGTGCAGGTTAGATCATACATGGTGACGGAGTTTGGGCACCTTCATTGTGGGTTTGCTGTATTCATTCCCCGCTGAATGGGATATTTAATCTGTGTTTGTCGAGTCTGTGTGGGTATTGGCTGAGCCAGGTCTGGGGGAGGGTAAGAGCAATTTCTAACAAAATGCCCTGGTTGTTTACACCTAAAACATACACGTGGGGTTTGTCTAGGCCCTGTGTGCTGCTGGAAACCACGCTTGTCTGTAAATCTACCCCTATTGTCATGGTGAGGGCGAGGCTGGGAGAAATGTTTGCCATGAGCTGGTGATTTGCTGGTCTGCTGTTAGACCTTAAAACATCCCACCGAGTCCTTTGCTATCGCTTGCCTCATGGTCTGCAAAGGGGTCAATGTTGGCCAGTTATCCACAATCATTTTATAAGTCTTAGCAACTTCTGGCAGCAAATTTGCAACAAATGTCTGTGTATACATTAAACCCATTACATCTGCAGTTGCCAAACCTGCCTCCTCTATCCAAGTTTGTCTAAATCTCTTTGAAAAATCTGACACACTTTCCCCAGGCTTCTGTTTACACGCTGTGGCCATCCCAATGTCTTTCCTATCACCATGCATCTTTTTCAATTGTGCCAATACCTGAGTCCACATTGTCTCTATCTGGACAGAAGTCCTTAAGGGATAATTGTCAGGCGTGATGTCTGCACTGGGTATTGTAGGGGTGTCACATGCTTCAAAGTTAAAACCGCCTTCTGCTGGATCCTGATATCCTGTGACCCCCTCTAAAATCAATCTATAATCCTCTACAGTAAACTGTTGGCCTTTACAACCTAAACACCTCTGGACAAACATTTTTGGACTTTCCCCCAATTTATTCTTAGGAGACAGTGTTACCATACAGTGATTTGCAGCAGACTTAGGAAAATGATTTTCAGTTCTAAATTTAAAATTCAGTTTCTTTTTGGGATCCTTCTTACCATAAGAATTTCCCATTTTACTAAGCTAAAAATATACAGTGAGATCAGCTGAATTTGAAGGTTTAGCTAAGAATGATTATGTTTGTGTTTAGTGCAAATACTTACTGACAAACCCTATGCTTATCAGTTTATATGTTTTCCATCCTATTTCTTCTAATCCAGGCTCATGATTACTCCTGAATTTATGTTTGATTTTTAACTATTCTGGATGGCCAAATTTATACCTTCAATTTCAGCATGAACTCGCATACCATCTATACACAGTCTATACACAGTTTATATATACACAATCTATACAGTAAAATTGAATCTTATATATACTGTGGGGAGTCGCTCTGGTAGACAGCGGTGCGGGTGCAGTTTAGAGGCAAAACAAAGAGTCCAGATTGTGCAACAAACAGTGTTTTATTCACACTTGCACACAAAATGAAAAACAGTCTCTTGGTGACAGTTCACACACAACGGAAATAACGTAGCCAAACAAAAACAGTCCAACACAGGTTCAGTCACCTGGGAGGTGTAGGTGCAGGTTCGCACCACGCTGTCGGCCCAGCCGCAGGAGAATCCAGCTTCAGGTAGCCAGGAACAAAATACCTCCTTGCTGAGCTCTTTCCTCCAGGACAGAGAACTCCCAGCCCTGTTAGCAGCTCCAGGATAATTACACTCACAGCTGGTGGTGCTGGCTGAGTTTATAAACCCAGCCCAAAACTCGGACTGGACCGTGGGAGCAGCCACCCACCCTACTCTTTAGCTGCTCCCAGTAAGAGCCGGCCCGGATCGGCTTTGCAGCCATGCTATTTAACAAAGTCAAACAGCACTAGCTGCTGCAGACAAAAACCCGGCTCTCACCTCACCGAGGCCAGCAACCTCGGTGACACGTACCTGCCATCTAGGACGGCACCCTGCACCTTACCACATACCCCCCTTTGTTCAACCCTGAGGGGGTGGACACAGGACAAACAGTGTACCCGGGAGAGCGCGTCTGCATTTTTTAATAACCGGCCCGCTCTGTGCTCCACCGTGAATTTAAAATTCTGTAGAGACAGAAACCACCTGGTGACCCGGGCATTCCTCTCTTTGGCTTGGGACATCCACTTGAGTGGGGAGTGGTCGGTCACCAGGCGAAAGCTTCTGCCCAACAGGTAATAACGGAGGGCCTCGAGTGCCCACTTGATGGCCAGGCACTCTCTCTCGACTATGCTGTACCTAGTCTCTGCTGGGGTGAGCTTGCGGCTGAGGAAGACAACGGGATGCTCCTCCCCGTTGACTTCCTGCGACAGTACCGCACCAAGGCCAACCTCAGAGGCGTCGGTCTGGACTACAAAATCCTTCCTGAAATCGGGTGTCACCAAAACCGGGGACCCACACAGGGCCGATTTCAAGGCGGAGAAAGCCTTTTCCGCCTGCTCATTCCAGCGGACCATCCCTGTCTTACGCCCCTTTAACAACTCTGTCAATGGCGAAGCAATAGTAGCAAAGTGGGGCACAAACCTCATGTAATACCCCACAATCCCCAGGAACGACTTTACCTGCCTGGTGGTGACCGGTCGGGGCCAACTCCGTATTGCCTCTACCTTATTTACCTGAGGCTTGATGACTCCCCGCCCAATTACATATCCCAGATATTTTGTCTCCTCTAACCCTATGGAGCACTTCTTTGGGTTAGCGGTCAGTCCGGCTTTCCTCAGGGCATCCACTACCGCCTGCACCTTGGGTAAATGACTTTCCCAGTCGGTGCTGTGGATGACTACATCATCTAAGTAGGCCGAGGCGTACCGACGATGTGGTCGCAGCACTATGTCCATTAACCTTTGGAAAGTGGCGGGGCGCCATGCAGGCCAAAGGGTAACACCTTGTAGTGATACAGGCCCTGCGAGGTAACAAATGCGTTTTTCCTTAGCCGACTCCGTTAAGGGTACCTGCCAGTACCCTTTAGTGAGGTCCAGCACAGAAAAATAACGGGCTTGTCCTAAACTTTCAACAAGCTCGTCTACTCGGGGCATGGGATACGCGTCAAACTTGGATACTTCATTTAACTTGCGAAAGTCGTTGCAGAACCGCAACGTCCCATCCGGCTTAGGTATTAGGACTATGGGACTGGCCCACTCACTTTTCGACTCCTCAATGACATCGAGCTTCAACATTAACTGCACTTCCTCCGCGATGGCCCGCGCCGAGCCTCGGGTACCCGGTATGGTTTTAACCGGACCTTGGCCTGAGGCTCAGTGGCGATGTCATGTCGGATGAGAGACGTGCGGCCAGGGAGGTCGAGAACACATCCGTGTTCCGACTGAGGAACTCCTGACTTCCTGAACTTGTTTGGAAGACAGGCTGTCTGCAATTTTTACCGTGGTTACGGCTTCACAGGCCTCGAACTGTGGGGCTGGACCCTTTTCACCTAGAAGCCCTGGCCGGGGGCTGTGGTCGTCGGCCGCGTCCCTATCTTTCCACGGCTTAAGTAAATTCACGTGGTACACCTGCTCCGGCTTGCGCCGCCTGGCTGGTGTACTTTGTAATTTACTTCCCTACCTTCTCGATCACCTCATAGGGGCCCTGCCACCTAGCTAGGAATTTGCTGTCAAGGGTGGGTACCAGAACCAAAACCCGATCTCCGGATTGAAGTCCCGTGCCAGGCCTGACGATTGTACACCCTTGGCCAAATTTATACCTTCAATTTCAGCATGAACTCGCATACCATCTATACACAGTCTATACACAGTTTATATATACACAATCTATACAGTAAAATTGAATCTTATATATACTGTGGGGAGTCGCTCTGGTAGACAGCGGTGCGGGTGCAGTTTAGAGGCAAAACAAAGAGTCCAGATTGTGCAACAAACAGTGTTTTATTCACACTTGCACACAAAATGAAAAACAGTCTCTTGGTGACAGTTCACACACAACGGAAATAACGTAGCCAAACAAAAACAGTCCAACACAGGTTCAGTCACCTGGGAGGTGTAGGTGCAGGTTCGCACCACGCTGTCGGCCCAGCCGCAGGAGAATCCAGCTTCAGGTAGCCAGGAACAAAATACCTCCTTGCTGAGCTCTTTCCTCCAGGACAGAGAACTCCCAGCCCTGTTAGCAGCTCCAGGATAATCACACTCACAGCTGGTGGTGCTGGCTGAGTTTATAAACCCAGCCCAAAACTCGGACTGGACCGTGGGGAGCAGCCACCCACCCTACTCTTTAGCTGCTCCCAGTAAGAGCCGGCCGGATCGGCTTTGCAGCCATGCTATTTAACAAAGTCAAACAGCACTAGCTGCTGCAGACAAAAACCCGGCTCTCACCTCACCGAGGCCAGCAACCTCGGTGACACGTACCTGCCATCTAGGACGGCACCCTGCACCTTACCACATACCCCCTTTGTTCAACCCTGAGGGGTGGACACAGGACAAACAGTGTACCCGGGAGAGCGCGTCTGCATTTTTTAATAACCGGCCCGCTCTGTGCTCCACCGTGAATTTAAAATTCTGTAGAGACAGAAACCACCTGGTGACCCGGGCATTCCTCTCTTTGGCTTGGGACATCCACTTGAGTGGGGAGTGGTCGGTCACCAGGCAAGCTTCTGCCCAACAGGTAATAACGGAGGGCCTCGAGTGCCCACTTGATGGCCAGGCACTCTCTCTCGACTATGCTGTACCTAGTCTCTGCTGGGGTGAGCTTGCGGCTGAGGAAGACAACGGGATGCTCCTCCCCGTTGACTTCCTGCGACAGTACCGCACCAAGGCCAACCTCAGAGGCGTCGGTCTGGACTACGAAATCCTTCCTGAAATCGGGTGTCACCAAAACCGGGGACCCACACAGGGCCGATTTCAAGGCGGAGAAAGCCTTTTCCGCCTGCTCATTCCAGCGGACCATCCCTGTCTTACGCCCCTTTAACAACTCTGTCAATGGCGAAGCAATAGTAGCAAAGTGGGGCACAAACCTCATGTAATACCCCACAATCCCCAGGAACGACTTTACCTGCCTGGTGGTGACCGGTCGGGGCCAACTCCGTATTGCCTCTACCTTATTTACCTGAGGCTTGATGACTCCCGCCCAATTACATATCCCAGATATTTTGTCTCCTCTAACCCTATGGAGCACTTCTTTGGGTTAGCGGTCAGTCCGACTTTCCTCAGGGCATCCACTACCGCCTGCACCTTGGGTAAATGGCTTTCCCAGTCGGTGCTGTGGATGACTACATCATCTAAGTAGGCCGAGGCGTACCGGCGATGTGGTCGCAGCACTATGTCCATTAACCTTTGGAAAGTGGCGGGGCGCCATGCAGGCCAAAGGGTAACACCTTGTAGTGATACAGGCCCTGCTGGGTAACAAATGCGGTTTTTCCTTAGCCGACTCCGTTAAGGGTACCTGCCAGTACCCTTTAGTGAGGTCCAGCACAGAAAAATAACGGGCTTGTCCTAAACTTTCAACAAGCTCGTCTACTCGGGGCATGGGATACGCGTCAAACTTGGATACTTCATTTAACTTGCGAAAGTCGTTGCAGAACCGCAACGTCCCATCCGGCTTGGGTATTAGGACTATGGGACTGGCCCACTCACTTTTCGACTCCTCAATGACATCGAGCTTCAACATTAACTGCACTTCCTCCGCGATGGCCCGTCGCCGAGCCTCGGGTACCCGGTATGGTTTTAACCGGACCTTGGCCTGAGGCTCAGTGACGATGTCATGTCGGATGAGAGACGTGCGGCCAGGGAGGTCGAGAACACATCCGTGTTCCGACTGAGAACTCCTGACTTCCTGAACTTGTTTGGAAGACAGGCTGTCTGCAATTTTACCGTGGTTACGGCTTCACAGGCCTCGAACTGTGGGGCTGGACCCTTTTCACCTAGAAGCCCTGGCCGGGGGCTGTGGTCGTCGGCCGCGTCCCTATCTTTCCACGGCTTAAGTAAATTCACGTGGTACACCTGCTCCGGCTTGCGCCGCCTGGCTGGTGTGCTTTGTAATTACTTCCCCTACCTCTCGATCACCTCATAGGGGCCCTGCCACCTAGCTAGGAATTTGCTGTCAAGGGTGGGTACCAGAACCAAAACCCGATCTCCGGATTGAAGTCCCGTACCCGAGCCTGACGATTGTACACCTACTCTGGGCTTGTTGCGCTGCCTCCATATGCTCCCGGACCAAGGGCAACACCCTTTCCATCCGTTCCTGCATTTGGGCGACATACTCAATGACACTTTTGTGGGGGACAGGCTGTTGTTCCCACGCTTCCTTGGCGATATCCAACAGGCCCCGAGGGTGTCTGCCATAAAGCAGTTTGAAGGCGAGAACCCAGTAGAGGCCTGGGGCACCTCTCGCACTGCGAACATGAGATAGGGCAGAAGCAGATCCCAGTCCTTCCCATCTCTAGACACCACCCTCTTTAACATATTTTTTAGAGTTTGGTTAAACCTCTCCACAAGACCGTCTGTTTGCGGATGGTAAACGGACGTCCGTAACTGCTTTATACGCAACAATTTACACAGTTCCCTCATTACTTTGGACATAAAGGGGTCCCTTGGTCTGTCAGAACCTCTTTTGGCAGGCCCACACGGGAAAACATCTCCATTAACTCTTTGGCAATGAGCTTAGCTGAGGTATGTCGCAGAGGCACCGCCTCCGGATACCGAGTGGCATAGTCGAGAACTACCAGAATGTGTTGGTGGCCCCTGGCAGACTTTGGTACAGGCCCAATTAAATCCATCGCGATTCGCTCAAGCGGTACTTCAATAATTGGCAGAGGTACCAGAGGACTACGGAAATGTGGCTGGGGGCTAGTTATCTGACAGGTCGGACAGGACTTACAATAATTCTCTACCTCCTTGAACACACTGGGCCAATAAAATCGCTGCAGTATGCGGTCCTGGGTTTTCTGCCACCCCAGGTGTCCCCCAAGAACATGTTGGTGGGCAAGCTCCATGACAAGCTTGCGATACGCTGTGGGCACCACCAACTGTTCAACAGGTTCGCCTCGGTTTGGTTCACCCGATACAACATATCCTGCAGAACAATAAATCGTGGGAACATTAATTCAGCCCCTGGTTTCTGGGGTTTCCCATCAATTTCCAGCACATTCTCCCAGGCCCTGGTTAGGGTTTGGTCCCGTGTTGTGCGGTCCCAAAATTTTCCCGGAGACATTGAGGTCTGCCAACTCAGGTCCCGGTGGCAAGTCCTCCGTGTCTCCCACCATTACACTCAGTGGGGTTGTCTCCCCCTCTACCGCTGGAGCAGTGGTCACCCCTACCGCCGGCCCTTCAGACTCGGGCTCCCAGGGTTCTGGCCTTCCAGTGGTATCAGGCCACTCCACTAGGGTCACCCCTGTCTCGGGTCCCTCAGATACCTTTATTACCGGCCACAGCGCCGAGAAAACCGAGAAGTCCCTCCCAAGTATCAGTTCGTGTGGGAGTTTAGTAGCGACAGCCACCTCGTGGGTCCACCTACCAGCCGCGGTGGACAAAGTCACTAGTGCAGTGGGGTAGTCTTTCAGGTCTCCGTGGATGCACAGGACCCCGACTTTACGGCCAGTATACTCCGCAGGCCGTACAAGGGCAGCCCTTACCAGGGAGACTAAACTCCCGGAGTCCAGCAGAGCCACCGCCAGAGAGTCTCCCACCTCTACCTGACACAGGTGGTTATGGTCCTGCACCTCACGGGTGCCAGTTGCGCACAGCTTCCGTGCATACAGGGAGTGGCGACCCCTGTAGTTCATATCCATCGGCTCATCCCGATGCGGACAGTCGGCCCTGATGTGGCCTGGCTCCTGACACCTCCAGCATACCACGGGAGGCGGACTCGCAGGGGTATATTCCGTGCAGGCCGCTCTGTCGCCGGACGTCGGAACTGGGGCAGAGGCCTCCGGGGTTTGACTGACCCCTTCCCGCAAGAGTCCCCTGCAGGTTTCTGGTGGCCTCGTGGCGCTCCACCAGGTCGACCATCTCCAGGGCATTGGTGGGCGATACCTGGCCGATCCAGTGCTGGAGGGGATAAGGCAGGGCCCTCCAAAGATGTCCGCCAACAGTCGATCCAGCATGGCAGTGGGATTTAGTAGATCGGGCTGCAGCCACTTTTGCAGCCTGTGCAGCAGATCGTAGTACTGCGGCCCTAGCGGGTTCAGTCGTTTTAAAGTCCCACTGGTGGACTCTTTGGGCGCGGACCAGCACGTTCACGCCCAGTCTGGCTAGGACCTCTCCTTTCACGGTGTCATAATCTGCCGGCTTGGTCGTCCGACAAGTCGAAAAACACCTGCTGGGGTCCGGAAGCCAGGAACGGAGCGACCACCTCAGCCCACTGGTCACGGGGTAACTTTTCCCTCACGGCGACCTTCTCAAAAACCGCCAGGTGCGTCTCAACGTCGTCTGCGGGGTCATTTTGGGATCGCCGCACGGACCGCTTTCCGGGCATCATGGACGTGGTGGGACGCTCCTGCCGCCTGTAACGCCATCACATGTTGTAGCAATAGTTGGTTGGTCTCCCGCTGCTGCACGTTAGCCTCTATGAGAGCCTTCACAGCAGCCTCCATGTTGCCAGAAACTCCTGCTTGCAGCTTTGCTGGCTTAATATATTCCATACACTTTAGAAAAACAAAACTTCGGCGTTCACGCCAGCCTCACTGCGCATGCCCGCATCCGACACCAAATGTGGGGAGTCGCTCTGGTAGACAGCGGTGCGGGTGCAGTTTAGAGGCAAAACAAGGAGTCCAGATTGTGCAACAAACAGTGTTTTATTCACTTGCACAAAATGAAAAACAGTCTCTTGGTGACAGTTCACACACAGCGGAAATAACGTAGCCAAACAAAAACAGTCCAACACAGGTTCAGTCACCTGGGAGGTGTAGGTGCAGGTTCGCACCACGCTGTCGGCCCAGCCGCAGGAGAATCCAGCTTCAGGTAGCCAGGAACAAAATACCTCCTTGCTGAGCTCTTTCCTCCAGGACAGAGAACTCCCAGCCCTGTTAGCAGCTCCAGGATAATCACACTCACAGCTGGTGGTGCTGGCTGAGTTTATAAACCCAGCCCAAAACTCGGACTGGACCGTGGGAGCAGCCACCCACCCTACTCTTTAGCTGCTCCCAGTAAGAGCCGGCCGGATCGGCTTTGCAGCCATGCTATTTAACAAAGTCAAACAGCACTAGCTGCTGCAGACAAAAACCCGGCTCTCACCTCACCGAGGCCAGCAACCTCGGTGACACGTACCTGCCATCTAGGACGGCACCCTGCACCTTACCACAATATATATATATATATATATACGACTAAACAATGCTCAAGCAACTATACAGCAATATACATTTTTAGCAAAGGATATTCACTGCACACAGTACTGTTTTCTTTAGGAATATCAGATTCCTGGGAATCGCTACAGAAGCGCTTACCGGGTTCAAATAATACACTCTTACAGTATAGGGTAGCAATACTATATATAAAAAAATATAGAATTACTTACCCGATACTGTTTTTAGCGGATCCCACCTTCTGACACCAAACTGTTAGCTCTTTCCAATTTGAGGTGGTTATGAGATGGTTATACAATGAGGCATCCGACCTCCACCCCATATATATTTCCCCTTGCAGTGAATATCCCAGTTGCACTGGCCAGGAGATACCAGCTTCCCAGACTGAACTTAGGTAGCCAATATCTGAGTTCTTTATTGCACAGCACATATTTATAGGACATTGGGGGTGGGAACACCAAAATTAGCTCAGCAGATGACATGTTAATTTTGGGAAGTCGGTAAACAATACTGGTATCTGCCATATACAATACATGAAAGGGTATTTTACATATTACAATGGTAGTCTAGATGCTGACAAGTTAAACTCGTTACAGCTTGCTGTCATGTACATGAGGATCCTGCTATCCATTGTATTTCCAACTGGCACCTGTGTGTCATTAATTCTAATCTCAATGTCTGCTGGGGTGGGCTCGCATACAGGAATTAAGAGCCCTCTGGGGGATGTGTCTTCTGAGGAAATTACCTGTCTTGTAACAAGTGGCAGTGATCTATACAAGTGGCAGTGCCTGATATAATATATATCTAATAGCAAGGTTAAAAATCCCTTTCAAATGTCTTTTGAAAAATTTGGGTATTAGACCTGCTAACCCCTATACTATACAGTATTATAGTTATTTTTTTTGCACTTGCACTTTACTTACTAATATGAATTTTTGCACTCTCCCTACATCACCAGTTCAGTATTAATTTTAAATGCTTTTAATCATGTGAGTCCTGTGTTACGTCAGTCATGTACTCCATGTCATTTTAATAATAAAATATTGTGATACTATTATATATAACCCTTGTCTGGAGTTATTGTTATAGTATGACCGATACAGCTTTGTTGGTTTTGTTTGCATTTGCGTGTGTGGGTTGCTTGAGCGATAGGGACATTATTTTGGTTTCTCATTATATCTGTATGCAGTAATCTCCTGAGCTCCCTCTAGTGGTGGCTGTATATATCTGTATGTAGTAATCTCCTGAGCTCCCTCTAGTGGTGGCTGTATATATCTGTATGCAGTAATCTCCTGAGCTCCCTCTAGTGGTGGCTGTATATATCTGTATGCAGTAATCTCCTGAGCTCCCTCTAGGGGTGGCTGTATATATCTGTATGCAGTAATCTCCTGAGCTCCCTCTAGTGGTGGCTGTATATATCTGTATGTAGTATTCTCCTGAGCTCCCTCTACTGGTGGCTGTATATATCTGTATGCAGTAATCTCCTGAGCTCCCTCTACTGGTGGCTGTATATATTTGTATGCAGTAATCTCCTGAGCTCCCTCTAGTGGTGGCTTATATCTGTATGTGGTAATCTCCTGAGCTCCCTCTAGTAATGGCTGTATATATCTGTATGCAGTAATCTCCTGAGCTCCCTCTAGTGGTGGCTGTATATATCTGTATGCAGTAATCTCCTGAGCTCCCTCTAGTAGTGGCTGTATATATCTGTATGAAGTAGTCTCCTGAGCTCCCTCTAGTGGTGGCTGTATATATCTGTATGCAGTAATCTCCTGAGCTCCCCTAGTGGTGGCTGTATATATCTGTATGTAGTAATATCCTGAGCTCCCTCTAGTGGTGGCTGTATATATCTGTATGCAGTAATCTTCTGAGCTCCCTCTAGTGGTGGCTGTATATATCTGTATGCAGTAATCTCCTGAGCTCCCTCTAGTGGTGGCTGTCTATGTCTGTATGCAGTAATCTCCTGAGCTCCCTCTAGTGGTGGCTGTATATATCTGTATGTAGTAATCTCCTGAGCGCACTCTAGTGGTGGCTGTATATATCTGTATGCAGTAATCTCCTGAGCTCCCTCTAGTGGTGGCTGTATATATCTGTATGTAGTAATCTCCTGAGCTCCCTCTAGTGGTGACTGTATATATCTGTATGCAGTAATCTCCTGAGCTCCCTCTAGTGGTGGCCGTATATATCTGTATGCAGCAATCTCCTGAGCTCTCTCCTGTTGGTGGCTGTATATCTTTATTCATTAACCTCTTGAACTCCCTCTAGTGGTGGATTATATCTGTATGCAGTAATCTCCTGAGCTCCCTCTAGTAATGGCTGTATATATCTGTATGTAGTAGTCTCCTGAGCTCCCTCTAGTGGTGACTGTATATATCTGTATGCAGTAATCTCCTGAGCTCCCCTAGTGGTGGCTGTATATATCTGTATGTAGTAATATCCTGAGCTCCCTCTAGTGGTGGCTGTATATATCTGTATGCAGTAATCTCCTGAGCTCCCTCTAGTGGTGGCTGTATATATCTGTATGCAGTAATCTCCTGAGCTCCCTCTAGTGGTGGCTGTATATGTCTGTATGCAGTAATCTCCTGAGCTCCCTCTAGTGGTGGCTGTATATATCTGTATGCAGTAATCTCCTGAGCTCCCTCTAGTGGTGGCTGTCTATGTCTGTATGCAGTAATCTCCTGAGCTCCCTCTAGTGGTGGCTGTATATATCTGTATACAGTAATCTCCTGAGCTCCCTCTAGTGGTGGCTGTATATATCTGTATGCAGTAGTCTCCTGAAGCTCCCTCTAGTGGTGGCTGTATATATCTGTATACAGTAATCTCCTGAGCTCCCTCTAGTGGTGGCTGTATATATCTGTATGCAGTAATCTCCTGAGCTCCCTCTAGTGGTGGCTGTATATATCTGTATGCAGTAATCTCCTGAGCTCCCTCTAGTGGTGGCTGTATATAACTGTATGCAGTATTCTCCTGAGCTCCCTCTAGTGGTGGCTGTATATATCTGTATGCAGTAATCTCCTGAGCTCCCTCTAGTGGTGGCTGTATATATCTGTATGCAGTAATCTCCTGAGCTCCCTCTAGTGGTGGCTGTATATATCTGTATGCAGTAATATCCTGAGCTCCCTCTAGTGGTGGCTGTATATATCTGTATACAGTAATCTCCTGAGTTTATTCTAGTTGTGGCTGCAGGCAAGGTTGTATGACAGAAAGTGGGTGATTTTGAACTCTGCATCAGAAAAGGAGAGCTCAATGTATCAGCTACACCTTGCAAACAGGTGCATAAAATAAAGCCCACAGCCATATAATCTCTATAGATGATCACTTATAATAGTAATAAGGAGAATGAGGATGCTGGTTTAGAGTGTCGCAGAATAAATTGCAGGGAGGCAGGTACACCTTTTACCAACATAAGCTTTACTTATTCTCCAGCAGGATCACAATACATGATGGTTATATTCTCTCTAGCGCTGAGTATACAGTTATGAAGTACAGACACAATGGGCAGTCAACACAACTGTTCCCGTCACCCGTAGTAGCACTCATGAACAGGTACAGTTCCTGCAGCCCAATGTAATACTTACTCTAAACTTAAGGGGACCACCTTGGTGCAATGTTAGACACTAGTTGGTATCTAGTTGGTGGTTTTTCATCAGCAGCTCTCCCACCAGCTCTACTCTGCGGCACCCATGCCCTTGTGCAGCTGTGATATCCGTTACACACACCTGCAAACTCGGTTGTTGGCCATCTTGCGCCATCACCTGCAGAAATGTTCGGGTCATGGTGAACTCCTCTGTTCGTTCAGGCTCCTCTTTCCCAGCTGTGTACAACACCTGTGCCAATTTCCTTCCTGCCGCTTCAGTCTTCTAGCCCACCTCTGGCAGGAGGATGCACATGATGCCCCAGCATGGCCACCTCACTTTTTACAACAGACACTCTCTTAGGCCTGCTCCCCTGCTGGAGGAGTAGGGGTTGTTGACCTGCTGCAGCTACGATTGCAGCAGAACCTATTTCACCCCTCCGTTGTTGCTCTGCCCTACATGGCGTCCATCATTGCTCATATCACAAAGGGCTGGCACTTCTCTCTGCACTCCTAGTGCCATAGTCGGTGCAGTATAATTTGAGGTGGAAAAATACTCACTAGTAGTCACTGCACCTGGGCGTGCATGCTCTTCCCATTCTCTCATCCTGCAGGAAGAGCTGGACAGCACTGGCAGGTGCATTGCTAGGGTCTCAAAAGATTCAGGCCTAAGTCCAAATGTGTTAGATTTTTGATCCAAACCCCTAGCCTCAGTACTAAAGGGGGCCCCTTGATCAGCTGCTCCACAGCCACTGGAAAAATTGCATCCACTGCACACAGTTAATATTGTGTGGCATCTGCACCAACAGCAGTGACCACAGGCCAGGAGGTGTACTGCAGGAGCTGAAGGACCTTTGATGATGTCACAGGCAGAGCTCAGTGGTGGTGAAGGACCTCTGATGATGTCACTGTCATAAGATCAGTGCAGGAGAGTCAGCGAGGGAGTGATGTTATTTACATGGGACTGCATATTGGAGATGGCTGTGAGAGGAGGGATGTTATTTACATGGGACTGTATGAAGAGCAGCTGGGGAGGGACTGATGTTATTTACATAGGACAGCATATTGGAGGTGGCTGAAAGAGTGATGTTATTTACATGGGACTGTGTGTTGGAGGGGCTAAAGGAAATGTGTGATGATATTTAAGAAGGAAGGACCTAGCAGTAATGGGGCTCTTATACTAGACAAGAGCCAGAATTCAAGTTACTTCTGGGCCTTTTACACAGACCACTGATCATTGAAGGGCATCTGACAGCAGATTTGTACCTATGACACTGGCTGACCTGTTACATGTGCACTTGGTAGCTGAAGTCCTCTGTGTTCGATGCCATGTTCCTATGTGCCCGTATTGCTGAGAAAAAGTATGTTTTAATATATGCAAATGAGTCTCTAGGAGCAACAGGGGCGTTGTCATTGCACCTAGAAAGTCGGGACTGTCTCTCTGGATCTGGGATGCTTTGGACCTATGCCTTTTGAGATGTAATGGACTGAGTGGAACAAGACCAGAGAAATAATACAAAGCAAAGCATGACGATGATGAAAACAGGAAGTTCTGCTTGGATGCTTAAAACAGGGGAGAAAAACAGGAAGTTCTGCTTGTTAAAATAATGCCAGGATGCGGGTATTCTGCCGCTGATGTATGTGAGAGAAGTCTCTAATGAGAGTGAGTGGCCATCTCACAGTGTGGCCATCTCATCAGTTGATCAGATGGAAGATAGTGAACTTGCTATAATTATTCCCCTAGCAACACCAGTTGCATATAGAATTCCAGTGGGAGATGCAATGGATATGCCTTCAGGTTATTTATTGAATGTACCTTGAGAAATGAGGATAGAGGTCAAAGGAACATCCTCTCTTCATCTCTGTGATACTGGACTGACAAACAGGAAAAGACAGAAGGACACAGGATGTGAGTTCACAGAGGAGGGGGAGTTACAAGATGAATGACATAATGAAATATAGAGAATCAGGAAGAAAGAAAAAGGGTCCGCGCTCTGCTCGCATCAGGGATCTACTGGAAACTTGGGTGAACGAAAAGTATATTGGAGTGATATGACGCGTTTCGGAGCCGGACAGGCGCCTTCCTCAGATAACACCCAAAGTATAACAAGTAACAGGTAGTGTTGATCGAGCATGCTTGGCCGAACACCAGTTCGGCTCAAGCATCACGATGCTCGGCACATGGCGGTATTCGGCCGAATACTGCATGTGCTCAAGCACAATGCTCGAGTCTCCTCCCCGCATGTTTCTTGGCTGCTAGGCAGCCAATAAACATGCAGGTAAGTACTGCCCTCACTGTAATGCTGTAGCCATGTTGGTTACTGGCATTAAAGTGATTGACTGGCCGGAATGCGTCATCAGGTGCTATATAGCACCCGGTGACACGTGTTCGGCTCAGTCTTAGTCAGGGAGAGCTGTGCTGAGGAAGGAACAGACAGTGTGGGGAGTGATATAGGAATATTTTTATTAGAAAAACTTTTCAGAGACCCAAAAGTCCTTTTAAGGACTATTGTGTGTGGCAGCAATATCTATTTTTAGTGCATCCTGCGCTAAATAGCGTGCAATAGTTAGGCCGCTGCAGACAGCAACATTAGGTGCGCAACATCTCCTGTGTAAAGTATGCGTATCCAAAAAATATCTGTGACATCCAGTGTACTTTTTTCCGTAGACGGTGTCCACTGCGGACAGTGACATTTGGTGCGCCACATCTCCTGTGTAAAGTGTGCGCATCCAAAAAATATCTGTGACTTCCAGTGTACTTTTTCCATAGACAGTGTCTGCTGCGGACAGTGACATTATTTGCGCCACATCTCCAGTGTAAAGTTTGCGCATCCAAAAAATATCTGTGACATCCAGTGTACTTTTTCAGTAGACGGTGTCTGCTGCGGACAGTGACATTACCAGCGCAACATCTGCAGTGTAACGTGTGCGCAATTTTTTTTTATCTGTGACATCCAGTGTACTTTGTCAATAGATGGTGTCTGCTTCTGACAGTGACATTACCAGTGCCACATCTGCAATGTAACGTGTGCGCATACAAATTTTATCTGTGACATACTGTGTACTTTTTCCGTAGATGCTGCGGACAGTGACATTACCGGTGGTACCTCTCCTATATAACGTTTTCTCATCCCAAATACCTGTGACATTCCCTGTAATTTTTTATTAGCCGCTGGTGACAGCATTGACATTATCTGCGGGATATCTCCTGTGTGACGTTTCCACGTCCCAAATACCTTTTTAAAAAATTTTTAGCATACACTTCCAAATCCTACGCTACTGTACGTGTGACATACTTTCAAGCATATATAACATTTAATATGAAGAAGGCGAACAGTAAGAAACGGGGAAGTGTCCGTAATGCTGATGATGCACGCAGAGGCCGTGGCCCTGGGCGCGGTGAAACTGTGCCTGCTGCTAGAGCACAAGAAACACAATCATCCAGGATACCTAGCTTCATGTCCCAGTTTGCAGGGCGGCGCAGGACACCACTCCTGAAGTCAGACCAGTGCGACCATGTGGTCAGTTGGATTGCAGCAGATAATGCTTCCAGTCGGTTAAGCACCACCCTGTCTTCCACCAAGTCCAGTCTCAGTAGCCAGGAGTCTGGTCAACACAATCCTACCCTTGATCCTCCTTCCATGGAGAGTCTGCCAAACAAGTGATCCCACACTCAGATATTCCGAGGAGCTCTTTACATCGCCATTCAGGGGAGCACCCAGGAATAGGGATGAGCGAACCCGAACTGTATAGTTCGGGTTTGTACCGAATTTTGGGGTGTTCGGGACCCGGACCCGGACCCGAACATTTTCAAAAATGTTCGGGTTCGTTGTTCGTCGATTTCTTCCCGCTTTCTGAAGGGCTGCACAGCAGCCAATCAGCTAGCGTTTTACTTCTTGCCCTAAGAAGCCATCACAGCCATGCCTACTAATGGCATGGCTGTGATTGGCCAAGTGCAGCATGTGACCCAGCCTCTATTTAAGCTGGAGTCACGTAGCGCCGCACGTCATTCTGCTTTGATTAGTGTAGGGAGAGGACGCAGCTGCTGTGAGGGCGAGATTAGGCAGGGAAAACTCAGCAAAAACACCTAATGAAGTGATCGATCTACAGCTGTGAATCATTCAACTTCTGCTAGTTAATTTCTCACTGGTTTTTAGGCTGCACAGAGCGTTTTTCTGTCACTTTTTTCTGGGGTGATCGGCGGCCATTTTGTGTCTTGTGGTGCACCAGAACAAGCCGCCACTAAGTCCATCAATCCATCAATACTAGGTTTTTTTTTTTGGTATATCCTACATCAGGGGCTTGGCTGTGCTTATTGTCACCCCTAGAAACTCAGGATAGAAATTTCTATATTTTATTGAGGGGTGAAATTCAGCTGCCAAAATAGCAATCCCCTAAATCTGGTGTTCCAGCTGTGGCTAGCCAAGTGTAATACTGTCTGCTGTCTGGCAAAGGATAGATTTTTTCTGTGGTAAAATTCAATTGCCAAAATAGCAATCCCCTAAATTCTGGTGTCCCAGCAGTGGCTGGCCAAGTTTAATAGTGTCCGGCAAAGGATATATTTTGTTCTGGGGTGAAATTCAGTTGCAAAATAGAAATACCGTAAATCTGGTGTTACAGCTGTGACTGGACAAGTTTCACAGTGTCCGGCAAAGGATAGATAATTTTCTGGGGTGAAATTCAATTGTCAAAATAGCAATACCGTAAATCAGTAGTTTCAGCTGTGGCTGGCCAAGTTTAATAGTGTCCGGCAAAGGATAGATAATTTTCTGGGGTGAAATTCAATTGCCAAAATAGCAATCCCCTAAATCTGGTGTCCCAGCAGTGGCTGGCCAAGTTTAATAGTGTCCGGCAAAGGATATATTTTGTTCTGGGGTGAAATTCAGTTTCAAAATAGAAATTCAGTAAATCTGGTGTTCCAGCTGTGACTGGACAAGTTTCACAGTGTCCGGCAAAGGATAGATAATTTTCTGGGGTGAAATTCAATTGCCAAAATAGCAATACTGTAAATCAGTAGTTTCAGCTGTGGCTGGCCAAGTTTAATAGTGTCCGGCAAAGGATAGATAATTTTCTGGGGTGAAATTCAAATGCCAAAATAGCAATCCCTAAATCTGGTGTTCCAGCTGTGACTGGACAAGTTTCATAGTGTCCAGCAAAGGATATATTTTGTTCTGGGGTGTAATTCAGTTGCAAAAATAGAAATACCGTAAATCTGGTGCTTCAGCTATGACTGGACAAGTTTTATAGTGTCCGTAAAAGTATAGCTTTTTTCTGGGTTGAAATTCTATTTCCAAAATAGCAATACCGTAAATCAGTGGTTTTAGCTGTGGCTGGCCAAGTTTAATAGTGTCCGGCAAAGGATAGATTTTGTTCTGGGGTGAAATTCAATTGCCAAATAGCAATAGCCTGAGATCAGCTATTGGTGTGTTTGAGTAGTCTCCGAGGCATTGCTCCCGGTTAGCCAGAATCCTACCCGCACTGATGAGGGGCAACACCTCGAAACAGCTGTCTGTGGATGGATAACTGGTTGAACAACAGACCGACGAGTGGTTGCTGCCGGTGGCCTCAAGCCCGGCCTGGTGGTGTGCGATAATGGGCGAAATCTCATCGCAGCTCTGGGACTAGCCGGTTTGACGCACATCCCTTGCCTGGCGCATGTGCTGAATTTGGTGGCAGAAGTTCATTCACAACTACCCCAACATGTCAGAGCCGCTGCATAAAGTGCGGCCCGCTCTGTGCGAAGCTCCGGCGTTCATCCTGCCGCTGCTCGCCTGTCTGCGCTACAGCGTAACTCGGCCTTCCCGATCACCGCCTCATATGCGGAGTACCCACTAGGTGAAACTCCACCTTGCACATGCTGGAGAGACTGTGCGAGCAGCAGCAGGCCATAGTGGAGTTTCAGCTGCAGCACGCACGCGCTCAGTCGCACTGCGGAACAGCACCTCTTCACCACTCAATGATTGGGCCTCCATGCGAGACCTGTGTGCCCTGTTGTGCTGTTTCCGAGTACTCCATCAACATGGCCAGTAGCGATGACGCCGTTATCAGCGCTACAATTCCACTTCTATGTCTCCTTGAGAAAACACTTAGGGCGATGATGGAAGAGGAGGTGGCCCAGGAGGAAGAGGAGGAGGAGGAAGAGGGGTCATTTTTAGCACTTTCAGGCCAGTCTCTTAGAAGTGGCTCAGACGGAGGTTTTTTGCAAAAGCAGAGGCCAGGTACAAATGTGGCCAGCCAGGGCCCACTACTGGAGGACGAGGAGGACGAGAATGAGGAGGTGGAGGAGGATGAGGATGAAGCATGTTCACAGCGGGGTGGCACCCAACGCAGCTTGGGCCCATCACTGGTGCGTGGCTCGGGGGAAACGGAGGACGATGACGATACGCCTCCCACAGAGGACAGCTTGTCCTAACCTCTGGGCAGCCTGGCACACATGAGCGACTACATGCTGCAGTGCCTGCGCAACGACAGCAGAGTTGCCCACATTTTAACGTGTGCGGACTACTGGGTTGCCACCCTGCTGGATCCCTGGTACAAAGACAATGTGCCCACCTTACTTACTGCACTGGAGCGTGATAGGAAGATGCGCGAGTACAAGCGCACACTGGTAGACGCGCTACTGAGAGCATTCCCAAATGTCACAGGGGAACAAGTGGAAGCCCAAGGCGAAGGCAGAGGAGGAGCGAGAGGTCGCCAATGCAGTGTGTCACGGCCAGCTCCTCTGAGGGCAGGGTTAGCATGGCAGAGATGTGGAAAAGTTTTGTCTCCACGCCACAGCTAACTGCACCACCACCTGATACAGAACGTGTTAGCAGGAGGCAGCATTTCACTAACATGGTTGAACAGTACATCTGCACACCCCTCCACTTACTGACTGATGGTTCGGCCCTATTCAACTTCTGGGTCTCTAAATTGTCCACGTGGCCAGAGCTAGCCTTTTATGCCTTGGAGGTGCTGGCCTGCCCAGCGGCCAGCGTTTTGTCTGAACGTGTATTCAGCACGGCAGGGGGCGTCATTACAGACAAACGCAGCCGCCTGTCCGCAGCCAACGTGGACAAGCTGACGTTCATAAAAATGAACCAGGCATGGATCCCACCGGACCTGTCCATCCCTTGTGCAGAATAGACATTTATAACTGCCTCCCCTCAACCATGTATTCTTGTACTCCGGGGCACTTCTTCTTAATTTTTATTTATTTTATTTTAAGTCATTTTTTCCCTATCCATATTTGTTTGCAGGGGATTTACCTACATTTTGCTGCCTTTTGCAGCCCTCTAGCCCGTTCCTGGACTATTGTACAGCCTTTTTAGTGCCCAAAAGTTCGGGTTCCCATTGACTTTATCGCGAACCCGAACATTTTCGGGAAGTTCGGTCGAACTTCTCGAACCCGAACATCCAGGTGTTCGCTCAACTCTACCCAGGAATCTTGTCTAGGGGGGGTCCTGGTGGAAAAAATGCTGCTGCAAAAAAATGAGGCCACGCCCATTATAAGCCACTTCCACATGTAATAGGCCACTCCCACCATACAGCTAAAATTATATAACTGTTCTTACAGCAGGATTAACAGAACAACCTGTTACGTATTTTATGGCTAGTGTGAGGCAGTGACAGGCCTCATGGCTGATAGAAGAGAGGAATGGCAGGATTATCCATCTCTTTCCCATCAGTGGGCAGGCCTGAGGCAGCAACAGGTGCCACAATCAAGAGAGCATAAAGCTGTCCTCACAGTGAGATGGGTGTGTCCTGTGTGGTACAGAAGCCTGGAGTGGTTCTGTGTGTGGTTTGATCTGGGAGCGCTGAGAGACCACAAGGCTGGGAGTAAGCGTGAAGTTTGGGGGTCCCGCGACGCCTAGGGATAAGGGTCGCATGGTCAGCGTCGGACGGACGACTGGACCACAATCCCCAAAAGACACCGGTGAGGTAACAGCCAGGAGGCTGATGGACATTGGGCTGGGAAAGCCGCATGGGTGCCGTGTGTGTGAACAGTGTCTTAGGTGAGTCAGGGACACACTGTGTTAAGTTAGAGCCCAGCCGGGCAGGTGTTTGTTTTGAATTTCATTTATTTATGTTGATGCTGGGACAATAAAGCGATGTTTTGGCCCCTAAAGCTGCGGTGGACGACTATCTGTATGTGAACGATCCTCGAGACCAGAGCTAACCCCCCACACTAGACACTGTCAGGTTATGATTACAATCTTGTTGCCTGCATAATAATCCTGCTCTATTCAGACAACAAGATTGTAATCTAAACCTGATGAAGTGTCTAGCCTTCAAGGGGTTGTCCCCTTGAGCTGTCAGCTTGATATAAATCTAGCAAAGCAATGAATGGGGAGATCTCTTCATCCATGTAAGGTACAGGGCTTGTTCCTAGCTTTGTTAGAAAGAAGTTGTCAATTACAAAATTTTGCCTGATTAAAAAAAAAAATTATTATACATGTTTCGTTTCCAATAATAAAAAAAGTTACATACAAGGAATGTGCATTGTGATACTTTATTTTTTTTATTTAGTTTGATTTTCATTTTTTACATTAGTTATGGGATAACCCCTTTAAGACACAAAACATGTTCTAATAATAAAACTACAATTCTTCTTCATTGTGAAGTTACAAGTGTCCTCATTTTGTCAGCGCTACTAACCACCCAAAGTTTCAAAGGTCCTGAGTGGTCGTAGACCGTACACTCTTCCATCTCATTTAGCTAATGGATTCCACCAGTGGATGCTGGAAGAAGATCATCAGCAGCTGAGAGTGGAGCCAATCACTCTGTCTGTCTCATTCTCATAGATATATCTTATTCCCATGACGAGATTTCACGGGGTGTGCCCATTTTTTTGTTTCTTTGCTGCTGTTCAGTTATGAACATAACCATAGCAAAAGCAGGTGCACTCTGCGGCAGTACTAAACCCTCACACTGATAAAATTGAGGGGTTAGTTCGACATATCCTACTAGGAGGACATGTCTTAAGCTCGGACACCACGGCAAGGTCTCTCAAGTAGCCCGAGGCCCTACCACTCAACCTACCTGTGCTGTATGGGCGATATCAGGGGCCGTTGGGCATTACGGGAGCGTAAGGCCTTGGGCTACTTGAGAGACCTTGCCGTGGTGTCTGAGCTTAAGACATGTCCTCCTAGTAGGATATGTCGAACTAACCTCTCAATTTTAACATTAGTGTGAGGGTTTAGTATTGCCGCAGAGTGCACCTGCCTTTGCTATGGTTATGTTTTTAATTGTTCTCCACATCCACATTACCGTTATCGTATGTAGGATGGTTATTGTGGTACTTGTAGTCCGTGTCTGGCATCTTCCATTGTATGCATTTTTGCTGTTGATTGCCCCTAGCAACGGACTACAAGTGCAGGATGTGCTCCTCTATATACATGCACAACTGCATAGGGGTTGAGCATATCCTGCTTGTTAAACACCACACCACGTTTTCTAATGGGCTGTTCAGTTATGCCATCATGATGTATATCTTCCACTAGGTTAAACCACACAAAGTTGCATAAAAAAGCATACAATTGTAAAACAGGAAACAGTATGTATTCATCGATCATATGTAAGCTATAGTTGAATATGTCTTTACTTGATAAAGAGACGAAGCCCGTCAAACAGAAAATGAAAATAAAAATATAAAGGCAAGCACTAACTTCATGCTGCCCTTTCAGAAGGCATTTTAAAGTAGTGGTACAGTCCCTGGATCAATTGAGGTATAGCTTAGGGCAGATTCGTTATAGTTTCTTTGTGGAATATAACATTATTCTAGGACAGAACGCAAAGGGAAGAGGCATTCCATTTTGCTCTGTTCTAATACGTGTCTATGGGCACATAACGGTTCAGTTTGGAACTATAACAGAATTCTACGCAAATGTGAACCAGCCCTTATTCACATAGGTGCAATTGTGTTCATAAAATAAGCCTCTCTGCCAAGGGTGTAGTCGTGAACATTCATGGGTGTGAGCCCAGTAGTCCTCGATATTCTTAAGCTTATCTTGATGTTTTCCAGCTGTCAATCAGTGGCTGGTGGGTGGGGAAGAGACAAGCCTCTGTATATCCAGGACTAGTGAGTACATGGATGGTAAGGATCATTTTATAACTGCTGGCAAGAGAACAAAAAGTGATAGCGTGCTGGATTCCGGGACCTTACTGCCCTCAGATTGGGCAACATGAAATTGTTGACTGTTTCTCTTTGTAGAACTTGACAGCGGCAGCAGTTTGTCAACCTAGCAGACTAGTAGGTAATCTGTGAGGGAAAGCAAAGCTTAACAAAACGCAGAAACACCACAAGAGGCCCCTCCGATACATTTGCCTACCTTGCTGAACACTGTCTAGCTTTCAGCTACAGTCCCTGGACTGCAGTGCAACTCTGGCAGGCAGCAAAATGGCGGATGAGTGTCTTTAATAGCAGGTTGGCAGCAGTGTTTCCGCATAGCAGACTGGGCTACATCTTCACAATGGTCGAAAAAAAATCTGTTCGGGGCGGGGGTCATCCAAAATATTGGTGCTCCAATGGGACCAAGAAGAATCATTGGTGGCTCCGGTGGTCTTCCAGCCGTTGGGCTTCAAGCAACAGAGGCGGATGGCCAAGGGATCTTCAAAGCTACTGAATCTTCTACAGCCAAAATAAAAAGAGTTCTGCAAATGAAAGCAAAACACCACCGCATCCGGTTATAGTGGAAAACAATGTCTTAACTGGAGTTTGAAAACGCAAAGGTATAAATTTTAATATACACAACTTTGAAAGAAAAAATTGAGCATAAAGGACTATCTCCCACAACCAGACAGTACTGCCATACACATACAGTAAAGACTAGCTTAAACCACTGTTATAATCCATCTATAGCTGATGGCTACACATTTTTTTTTACAGAATACGCTATCAAGGCCCACTATCACATTTGTGTAGGACGTTAATCTTTCTTCTCATACCAGTATAATTCATTGGACTCATGTTTGGAAGTAGAAAGTGGCATTTTTCACGTTAATATATTATTCTCCATGTCGCCTCCTTTGCTGGCCTTATTCATTTTTCCATCACATTATACTCTGCTTGTTTCCATACTTACGAGCGCCTGCGATCCATCAGTGGTGGCCGTGCTTGAGCAATATAGGAAAACGCGCAGACCTCCCTGGTGTCCAGGACCGTCGGAGTGCTCATAGGCTACAGGTTTTCCTATAGTGTGTAGGCGCAGGACGCAGCCACTGACAGGGTGGTCGATGCGTAACCATGGAAACGAGCAGTGTATACTGTGATGGAAAAAATGAATCCAGTAAAGGAAGCAATATGGACAATCCCAAGACATTAGCTAGTGGCTTGTATTGACTTTCTCTGCATAATGAATTCGATTTGCTGAAGTGAGACGACCCTTTAACATTAAAGGTAGGTTGAATCTCACATATTAAGATCTCTGTGCATTAAAGGCATGCTTATTAGGGTACTTTCACACTAGCGTTAAACTTTTCCGGCATTGAGTTCCGTCCTCGGGCTCAATAATGGAAAAAAACGCTCCAGTTATATCCTAATGCCTTCTGAATGGAGAGAAATACGTTCAGGATGCATCAGGATGTCTTCAGTTCAGTCACTGAACGGCGTTTTGGCATGCTGCGGTATTATCTCCGTCCAAAATTACGGAACACATGCCGGAATGCCCGATCCGGCATTGCAATGCATTCGTGCCGGATCCGGCATTAAAAATACCCCAATGACGGATCCGGTATTCTGGTCTGCGCATGCGCAGACCTTTAAAAATGTGAAAATAAATAAAAACAAAACCGCATCTGTTTTGCCAGATGACACCGGAAAACCGGATCCGGTATTGCAATGCATTTTTCTGACTGTTCAGGCATTTTTCAGACCTGATCAGTCAGAAAAATGACATGCGTTTGCATACAGTTTGCCTGGGCAACGGAACTGCCTGCCGGGATCAAACAACGCCAGGGCGAAAGTACCCTAAGGCTTCTTTCACAGTTGCGGCAGAGGAATCCGGCAATCTGGATGCAAGCGGACAGCATTTGTAGACGGATCCGGATGCGGATCCGCTCTCACAAATGCATTGCATGAACGGATCCGTCTCTTCGCTTGTCATCCGGAGAAACGGATCCGTTGTATATTTTTAAAATATTTTTAAAGGTCTGCGCATGGTCAGACCGAAGAACTGATCCGCAATGCGGTATTTTTGATGCCGGATCCGGCACTAATACATTACTATGGGAATTAATGCCAGATCCGGCATTATGGCAAGTGTTCCGGCATTTTGGACGGCGATAAAACCGCAGGATGCTGCGGTATTATCTCCGTCCAAGCGCTGTATAGTGACTGAACTGAAGACATCCTGACGCATCCTGAAAGGATTTCTCTCCATTCAGAATGCATGGGGATAATACTGAAGCGTTTTGTTTCCGGTACTGAGCCCCGAGGACGGAACTCAATGCTGGAAAATAAAAACGCTTGCGTGAAAGTACCCTAATGCAGGTCAATTTACTGACTGCCCGTACAAGACTATTTGTGTTATATGAGACTGTGGAACTTTCTTATACATAGAGGACGCATCAGTCAGACTTTAACTTACCTTAACCCCTTAAGGACTCGGGGTTTTTTCATTTTTGCATTTTCGTTTTGCGCTCCCTGCCTTCCGAGTGCCATAACTTTTCTATTTTTACGTTTACATGGCCATAAGAGGGCTTTTTTTTTGCGGTACAAGTTGTACTTTCACACGCCACCATTTAATATTGCATACGATGTAGTGGGAAGCGGGAAAAAAAATCGAAATGGGGTGAAATTGCAAAAAAAAACAATTCCACCACAATTTTACGGGTTTTTAAATTACGACGTTTGATGTGCGCTAAAACTGACCAGTTAGTTTTATTCTACAGATCAGTACGAATCCGGCAATACCCAATATGTATAGTTTTTCTTGCATTTTGATAGTAAAAATAATAAAAAGTGGGACATTTTTTTATTTTATTTTTTTGTCGCCATATTTTGACCCCTATAACTTTTTTGTAATTAAGTGTATGGCATTGTATGGGGGCTTATTTTTTGTGGGGCGATCTGAACTTTTAGTTGATACCATTATGGGGTGTGTAGGACTTTTGATCACTTTTTATTAAATTTTTTGAGGAAATGAAGCGTCCAAAACGGCGAATCGGCCATTTGGGCGCTTTTTCCGTTTTTCTGTTTACCGTATGGGGAATATATTTTTATATTTTTAAACTACGGGCGTTTTCGCACATTGCGACACCCATGATGTGTATATTTTTTTTATTTTTTTATTATTTTATTTTAATTTTGGGGAAAGGGGGATGATTTGAATTTTTAGGTTTTTTTTATTTATTTTTTTAATTTTTATTTTACACTTTTATATAGGTCCCATAGGGACCTATATAAATCAGTTACCTGATTGCTTCTATCATAAACTCCAATACACTTGTATTGGAGTTTATGAGGATTTTACTACTTTCCTATGAAGCCCTATTGCTAACAAGGGCTGCATAGGAAATAGTAAGTAGTAACCTCGATTCATTCATTGAATTCGAGGCTATTACATCCAGCGCTGCGATTCCCCCAATCACCACTAGGGGGAGCCGAAAAAGCTGCCAAAAGTTTTACTTTCGGTTTTAGCGCGTGCAGATGCCGTGGTCAGGATTGAACAGAGCATCTGCGGGGTTAAATTATTGCGATCGGCATCGCTGCCAACCGCGATCATTAGCTGCGGGGGTCAGCTACAGGAAACAGCCGGACCCCTGCAGCGATCGCGCCCAGGAGCGGGCGCCATGGTTAGGGACCGGACCCATGACGTACCCATACGTCATGGGTCCTTATGGGGTTAAAGAACAAAATCCAACCGTCTAGGTTTCTTTATCAGCTCTTGACGGACTTCCTCACAAGAAACACTTAGATGGCGGTGGATGTTCAGTAAAGCAAGGCCATTGAGTCGTTCATTTCCCATGATATTCCTTAAAGGGGTTCTCCAAGAATTAAAAAAATGAAAATACTTAAATATTGTATAATAAATATATTCACAAATACCTTTCATTACTTAGAATGGCTTGTTTTGTCTAGGGAGCAATCATTAGGAGAAATAAAATGGCCACGGAACTATCAGTACACACAAAACCTGTCCTAATCACACAGCAGGACAAGTTACTTCACCACAATGAGCCATAGTGCTGCCTCATCCTCCTCTCTTCTCTGCTTGTCAGGGATTATAATCCTTAATACAGGTGAATCTCTGTGGAAATGGAGATGATGAGAAGAGATGAGAGGAGGGTGAGGTCTGGATAATGAGCAGCAGCACTTGTTTACAGTCTCCATTACCAAAGCAACACATTACCACAGTCTGTCCTGTCCGTCCTCTCTGTACTTCATGTCTCCTCATGAACTAAATTCCCCAGAGATTCAGCTGAAGTTCTGTATTCAGGATCATAATCCCTGACAAGTAGAGGAGAAGATGGATGAGGCAGCTCTTTACCTCAATGTTGTAAAGTAACTTGTCCTCATGTGTGATCAGGACAGGTTTTGTGTGAACTAATGGGACAGCGGCCATTTTGTTTCCTATGATGATTGCTCCCAGACAAAACTAGCCATTATAAATAGTGAAAGGTATTTGAGAATATGTTTATGATAAAGTAATATTTAAGTATTTTCATTTTCTTAATTTCCGGAGAACCCCTTTAAGTAGGATTTTAGCCTCTTCATAGCAGAAAACGATCGCTCACTTGTACTGGTTGTTACAGGCCGAGTAAGAAAGATCTTAAACAAGTCCTTAATATGCGGGTAGAACGACAAATCCCAGCAGGTCTTGTAAGCCTCCAACACTGAAGAAAAAGACTGACTGTTCGCAGTATTCCTCTAGAGCCGGTATTCTGATAATAATACACTTTAATCTGGAGAGTAGGATTAGCGAACTTCATATTTTGAAGTTCGGGTTAGGTCGGGTATATGCTGAATTGTGCTATGGATTCCGTTACCACAGACCATAACGCAATTCCATGATGGAATGCATAACGAAATGCCTTTAGAGGCATTCCGTTATTCATTCCGTCATAATAGGAGTCTATGGCCTGCATAACGGACCCGTCCGGTTTTCGATATGCTGGAGTCCTCTCCTGCGTAACGGAAACCGGACGGATCCGTTATGCAGGCCATAGTCTTCTATTATGACGGAATAAATAAGGGAATGCCTCTAAAGGCATTTCGTTATGCATTCCATCATGGAATTGCGTTATGGTCCGTGGTAACAGAATCCATAGCACAATTCAGCATATACCCCGGCCTGAACACGAACACGAATTTCAAAATATGTGTGTATAAAATTTGGATAACTGCAGGAAAGCCTCCTCACTCTGGTCTTCTTTACAAGCCATTAAACATGAAAACTTGTATAACATATCAGAATGCGTGGTAAATCTTAGTTTAATTTGTGACTGCATACTGGCCAAGAAGGGAAGAAATATGGATCTTCTGTAATGCTCTTCGGGGTATTGTGACCTTTTATGGGAAGAACATCTGGGAATTTTTATTTCTCCACCGAGCTCAGACACCTTCTTAGAAACTTTGTCATAAATAGCTTTAAATTGACTATCTGCAGAAAGTCTGTAGCCTTGAAGAACTCGTAGAACACTAGCCACATGTTTTAGAGCCTTCTGTAAATTCTGTAGATACTTACTTAAATTTTTTGTTACCCCAAAAGGATGATTTACAACATGAATTGTAATGAGGAAGCTTTAGTATGTAGCATGTCGGCTTTAGATGACCACGAGGAAATTTCTTCAAGAGATGGTATGACAGCATCCATCAATCCAACAAGAACATTTACAGAGTTGGGTCTTTCCACCCGTCTGGTGGCTCACCTTTGCAGTAGCCTTGTTTTTTTTTGCTTTTAGAGCAATGCACTTCACTGTTGTTTACCATAACTTGCTGTCTTTTCGGTGTGTTAAAAAAGTCATGCAGTGCTGCTAGCGCCATCATATCCTCGACCTCGAAGGTATTTTATCTCAATGCCAAATGCAGAAAGGGTATGTAGAATGGTTTCTGCGAAAGGTACTTTCACACTAGCGTTTTTCTTTTCCGGCATTGAGTTCCGTCAAAGTGTCTCAATCCCGGAAAAGAACTGATCAGTTATACATTCTGAATGGAGAGAAATCCGTTCAGGATGCATCAGGATGTCTTCAGTTCAGTCACTGAACAGCGTTTTGGACGGAGAAAATACTGCAGCATGCTGCGATATTATCTCCGTCCAAAATGCCGGATCAGTTGCCGGAATGCCGGATCCGGCATAAATTTACATTGAAACGTATTAGTGCCTTATCCGACATTAGAAATACTGTACCTGAGGGATGGATCTGCGCATGCGCAGACCTTTAAGACGACAAAAAAATACAAAAGGGATCCGTGTATCCAAATGACAAGTGGAGAGACGGATCCGTTCTTGCAATGCCACATCCACATCCAGATCTGTCTACAAATGCATTCAGTTTACATCCAGATCAACGGATCCGGTGGGCAGTTCCGACGACGGAACTGCTTGCCGGTTCACTCTGCCGCAGGTGCTTTAAGGCCCCTTTCACACGGGTGTCATTTCCACGCGGGTGCGATGCATGATGTGAACGCATTGCACCCACACTGAATCCGGACCCATTTATTTCTATAGGGCTGTGTACATGAGCGGTGATTTTCCCGCATCACTTTAGCGTTGCGTGAAAATCGCAGGATGCTCTATATTCTGCGATTTTTACGCAATCCAGGCCCCATAGAAGTGAATGGGGATGCGGAAAAATCGCAAGCATCTGCAAGCAAGTGCGGATGCGGTGCGAATTTCCCGCATGGTTGCTAAGAGACGATTGGGATGGGGACCCGATCTTTATTATTTTTCCTTATAACATGGTTATAAAGGAAAATAATAGCATTCTAAATACAGTACACTAAGTAAATAGGGCAATAGAGGGTTAAAAATATTTAACTAACTCACCTCCTCAAATTCACCGCATAGCTGCCGGTCTCCTGTTATGTCTTTAGCTGGGGGGGTAAAGGACCTGCAGTGACGTCACGGAAGGTCCTTCGCCCCCCCCAGCTGAAGACAGAACAGGAGACGCGATCAATTGGAGGAGGTGGGTTAATTTTTGTTTTTTAACGCTCTATTGCCCTTTTTACTTCTGTATTTAGAATGCTATTATTTTCCTTTATAACTATCCTTATAACTTACAAGGGAAGATATACAGAATACTCAACCCGAAACCGGACTTCAGCCAAACATGATGATTTTTCTCACACATTTTCCCGCAACGCACTCGCCTTTTATCCGGGCGTCAAACATGTCTAAGTATCTTCAACTTGTATTTACAACAGGAACAAATTGAAGGAACTCTTCTACAACATCATTTTCTACAAAACGCACTGCCAAAGAGAACTGCCCTGTCCCACTGATATTAGCTGTTTCATCTGCCAGAACCGAAAAACATTTTGCTTCATTTACCCTGTCTACAATTTATTTTATTTTTTTTAAAAGCACTGTACTGCACTAACCAGCAGACCCTCATCTACAATCTTTTACAGGGTCAGCTCGCCTTCAGGCCCTCACCTACAACCTTTAGAGAGGTCAGCTCAACAGCAGGCCCTCACCTACAATCTTTTACAGGGTCGGCTTAACTGCAGACCTTCGCATATAATTTTTTAGAGAATCAGCACACCTGCAGGCCCTTGCAAATAATGTTTTACAGGGTCAGCTCACCAGCAGGACCTTACCTACAATCTTTTACAGGGTCAGCTCACTAGCAGGCCCTCACATATTATGTTTTATAGAGTAAGCTCACCTGCAGGCCTTCGCATATAATGTTTTACAGGGTCAGCTCACCTACAGGCCCTCACAAGGCCTTCGCATATAATTTTTTAGAGGGTCAGCTCAACAGCAGGCCCTCACCTACAATCTTTTACAGGGTCAGCTCACCTGCAGGCCCTCGAATATAATGATTTACAGGTTCAGCTCCCCTGCAGGCCCTCGCATATAATTTTTTAGAGGGTCAGCTCACCTGCAGGTCCTCACCTAAAACCTTTTAGAGGGTCAGCTCACCTACAGGCCCTCACATATAATGTTTTACAGGTTCAGCTCACCTGCAGGACCTCACCTACAATCTTTTACAGGGTCAGTTCACCTGCAGGCCCTCACATATAATGTTTTACAGGGTCAGCTCACCTGCAGGCCCTCGCATATAATGTTTTACAGGGTCAGCTCACCTGCAGGCACTCACCTACAACCTTTTAGAGGGTAGGCTCAGCTGTATGCCCTCACCTACAATCTTTTACAGGGTGGGCTTACCTGCAGACCTTCACATATAATTTTTTAGAGGGTCAGCTCACCAGTAGTCCCTCACCTACAATCTTTTACAGGGTCAGCTCAACTGCAGGCCCTCACATATAATGTTTTACAGGGTCAGCTCGCCTGCAGACCCTCGCATATTATTTTTTAGAGGGTCAGCTCACCTGTAGGCCCTCGCATATAATCTTTTACAGGGTCAGCTCACTTGCAGGCCCTCACATAAAAATTTTTACAGGGTCAGCTCACCAGCAGGACCTTACCTACAATCTTTTGCAGGGTCAGCTCACTAGCAGGCCCTCACATATTATGTTTTACAGGGTCAGCTCACCTGCAGGCCCTTGCATATAATGTTTTATAGGTTCAGCTCACCTGCAGGCCTTCGCAAATAATTTTTTAAAGGGTCAGCTCAACAGCAGGCCCTCACCTACAATCTTTTACAGGGTCAGCTCACCTGCACGCCCTCGCATATAATGTTTTACAGGGTCAGCTCACCTGCGGGCCCTCACATATAATTTTTTATAGGGTCAGCTCACCAGCAGGCCCTCACCTACAATCTTTTACAGGGTCAGCTCACCTGCAGGTCCTCGCATATAATGTTATACAGGGTCAGCTCACCTGCAGGCCCTCGCATATAGTTTTTTACAGGGTCAGCTCACCTGCAGGCCCTCACATATAATATTTTACAGGGTCAGCTCACCTGCAGGCCTTTGCATATAATTTTTAAGAGGGTCAGTTTACCAGCAGACCCTCACTTACAATCTTTTAAAGGGTCAGCTCACCTGCAGGCCCTCGCATATAATGTTTTATAGGTTTAGCTCTCCTGCAGACCCTCACCTACAAGCTTTTACAGGGTCAGCTCACCAGCAGGCCCTCGCATATAATGTTTTATAGGGTCAGCTCACCTACAGGCCCTCACCTACAGGGAGTGCAGAATTATTAGGCAAATGAGCATTTTGACCACATCATCCTCTTTATGCATGTTGTCTTACTCCAAGCTGTATAGGCTCGAAAGCCTACTACCAATTAAGCATATTAGGTGATGTGCATCTCTGTAATGAGAAGGGGTGTGGTCTAATGACATCAACACCCTATATCAGGTGTGCATAATTATTAGGCAACTTCCTTTCCTTTGGCAAAATGGGTCAAAAGAAGGACTTGACAGGCTCAGAAAAGTCAAAAATAGTGAGATATCTTGCAGAGGGATGCAGCACTCTTAAAATTGCAAAGCTTCTGAAGCGTGATCATCGAACAATCAAGCGTTTCATTCAAAATAGTCAACAGGGTCGCAAGAAGCGTGTGGAAAAACCAAGGCGCAAAATAACTGCCCATGAACTGAGAAAAGTCAAGCGTGCAGCTGCCAAGATGCCACTTGCCACCAGTTTGGCCATATTTCAGAGCTGCAACATCACTGGAGTGCCGAAAAGCACAAGGTGTGCAATACTCAGAGACATGGCCAAGGTAAGAAAGGCTGAAAGAGCGACCACCACTGAACAAGACACACAAGCTGAAACGTCAAGACTGGGCCAAGAAATATCTCAAGACTGATTTTTCTAAGGTTTTATGGACTGATGAAATGAGAGTGAGTCTTGATGGGCCAGATGGATGGGCCCGTGGCTGGATTGGTAAAGGGCAGAGAGCTCCAGTCCGACTCAGACGCCAGCAAGGTGGAGGTGGAGTACTGGTTGGGCTGGTATCATCAAAGATGAGCTTGTGGGGCCTTTTCGGGTTGAGGATGGAGTCAAGTTCAACTCCCAGTCCTTCTGCCAGTTTCTGGAAGACACCTTCTTCAAGCAGTGGTACAGGAAGAAGTCTGCATCCTTCAAGAAAAACATGATTTTCATGCAGGACAATGCTCCATCACACGCGTCCAAGTACTCCACAGCGTGGCTGGCAAAAAGGGTATAAAGAAGAAAATCTAATGACATGGCCTCCTTGTTCACCTGATCTGAACCCCATTGAGAACCTGTGGTCCATCATCAAATGTAAGATTTACAAGGAGGGAAAACAGTACACCTCTCTGAACAGTGTCTGGGAGGCTGTGGTTGCTGCTGCACGCAATGTTGATGGTGAACAGATCAAAACACTGACAGAATCCATGGATGGCAGGCTTTTGAGTGTCCTTGCAAAGAAAGGTGGCTATATTGGTCACTGATTTGTTTTTGTTTTGTTTTTGAATGTCAGAAATGTATATTTGTGAATGTTGAGATGTTATATTGGTTTTACTGGTAAAAATAAATAATTGAAATGGGTATATATTTGTTTTTTGTTAAGTTGCCTAATAATTATGCACAGTAATAGTCACCTGCACACACAGATATCCCCCTAAAATAGCTAAAACTAAAAACAAACTAAAAACTACTTCCAAAAATATTCAGCTTTGATATTAATGAGTTTTTTGGGTTCATTGAGAACATGGTTGTTGTTCAATAATAAAATTAATCCTCAAAAATACAACTTGCCTAATAATTCTGCACTCCCTGTACAACCTTTTAAAGGGTCAGCTCACCAGCAGGCCCTCACCAACAATCTATTACAGGGTCGGCTCACCTGCAGACCTTTGCATATAATTTTTTAGAGGGTCAGCTTACCAGACAGGCCCTCACCTACAATCTTTTACAGGGTCAGCTCACCTGCAGACACTCGCATATAATGTATTACAGGTTCAGCTCACCTGCAGGCCCTCGTATATAATGTTTTACTGGTTCAGCTCACTTGCAGGCCCTTGCCTACAACCTTTTTAGAGGGTCAGCTCACTAGCAGGCCCTCACCTCCAATCTTTTACAGGGTCAGCTCACATGCAGGCCCCCGCATATAAAGTTTTACAGGGTCAGCTCACCTGCAGGTCCTCACCTACAATCTTTTAAAGGGTCAGCTCACCAGCAGGCCCTCACCAACAATCTATTACAGGGTCAGCTCACCTGCAGACCTTTGCATATAATTTTTTAGAGGGTCAGCTCACCAGACAGACCCTCGCATATAATGTTTTACAGGTTCAGCTCACCTGCAGACCCTCGCATATAATTTTTTGAGGGTCAGCTCACCTGCAGGCCCTCAACTACAATCTTTTACAGGGTCAGCTCACCTGCAGAATCTCGCATGTAATGTTTTACAGGTTCAGCTCACCTGCAGACCCTCGCATATAATTTTTTGAGGGTCATCTCACCTGCAGGTCCTCACCTAGAATCTTTTTGAGGGTTAGCTCATTAGCAGGCCTTTACCTACAATCTTTTACACGGTCAGCTCACCAGCAGGCCTTCAACTACAATCTTTTACAGGGTCAGCTCACCTGCAGGCCCTCGCAAATAATGTTTTACAGGGTCAGCTCACCTGCAGACCCTCGCATATAATGTTTTACAGGTTCAGCTCACCTGCAGGCCCTCGCATAAAATTTTTTAGAGGGTCAGCTCACCTGCAGGTCCTCACCTACAACCTTTTAGAGGGTCAGCTCACTAGCAGGCCTTCACCTACAATCTTTTACAGGGTCAGCTCACCTGCAGGCCCTCGCAAATAATGTTTTACAGGTTCAGCTCACCTGCAGACCCTCACATAAATTTTTTTGAGGGTCAGCTCACCTGCAGGCCCTCACCTACAATCTTTAACAGGGTCAGCTCACCTGCAGACCCTGCATATAATGTTTTACAGGTTCAACTCACCTGCAGGCCCTCGCATATAAGTTTTTTGAGGGTCAGCTCACCAGCAGGCCCTCACCTACAATCTTTTACAGGGTCAGCTCACCTGCAGACCCTCGCATATAATGTTTTATGTGGTCAGCTCACCTGCAGGCCCTCGCATATAATGTTTTGCAGGTTCATCTCACTTGCCGGCCCTCGCATATAAGTTATTTTGAGGGTCAGCTCACCTGCAGGTCCTCACCTACAACCGTTTAGAGGGTCAGCTTACCCAGCAGGCCTTTACCTACAATCTTTACAGGGTCAGCTCACCTGCAGGCCCTCGCAAATAATATTTTACAAGGTCAGCTCACCTGCAGACCCTCGCATATAATGTTTTACAGGTTAGCTCACCTGCAGGCCCTTGCATATAATGTTTTACTGGTTCAGCTCACTTGCAGGCCCTTACCTACAACCTTTTTAGAGGGTCAGCTCACTAGCAGGCTCTCACCTCCAATCTTTTACAGGGTCAGCTCACCTGCAGGCCCTTGCACATAATTTTTTAGAGTGTCAGCTCACCTGTAGGCCCTCACCTACAATCTTTTACAGTGTCAGCTCACCAGCATGCCCTCGCATATAATGTTTTATAGGGTCAGCTCACCAGCAAGCCCTCACCAACAATCTTTTACAGGGTCGGCTCACCTGCAGACCTTCGCATATAATTTTTTAGAGGGTCAGCTCACCAGCAGGCCCTCACCTACAATCTTTTAACCACCTCAGCCCCCCTAGCTTAAACACCCTTAATGACCAGGCCACTTTTTACAATTTTGCACTACACTACTTTCACCGTTTATTGCTCCATCATGCAACTTACCACCCAAATGAATTTTTCTTCTCACTAATAGAGCTTTTATTTGGTGGTATTTCATTGTTGCTGAGTCTGACATTTTTACTTTTTTTGCTATTAATTTTTTTTTTTTAAACTACATTTCTATATAAATTTTCTGCAAAATTTATTGTTCTACATGTCTTTGATAAAAAAAAATGCAATAAGTGTATATTTATTGGTTTGGGTAAAAGTTATGGCGTTTACAAACTATGGTGCAAAAAAGTGAATTTCCGCATTTTGAAGCAGCTCTGACTTTCTGAGCACCTGTCATGTTTCTTCAGGTGCTAGAATGCCAGGATAGTATAAATACCCCCCAAATTACACCATTTTAGAAAAAAGACACCCCAAAGTTTTCGTGGAGGGGCATGGTGAGTTCATGTATCATTTCATTTTTTTTCACAAGTTAGCGGAAAATGACACTTTCTGAGGAAAAAAATAATAATAAAGTTTCCATTTCTGCTAACTTCTGGCAAAAAAAAATAATCTCAGACGGACTCACTATGCCCTCAGTGAATACCTTGGGGTGTCTACTTTCCAAAATGGGGTCAATTGTAGGGTGTGTTTACTGTTCTGGCATTTTGGGCGGGGCTAAATTGTGAGCAGCCATGTAAAACCTAAAGGTACTCATTGGAATTAGGGCCCTTTGCGACCCAGGCTGCAAAAAGTGTCACTCATGTGGTATCGCCGTACTCAGGAGAAGTAGGGCATGTGTTTTGGGGTGTATTGTTACATATACCCATGCTGGGTGAGAGAAATATCTCTGTAAATTGACAACTTTGTATAAATTTTTTTTAAAAGTTGTCGTTTACAGCGATATTTCTCACACACAGTATGGGTATATATAAAAATACACCCCAAAACTCATTGCCCTACTTCTCCTGAGTACGGTGATACCCAATGTGTGCCACTTTTTTGCAGCCAAGATGCGTAAAGGGGCCCAAATTCCCATGAGTACCTTTAGGATTTCACAGGGCATTTTTAAGCATTTGGATTCTCACGCTTTAGGACCCCTATAATGCCAGGGCAGTATAAATACCCCACAAGTGACCCCATTTTGGAAAGAAGACACCCCAAGGTATTCCATGAGGGGCATGGCTAGTTCCGCGGATCCGTGGATCCACGGATCCACGGATCCGCAAAACACATATGGACGTCTGAATGGAGACTTACAAGGGGTGTGATCAATGACAGGGGGGTGATCAGGGAATCTAGATGGGGTGATCAAGGGGTTAACAAGGGGTTAATAAGTGAGGGGGGGTTAGTGTAGTGTTTGGTGCAACTTGACATAGCTACCTGGTCCTCTGGTGGTCGATCCCAGCAAATGGGACCACCAGAGGACAAGGTAGCAGGTATATCAGACGCTGTTAACAAAACAGCATCTGATATACTTGTTTGATGCGAATTATTTCGCATCTACAGCCTGCCAGCGATTGATCAGCGCTGGCAGGCTGCAGTACAAGTTGTGAGACGCGCGGCACTGCAAACGCACAGGAAGTCTCGCGTCTCGCGAGATGACGCGCCGATGCGTCGAGTCAGAACTACAGGACCGCCCGCCGGACGCATGTGTAGTGGTTAAAGGGTCAGCTCACCTGCAGACCCTTGCATATAATGTTTTACAGGGTCAGCTCACCTGCAGGCCCTCGCATATAATTTTTTAGAGGGTCAGCTCACCTGCAGGTCCTCACCTACAACCTTTTAGAGGGTCATCTCACCCCCCAGGCCTTCACCTACAACCTTTTAGAGGGTCAGCTCACCAGCAGGCCTTCACCTACAATCTTTTACAGGGTCATCTCACCTGCAGGCCCTCGCCAATAATGTTTTACAGGGTCAGTTCACCTGCAGGTCCTCACCTACAACCTTTTAGAGGGTCATCTCACCCCCAGGCCTTCACCTACAATCTTTTAAAGGGTCAGCTCACCTGCAGGCCCTCGCAAATAATGTTTTACAGGGTCAGTTCACCTGCAGACCCTCGCAAATAATGTTTTACAGGTTCAGCTCACCTGCAGACCCTCGCATATAAGTTTTTTGAGGGTCAGCTCACCAGCAGGCCCTCACCTACAATCGTTTACAGGGTCACCTCACCTGCAGGCCCTCACATATAATGTTTTACAGGGTCAGCTCACTTACAGGCCCTCGCATATAATGTTTTAGAGGGTCAGCTCACCAGCAGGCCCTCACCTACAAGTCCAGTCTCAGTAGCCAAGAGTCTCGTCAACACAATCCTCACGCTGACAGCACACTGGTTGAATGTTGTGGAGGCCGGGAGCGAGTCAGCTGCTGCAGACTTGCCCTCCAATAGATTCTCGTTAAAGGATTTAAAGTGTACTCATTCCAATTACAGAGTCCTGCATTGTTATTTTTCGTCACTACCTCCACAGTCGGGAGTGGTTAATTTCGCACCTTCTGCCTTCATCTCCAGAATCGAACCCTGATTTCCCGTTACCCGTGGCACCATAGTAGGCGCAGAAAGTACCATCGAAAGTTGATAGGGCAGACATCCGAGATGGATCGTCGCTGTCACGAGGATGCGATCGGCCCGAGGTTATCTAGAGTCACCACAGCGGCAGCAGACCCTCGCCCATAATATTTTCGATGGTCAGATCACCAGTAGGCACTCACCCTAATGTTTTAGATGGTCAGATCAGCAGCAGGCCCTCGCCATAATATTTTCAATGGTAAGTTTAGCAGCAGGCCCTCAACCATAATTGTTTTGAAGGTCAGCTCAGCAGCAGACCGTCACCCCTAATGTTTTAGAGTGTCAGCTACACAGCAGGCCCTTGCTCCAAATGTTTTTAAGGGTCACCAGCAGGCAGTGGCGTACATATAGGGGTCACAGGGGTCGCAGTTGCGACCGGGCCCGGCACCCCAGGGGGCCCGGCCGCCTGTGGACCCCTGGCCCCTGCTGTGGCGCTAAGTAGTTAGTGCTGCCTTCACTGCTTCTAGAATCTCAATCCAGATTCCAGACACTCTTGCGGTCAGTGCCGGTGTCAATCCCGCGAGACCTGTGAACTCCCGCGGCAGGTCTCGCGGGAACATGCGCACGCGCCGTTACGCTCGCAAGCTTTGCATCATCCAGAGCCAGCCCAGCCCATCAGGAGCCAGTAGTGCCACTGCCAGCAACGCAGCCAGCAGGTACTTCACAACTGGCACAGCACACGTGCGGCTGCCTAATGCTAAGCGCACCCAGAGACCGGGGGTGGCGTGGGGGGGTTGTTTATTTGGAGGGGGGAAGCACTCAGCATCAGCAGCACTGTCTGGAGTAATGAGAGGGCCCTGCAATGACCAGGGAGGAAGGGGGGGATGAGCTGGCGGAAAAAGCCCTCAGCAGCACTGTCTGGAGTAATGAGAGGGCCCTGCAATGACGAGGAAAGAGGGGATGAGCTGGCGGGAAAAGCCCTCAGCAGCACTGTCTGGAGTAATCAGAGGGCCCTGCGATGACCAGCCAGAGGGGGGGGGGAGCCAGCTCATCCCCTTTCTCCCTGGTCATTGCAGGGCCCTCTCATTACTCAGACAGTGCTGCTGAGGGCTTTTCCTGGCGGGCGGGTTGGGGGCCCCATGGATCAGTGTCGCACTGGGCCCCATGCATTGGGTGTAAGCCACTGCCAGCAGGCCATCAATTATAATTTTCAAGGGTGTGTATGATGCCCTCCTTTATGTGTAATAAAGGGTGTATTTTAGTGCCGGCTCCTTGTAATTTTTGGCAGCCCTTTCACTTAGTGCATAGGCTTTATAAGTGTAGGAGTCCCACTACCTGAACATTTGTACCACAATGTGAATGAGGCCCTCCTTTATGTGATATATAGGTTGTATCGGAGTGCCTCTTCCTTATAATTTTTGGCAGCACTTGGACTTTATATACAAGTAAATATACAGGAAAGGATTTTTCCAAACAATTTTTCCTCTAAAATCGATTTTATCTTTGGTTTTGTGCATATTGTTGTCAGTCTGTAAAAGTGGCGTATTACTCGGACAACATGGTTCACAGCAGCGACCTGGGAGTCCAAGATGTATCCAGACATCCTCCCCATGCTGTTCCCCAACCATTTCGGTGGTGTTTCCATCAATTTCTGACCTTTTCCAGTGAGCCAGGCACCCTCCCCTCTTCATAGCAGGGGGTGCCTGGTTTAATGCTCGGGTTCTCCCATTGACTTCCATTATACTCGGGTGCTCAGTAGAGCACCCGAGCATCCCGATGTGTTCGGCCCGAGCACCCAAGCACTTTGGTGCTCGATCAACACTAGTAACAGGGAGTTAATAAAACAAAAGAGGCGCTAAAAGCAACAGGGAGGGTGAGGCCTGGATAATAATATGCATAAGAATAACTTTTGCATTAATTTATGGGTAATCAGTCCGTTGACTGGTTAATAATGTGTAATTAAATTAATGATATTAATAATATAAATAGGACATATAGTAATAATTCAAAAAGAAGGTTAAAAATTATAAGGAAAAATGAACAAGGACAAAAATTGGTAAAATGTTAAATCCCTAAAACGCACGTTATGTTACAGTTACTCATGTGTAAGGCTATTAACGATAAGTGACCATTACAACAAATGGACACAAGAGAGAGTAAATATACCTAAAAATGAAAACACCCATGGTGATTTTTAATCTTATTAGTTAAAAAAATATTTTTAATCTATAAAATAGTTTTGGTGATTTCGTTGAGAGCTGAGGGGTTAATGGTACCCAGCTTCTACATCCAAAAGATTTCTTTCTATATTACGACCTCAAATCTATGTAAGTATTAGGGGATGTGCTCAGTAGGGGTAGTCTGGAGTCTGGATGGGGTTAGGTACTCCTGGGTGTTTGAGGGTACAGTGCTATATAGCTGGCTGTTCCTCTGATGTTGTCTCAGGCTGCTGGTGGCCAGAATATGTTTTAGTGATCACAAGTAGTCTAGAGAGAAGTCATTTGCTAGATATGCATCTTTCATAAGTACAGACCAGTGATTAATAAGAATATTCCTAGTATCGCCACGTGAGGCTGTATAGGTGGTAAGAAATTTGCAGCTTCCACGTGCATTATCTTCAGAGGCATCTTTGGTTGCAAGCACTGGAGCTGTGTTGGTTCTTTGTATCTCCAGTAGGCATTCTTCACTAAGGGAGGTGGGTATCCTTTCTGTCAAAAACATACACTTAGTATTTTTGTTTGTTCCTGAAAGGTTCTATCCTCTGAGCAATTTTTTCTAATTCTTTTAAATTGACTAAAAGGGATATTGGTCATCCATTTTTATAGCGGTTGCTTGGAAATGTAGACAGCTATTGCTAAGAAGAATGTGTATGTGATGAATCTTTGTCGGTCATGAGAGATGGTGATATTCAGGTAATTGATCTGGTCACAGCTAAAATCCAGGGAGAGCTTGATACCCCAAGTATTCTCATTTAATCGTTGGTGAAATTTCTTGATAGATGTCTGGTCCCCTTTCCAGATGACGAACAGATCATCTATGGACAGTCTGCTTCTAGAAGTGCCTTCGATTAAGTTCTGCTCTCATGAGTTTCCCAGCCACAGGTGTGCTCCCACAAGTGTCCCAGGTTCAGGTGTGTAACAATAAGTGCCTGAACCTCAAATGGTCTCCCATAACCCTGGGTTCAGACCTGAGCGTTCTTGAAACGCGCGTTTCACGCGCGATTTTGTCACGCGTATTTCAGCGCGTTTTTGCAAATAGGAAACGTTCGTACGCGCGTTCTTGTGATTGACTACTGTGGTGTCAATTACAAAACGCACGACAAACGCCCCCAAAAAAGCTCAAGTACTTGTTTATGCGTCGGGCGTTTTACAGCGCGTTCAAACGCGCTGTAAAACGCTCAAGTGAGAACCAGGGCCATAGGAAAGCATTGGTTTTCATGTGTTGGGCGTTTTACAGCGTGTTTGAACGCGCTGTAAAACGCTCAGGTGTGAACTTAGGGTAAGTGTTTCAGCCCTCAAGTGTGCTTTAATTAGTGTTTCAGCCTCAAGTGTGCTGTAATAAGTGTTTCAGCCTCAGGTATGTTCCTATAAGAGCCCCAGCCTCAGGTATGTTCCTATAAGAGCCCCAGCCTCAGGTATTCTATAAGTGCCCCAGCTTCCGGTTGTTCCTATAAGTGCCTCAGCCTCAGGTATTTTCCTTTAAGTGCCCCAGCCTCCGGTTGTTCCTATAAGTGCCCCAGCCTCAGGTATGTTCCTTTAAGTGCCCCAGCCTCCGGTTGTTCCTATAAGTGCCCCAGCCTCAGGTATGTTCCTTTAAGTGCCCCAGCCTCCGGTTGTTCCTATAAGTGCCCCAGCCTCAGGTATGTTCCTATAAGTGCCCCAGCCTCAGGTATATTCCTATAAGAGCCCCAGCCTCTGGTATGTTCCTATAAGAGCCCCAGCCTCAGGTATGTTCCTATAAGTGCCCCAGCCTCCGGTTGTTCCTATAAGTGCCCCAGCCTCAGGTATGTTTCTATAAGAGCCCCAGCCTCAGGTATGTTTCTATAAGAGCCCCAGCCTCAGGTATGTTCCTATAAGAGCCCCAGCCTCAGGTATGTTCCTATAAGTGCCCCAGCCTCCGGTTGTTCCTATAAGAGCCCCAGCCTCAGGTATGTTTCTATAAGAGCCCCAGCCTCAGGTATGTTCCTATAAGAGCCCCAGCCTCAGGTATGTTCCTATAAGAGCCCCAGCCTCAGGTATGTTCCTATAAGAGCCCCAGCCTCAGGTATGTTTCTATAAGAGCCCCAGCCTCAGGTATGTTTCTATAAGAGCCCCAGCCTCAGGTATGTTCCTATAAGAGCCCCAGCCTCAGGTATGTTTCTATAAGAGCCCCAGCCTCAGGTATGTTCCTATAAGAGCCCCAGCCTCAGGTATGTTCCTATAAGAGCCCCAGCCTCAGGTATGTTCCTATAAGAGCCCCAGCCTCAGGTATGTTCCGATAAGTGCCCCAGCCTCCGGTTGTTCCTATAAGTGCTCCAGCCTCAGGTATGTTCCTATAAGTGCCCCAGCCTCAGGTATGTTCCTATAAGTGCCCCAGCCTCCGGTATGTTCCTATAAGTGCCCCAGCCTCAGGTATGTTCCTATAAGTGCCCCAGTCTCAGGTATGTTCCTATAAGAGCCCCAGCCTCAGGTATGTTCCTATAAGAGCCCCAGCCTCAGGTGTGCTCCCATAAGTGCCCCAGCCTCAGGTATGTTCCTATAAGTGCCCCAGCCTCAGGTATGTTCCTATAAGTGCCCCAGCCTCCGGTATGTTCCTATAAGAGCCGGTATGTTCCTATTTTACACTAAGCCTAATGCATGGCTAAACTCACCCAGTCCAAACTAATAAAATCTGGTCCTACCTTATCCAGGGTGTCGCTGGCGTTGGTGTGACGTCCACTAGATCCAGAACAGGGTCCCTGTGGTGATGGAGAAAAAAGAATAATCAGATAAGGAAGGTGCAGTGTGCCAGACCAACAGGGGAAAAGTCTCTGTGAGGTCACGGTGTGAGTGTAAATAGGCCGAGGGTGAAAACACAATTTTTGGTTTACTCACAGTGTTGTCGTCCCTGGGCAGGGCTGCATAGAGTGATAAGGAGAACAGCAATTCTCCGGGGCCAGATGGTGGCTGAGGTGCCCTTGGTGGTGACTTGGCTTTACGTGCTTATGGCTAGGTCCCTTTAGTCGTGACGCCAGTAGTAGGAATAGTAGTAGTAATTGAGGAGCAGGACACAGGTTGAATCCAACTCACAACTTTTACTGAATGATGGCTCCTTGGTAACAGTTACATCCAGAAGTAATACAGTCTCTCATATCAATGGAGGCAGAATATAGTAAGTCCACAGTTCACAGGCTTTGTATGTGTACAGCTGCGTATCTGGCATATAGTAAATAAGTCAGTATTCCGGGTCTGCAGCTCTTGCCTGTCACTTATACCGATCTAGGTGATTTGCAGATTTCTTAACCTCTACTTCATTGCTAAATCACATAAATGTATGACAAAGTATGACACGAGATAAGAGATAGCATAAAAATACAAAAAACACTTCTGCAGTACCCAGGCAAACTACTGGGAAGCTGCAAGGGATGGTGACTGCCCCTATTAAATCACCAGCAGGTGGCGCAGTGCTGGTCCTGTAAGACTGAGCCATGCCAATGTATAGCTGGGCAATCTATGGCACTTCCCTAAGTGCTACCACACAGTACTAATGCCCACATTGTGGCCCCTCACAGTAATGAAGCTCACCTTGTGGCCCCTTCACAATAGTTATGTCCTTCTTGTGGACCCTCACACCAGTTATGTCCACCTTTGTTCCTATCACAGTAGTTATGCCCACTTTTGTGCCCCCTCATTGTAGTTATGCCCACATATGTTCCCCCCCACAGTAGTTATGCCCACATATGTGCCCCCTCACAGTAGTTATGTCAGATTAGGTGCCCCCTCAAAGTAGTTATGACAGATTAGGTGTCCTTAGTAAAAATGCCCACTTTTGTGCCTCCATCACTCTTGTTGTGGCTCCCCTTTTGCCTCCAGTCTGCAGCTGAGCTCTTGCCGGGCCCTGTCAGAGTGCTCCCATTACATGTGAGCGCAGAGGGCCCCCTCCCCCCGCCGGGTCACATCCACTGCGACCACGATCGTTATCCCCCTGGTGTTATCCCATCAGTGCTCCAGCCTCAGGTATGGTCCAATAAGTGCCCCAGCCACAGGTGTGCTCCTATAAGTGCCCCAGCCTCAGGTATGTTCCTATAAGTGCCCCTGCCTCAGAAATGCTCCAATAAGTGCCCCAGCCTTAGGTATTCTCCTTTAAGTGTCGAATCCTCAGGCATGCTATTATAAGTGCCTCATTCTCAGGTGTGTTCCTATAAGTGCCCCATCTTCAGGTATGTTCCTATAGGTGCCGCAGCCTCAAGTATGCTCCTATAAGTGTTCCAGCCTTAGGTGTGCTCTCATATGTTCCCCATACTCAGGTGTGATCCCCAGTAGATCTAGACATTTGGGAGGTTGTGGCTGAAATGCAAGAATCCATCTCATAATTGTATTCATTTTTATTTGTATAGTGGACATAAGATAAATGAAAGATTAGTAATACATTCTTGAACTTTACTGCAGGAGCCTCACATATTACTGTTGTAGCTAAAAGCACAGGGGCTCATTAGATTCAGGAATACCAAAGACTTGGACCTCGCACAGCTGCAGGTAGGTGTTCTTTCCTTGCAGGATGATGCTGACGTATTGGCCCACCAAGTTGGGGCACTGGAAGGTCTTAGTGTCCCCGTTGGGTATAGAGGTGACTTCTGCACAGCTGTGAGACACAGAAACAATGGTTAATAGTCATAGCGTCATTATCACTGATGTGTCAGAGCTATTGGGGTGCAGAAGAAGCAGTCAACAGCAGTCCTACAGAGAAGAATGGAACAGCAGCGTGCATGCCCATTCACCAGTCCATTCATATTGGGTGAGGCACAGGTTCACCATTCTCATGTTAGTTGAGGGCCCCCACTGATTACATAAAGGATACGTTTTAGTTTTTTTATCTTGGCACAACCCCATTACGTTAACTGGGGGTCTTTTATTGAGCCTCAAGCTTTGGTGTGTCTTTGCAGCCCAATAGAATATATTCGGTGTTAGTGTAGACACAGATAGGTTTGATGGTGGCCCTTTCATGGTTTGGTCCATCCAACAGTTGACCCTAGAAGAGACACGTCTATCTTTGACATGACCTCTCTCACTGACATGGCTTATCCGATTTACATGAACTTTCTCATTAACATGCATTCTCCAGTTGACATGAACTCTTTTATTGACATGACCTCTCTATTCGACATGAATTCTCCAGTTGACATGACCTCTCTCATTGACATAATCTCCCCCATTAACATGACCTCTCCCATTAACATGACCTCTCTCGTTGATATGACATCTCCCATTGGCATAACCTCTTTCACTGACATGAAATATCTTGTTGACAAGACCTCTCCCGTTGACATGACTTCTCCCGTTAACATTACTTATCTCATTGACATTACCTCTCCCGTTGACATGACCTCTCCCATTGACATAACTTCTCCCGTTAACATTACTTCCCCTTATTGACATGACCTCTCCCGTTGACATGACCTTTCCCGTTGACATGACTTCTCCCGTTAACATTACTTATCCTATTGACATTACCTCTCCCGTTGACATGACCTCTACCGTTGACATGACTTCTCCCGTTGACATGACCTTTCCCGTTGACATAACTTCTCCCGTTAACATTACTTATCCCATTGACATTACCTCTCCCGTTGACATGACTTCTCCCGTTGACATTACTTATCCCATTGACATTACCTCTCCCGTTGACATGACTTCTCCCGTTGACATTACTTATCTCATTGACATGACCTCTCCCATTGACATGACCTCTCCCGTTGACATGACTTCTCCCGTTGACATTACTTATCTCATTGACATGACCTCTCCCATTGACATGACCTCTCCCGTTGACATGACTTCTCCCGTTAACATTACTTATCCCATTGACATGACCTCTCCCATTGACATGACCTCTCCTGTTGACATGACTTCTCCCGTTGACATTACTTATCTCATTGACATTACCTCTCCTGTTGACAAGGCTTCTCCCACTAACATGACCTCTCCTGATCACATCATTACTCCCATTGACATGTATTCCCCAAATGTTAGGTGTACCCCCATTCTAGAGTCACAGGTCAGTCCTCACATTGGGTTGTTGTTGCCATTGTTCTCCAGGGAGTTCCCGACCAGGATTTTGGCTCCATTCAGCCTTTCCCCACAGCAGTCCCCTCTGTTAGTGATGATGATGTGGGAGATTCTGTGGGGTCTCAGTAGGTCCACCCTCCACCAGGGAGATACCTCCTGATTGGTACAGGAGCAGGATCCATGGTGGAAATTTGAGTTCAGATTGCCATCTATGGCATTTATGGCACTGGTGGTCCCACTGTATATGGTGGATTGAGTTGCACGACCCTGAAGGGCGACATTTCTGACTGTGTGAGTAAAAGAGTAAGGTTCATTACAATGTACTGTATCTGTCAGTCATCTGTGTCTTGAAGAAATGACATGACAGGATGAATATATATAAAGGATACAATGTCTAACTGGCATTACCATTCTGAGCAGCAGCCATACACAGAATGCACAGGAGGGCGGCGCTGTGGAGTAGTTCCATATTCGATGTGATCTACACAAAGCAATAACATAGTATTCATACAACCAATAGATTCCACATATGCCAAAAAGACCATCATTATAGGTTTTACATAGGACTGCAGGTACAGTGCACAACTACAACCCCGAATAGACCAGGCAGATCACCATGTGTGGGCTTAAAAATGACAGATTTGTTACCCACTGAACTGCACATTGATTGCATTGTCTATTGGAGCCTATGGAAGTCTAAAATCTCATTAGCTGTTATTCTGTTCTCCATGATTTATACTGCAGCAGAAGCAGGCTATAAATACTTAGAGGGTTGACTTACATTATATGAAGGGCAGAATGATTGAAATCTGCTGTTTTCTACCCATTCTTCTAATTGTGTCTGCCTTATAGCCTGTCATTGAAATGATACGTTCAGCTCTGCTACATCTAAATACTAGCACGAAGTAAGAATTTTTCTCACCTGTGAGCCGGAGCGCCTTTGTGAGCCTGGACCGACTGAGTGGCGATCTAGAAGGTAAAGGTGCTTTTATAAGGAGACACCTGCGGTCACCTGACCAGTCAGACCTCCTTTGTATAATGGCGCCATACCATAACATATTGATTTGCGTAGAAGTAATGAATGGAACCAGAGCAAATATTGACACAAACCTCGCCTTGATGAATGTGGTCAGTGCTGCCGCCTGCGCAGAACTGGAATCCATTATCTGGTGCAATGAAAAGGGTCATCAATCACTGGTTATTATGTGGTACGGCCACTGATCCCATCTAGTGCTGGAGATCCCATCATATAAGGCCAGGGGGTGAGATGGAGGCTATATGTAACATACCAGACGCCCTCTCTGTCAATATTTGTGCCCTTTAAATACTACTCCCAGCATGCGTTACAGGTTTACGCTGCATTGTAAATCAAAGCCCAGTATACAGTGGAATTTCCCATTAACTTATATTTAAAATATTTTACAGTTTAATGTGAACTTCCACAGTCAGATCTCAAGTTCTCTGCTTCCCTTCACACATACAGAGCCTAGAAAAGTATTCACACCCCTTGAACTTTTCCACATTTTTTTCACACACATCCACAAACTTATATGTATTTTATTGGGATTGTATGTGACAGACCAGAGATCAGCAACCTCCAGATGTTCTGAAACCACAACTCCCAGAATACTCCTTTCACGCCTATGGGAGTACAGCCGAACAAGTGTGTACACTGGGAGTTGTAGTTTCACAAGCACCTGGAGGGCCGAAGGTTGCTGATCCCTGTGATAGATCAACAAAAGGTAGCAAGTATGTGTGAAGTGAAAAGAAAATTATACAGGGTTTTCAAAAAAAAAATCTGGGAAGTGCAGTGTGCATTAGTATTCAGCCGCCCTGAGTCAGTACTTTGTAGGACCCGCTTTCACTGCAAATACAGCTGCTTGGCTTTTGGGGGATGTCTCTACCAGCTTTACACATCTGGAGGCTAAAATTTTTGTCCATTCTTCTTTGCAGAAGAGTTTGCGCTAAGGGTACTTTCACACTTGTGTTGTGAGGGTTCGGCAGGCAGTTCTGTCGTCAGAACGGCCTGCCGGATCTGGAAATCCGTGTGCAAATGGAAAGTATTTGTAGACGGATCCAGATGCGGATCTGTCTAACAAATGCATTGAAACTCCGGATCCGTCTCTCCGGTGTCATCCGGAAAAAAGGATCGGGTATTTTGCCGGAACACTTGGTGCTGGATCCGGCATTGATGCATTTCGATGGAAAATAATGCCAGATCCGGCATTCCGGCAAGTGTTCCGGAATTTTTGTACGGAGAAAATACCGCAGCATATTTTCTCTGGCCAAATACCATAAGCGGGACTGAACTTAAGACATCCTGATGCATCCTGAACGCTTTCCATTCAGAATGCATTAGGATAAAACTGATCAGTTTTTTCCGGCATTGAGCCCCTAGGACGGAACTCAATACCGGAAAACTTTAACGCAGGTGTAAAAGTACTCTCAGTCAGATTGGATGGAGAACGTCTGTGAACAGTAATTTTCATGTCTTGTCACAGATTCTCAGCCGGATTTAGGTCTGGACTGTGACGTGGCCAGTCTAACACATGAATGTGCTTTGATCTGAAAGACAGTCAAAAATCGCAGCACTCCAGTATCTTCAATCCAAACTCTTTATTCCACCAAAAAGAAGCAACGTTTAGACTCAGAAAGAGTCTTTATCAAGCATATCACTAACATCAAGTGAGACATATTTGTACTTGCGGTCGGGGCTACATGACACGTAACCGTCTACCTGCATAACTAACTAAACTAAGTGGCTTGAGTTGTGCCATAACCGCTGCGTAGAAGGAATGCCTAAAGGGGGCATACCCTGCAGTTGTTTGCAGGTGTTTATAAAAAGAAGGGCGGGTTGGGAGGGTACGCAGGACCGTCGACACACCCAAGGGAGGCGCTTGCCTGGTATAAATGTGCTACTAACGCCCCTCCCACAAATGCAGGCCAATAAAATGGCCTTCAAACTTGTGGTCGGGGTTCATGACACGTAACCGTCTACCTGCCTAACTAACTAAACTAAGCGGCTTGAGTTGTGCCATAACCACTGCGTAGAAGGAATGCCTAAAAGGGGCAAAACCCACAACTAAATGATACACAATAGTACATCATAGTACAACAACGCTAACATGACCAACCTCTGGAATGCAAGAACATCTCTCAACTAGATTAAGGGATGAACATATTGAACATGCAGAGCGCCATCGACCTAACTTCCAGATAATATGGGCCAGAACTTTTGTTCCTGGAGGCAGCATATGCTGCACCTAACCTGAAGGAAAGGCCCGATAGCTGTCGGTTTCAACCCTAAATTGGACACCGGCATACGGACATGCCGCACAACTAAGAGGTGGTGAGTGGTGCCGTGAGGACCGCAACAGAGTACTCTGAATGGAATGTCAGAAAGAAAATAATTATATTGGGGGCCAAGAAATCGCAACAAAACCAGTGCCAGTGGAAGCATCAGAAAAACCAAATAGTTGAAACCGCCGTGACCTGAGTGACGTGTCTGGTTTGATGTTGTGATACCGCAAACTGATGAAAATGTGACCTACCCAACACTCTGAACCTATAGCAACCTTTGAAGAAATGTCAAGTAGCGAGTTGTAAGCTAATAAAGTTTTAGTTTTCTTTTTTTTTGTTAGTTTTTTTCCTTTATCCTACTAACTGAACAAAAGATGTAATTGAGCACACCAACTGAGAATGGCGAGCTGTGAAGTGACCTGAAAAGCAAAAAATGACATGCAAAGACAATCCTGGCTGTGGTAGTATGCATGTAAAATAAACCACCTGCAACACACCACGCTGCTATAGGTGAGTACATACAAACGTTGCCACCATCAGCACATACGCCCTGTTGAGATGTGGGTGTATATGCCATTAAAACAATCTAAACTCAGTTCTTAACAAAAGCCACGCTCATATCTATTTTGAGCATAAATAAAGCAATAAAACTAGGCAAAATAACAAAATAAATGGTCCTCACGGGTCTCTGCAATTACCTTTGTAGCCAGTAGCTCTCCCAGTGTCCAGCTAACACTCTGAACTGAAGATGGATCCCCAGCAGGTGCTTTTTAAGTACGCAAACTCAGGTTCACAACCTTAAAGTGACACACACACATTTTATATTTCCAAAACAAATGTAACAAGACAAATGAAAGATACCTCAACACAGAGGAGCTTACCGTCTACTTAATATACATATCGCAAAATAGCATTTATACTAAAGTAAGAATAACACTCTGTTAGCAGCAACTCTGCTTCACCTGGATTAATCAGCTGCCTGCACCTCACCCTCTATAACGCAAGTAAGGGATAATGCTGGATGTCAGTGTGAACAAGGCCTTAGTCTGTCTGCAGAAAAATAGAGGATAGAGAGAGAGGTTTGTTGGCGAGCAGGAAGTGAAAGCAGACAAGAAAGACATACAGATATACACAGACAAACTGATCGCATATTCACCCCTAAACATCCCCCTCAGGGGCGGCACGGACCACGGCGATGTGCCATGGCATAACCAAGGTCCATGCCGCTAAATACAAAAAGCAGCTGGTGCTACCTAACCATACTGCCACGTGGGCGCCAAACGTGGGCTGCCAGGCAGATCGCTCCGGTGCGGTGCTGCTCCTCCTCATCAAAGGAGCCGACACACAGCCGGCCGGACCATAACGGACGACACTGCATGAGCTTGCAGCAAACTCTCACCCGACCGGAAGGACCTCAGCTGGATTCCTGAACGCTGACTGGGTACGGAAGCTGCTGATTCAGTCCATGTGCTACATCAGATTTTTGATTGAAGACAACTTTATTTCAGTCAGTCAATATACATACATAGTTTTGGTGCTAGTCAGCATTCAATAAATTACATTCAATCATCTTTGTGAGCATGGCATTGTCATGTAAATCACAGGCTAACCTACGCTATACATCACAATGCATGCTACACTTGCATACCTATTCAATCACAGTAAACCTTTCAACAAAGCATACAGACAGTGAGAAGTGGGAAGGAGGGGGTAGGGGGGGGGAATCAAAAGCCCGAAGCGTTATTGACAAGACAGAAACAAACGGGGGGAGAGGGGGAAGGAGAGGGGTTTAGTCCTCTTCTTCGTTGTCGACGTTCTCCAAGATGTTGTACTCCCGCAGCAGACTATGGATAAGCCTACAGCAGTCCAGGACGGACATGGTCTCCCTCCTGAGTATCAGCCGGTTCCTAGCGACCCATATAGTGTCCTTAAAACAGTTCATAAGGCCTCAACAGTATGAATCCCAGGAAATAGTCCGTACAGCACCGAGGTGTGTTGCAGGCTGTTCCTGGGCACAGAGTCTTTGAGTTCATGTTCCAGGACATCCAACAGGCCCTGCGCAAAGGGGCACTCCCAAAACAGGTGGTAAGATGTTTCCTCCATAAAAGGGCACCTGGGGCAGTCCTGGATTTTGCACAGGTTGTGGGCGTGCATGAATGACCGGATGGGCAAGCCACCCTGGATGGCCAGCCATGACAAGTCCTTGTGCCCGTTGATTAACCTGTCTGACGACACATTAGTCCAAACTGTCTCTACAGTGCCGTCATGGATCCCTGGAATTGACTCCACCGTATCCTTTGCTCTGATGAGCTTATGGAAAGTCTTTGTTTTCCACATGTCAGGCTTAAGGCCCTCCAGTTGATGTTCCCTCACAAACCTGACTACATGTCCGTAGAACCAAGGAGCGTGCCAGTTGTAAGGGATGGAGCCGTCCCAGCCCAGACCCATCCAGAGGGGCAGGAGGAAGAAACAAGACATAGCCTTGCCCGCAGAGCCTTTTGCTGTTCTGAGAGTCCGACAAACGCTGTCACAAACAAAGGTGATCCACGGTAAAGTGGGAAGGTCTGGAATGCCCTTTGCCTCTTTGCCCCCTTTGCCTCTTTGTACATGATGGCTCACTTCACTCTGTCCATCTTGGATCCCCAGAAAAAATGAAACACTGTCCTGGTAATGGCCCTGGAAATGGTGGCAAGAGTGGGCCATGCCTGTGCAGTGTACTGGAGCACAGGCAAAACTTAATTCCACAGGACGAGTGTTTTGCCCTCGATAGTGAGCTGTCTGAGCCTCCATAGTCCAATTCGTTAATTCACCTTGGCCAAGCGTTCTTCCCAAGACTTGAGGGCTGCACTTTCCTTCCCGAACCAGACTCCCAGGATTTTGATAAAGTCTGGCTTGATGTTGAATGGGAAGGGGGCAGAAGAAGCCAGTTGCCAGTCCCGAAGAGCATGGCTTCTGACTTGCCGCAGTTGACTTTGGCCCTGAAGCTTGTCCGAACTCCTCGCAGGTCTGGACGAGTGCAGTCACCAAAAGCCGGTCAGCGCAGAAGACGGTCACGTCGTCCATGTACAGCGAGCACTTGACCTTGTAGTGTCCAGGTACGAGATCCAGATCCCTCTGATCTCTCTATTATGCCGGATAGCCTCCGCGAAGGATTCTATAACACAAACAAAAAGGAGAGGTGAAAGAGGGCAGCCTTGTCTGACCTCGGAGCAAACAGGAAAGGGGTCAGTCTTCCAGCCTTTCACCAGCACCGTGCTGCAAATGTCAAGGTACATTGGGTCGACAAACGAACAGAACCTCCTGCCTAGACCTAGCCTGCGCAGCGCCTGACCATAAACTCACGAGAGACCCGATCGAATGCCTTCTCACGGTCCAGGCTGACCAGAGCGGCATGAACACGGCGGTCCTGGATGTAATGCACCGTGTCTCTCATGAGAGCGAGACTGTCTGCTATCCTGCAGCAGGTCTGGTCCGGGTGGCGATTCTGACGATGAGGACCTTAAGCCGGTTGGCCATTACCTTGGTGAGGATCTTGTAGTCCACATTCAGGAGAGAGATGGGACGCCAATTTCTCAGATCACATCTCTCCCCTTCCGCTTATACAGGATCGTGATCATTCCTTCCCTCAACGATAGGGGCATTCTACCCTCCACCACCATCTCCTCATAGAGTTCCAGCAGGTCCGGACAGATCAGATCCCCCAGGGCTACATAGAGCTCCGCTGGAAGGCCGTCACTACCCGGGGTCCTGCCGGACCTAAAGGATTTAGCGGCTGAGAGGACCTCCCTCACCGTCAGAGAGACATCCATTGCCTCCGTACCTGCAGGGTCAAGATGGTTAGTAAGACCTGACAGGAATTTATCAGCGGCCGTCTGGTCGGTGTTCTTCAGGGAGTAGAAGTCGCAGTAGAAGTCTGTGACGACCCCATTACTTCCTTTTTCCCCGAACATATGTTTCCGTCTTTGTCTCGAAGTTCGTTCAGGGGTGTGTGACCGTCATGGAGTTTCCTGAAAAAGAACGAGTTACACTTCTCACCCTTCTCCAGGTTCTCCACTTTGGAACGGAAGATGATTCGCCTGGACCTCCTC
>CM065592.1:12934348-13066094 GCA_033119425.1 Bufotes viridis | reverse complement strand
CTGTCGGCCCAGCCGCAGGAGAATCCAGCTTCAGGTAGCCAGGAACACAAATACCTCCTTGCTGAGCTCTTTCCTCCAGGACAGAGAACTCCCAGCCCTGTTAGCAGCTCCAGGATAATTACACTCACAGCTGGTGGTGCTGGCTGAGTTTATAAACCCAGCCCAAAACTCGGACTGGACCGTGGGGAGCAGCCACCCACCCTACTCTTTAGCTGCTCCCAGTAAGAGCCGGCCCGGATCGGCTTTGCAGCCATGCTATTTAACAAAGTCAAACAGCACTAGCTGCTGCAGACAAAAACCCGGCTTCACCTCACCGAGGCCAGCAACCTCGGTGACACGTACTCTGCCATCTAGGACGGCACCCTGCACCTTACCACATACCCCCCTTTGTTCAACCCTGAGGGGTGGACACAGGACAAACAGTGTACCCGGGAGAGCGCGTCTGCATTTTTAATAACCGGCCCGGCTCTGTGCTCCACCGTGAATTTAAAATTCTGTAGAGACAGAAACCACCTGGTGACCCGGGCATTCCTCTCTTTGGCTTGGGACATCCACTTGAGTGGGAGTGGTCGGTCACCAGGCGAAAGCTTCTGCCCAACAGGTAATAACGGAGGGCCTCGAGTGCCCACTTGATGGCCAGGCACTCTCTCGACTATGCTGTACCTAGTCTCTGCTGGGGTGAGCTTGCGGCTGAGGAAGACAACGGGATGCTCCTCCCCGTTGACTCTCCTGCGACAGTACCGCACCAAGGCCAACCTCAGAGGCGTCGGTCTGGACTACAAAATCCTTCCTGAAATCGGGTGTCACCAAGGCCGGGGACCCACACAGGGCCGATTTCAAGGCGGAGAAAGCCTTTCCGCCTGCTCATTCCAGCGGACCATCCCTGTCTTACACCCCTTTAACAACTCTGTCAATGGCGAAGCAATAGTAGCAAAGTGGGGCACAAACCTCATGTAATACCCACAATCCCCAGGAACGACTTTACCTGCCTGGTGGTGACCGGTCGAGGCCAACTCCGTATTGCCTCTACCTTATTTACCTGAGGCTTGGATGACTCCCCGCCCAATTACATATCCCAGATATTTTGTCTCCCTCTAACCCTATGGAGCACTTCTTTGGGTTAGCGGTCAGTCCGACTTTCCTCAGGGCATCCACTACCGCCTGCACCTTGGGTAAATGACTTTCCCAGTCGGTGCTGTGGATGACTACATCATCTAAGTAGGCCGAGGCGTACCGGCGATGTGGTCGCAGCACTATGTCCATTAACCTTTGGAAAGTGGCGGGGCGCCATGCAGGCCAAAGGGTAACACCTTGTAGTGATACAGGCCCTGCTTGGTAACAAATGCGTTTTTCCTTAGCCGACTCCGTTAAGGGTACCTGCCAGTACCCTTTAGTGAGGTCCAGCACAGAAAAATAACGGGCTTGTCCTAAACTTTCAACAAGCTCGTCTACTCGGGGCATGGGATACGCGTCAAACTTGGATACTTCATTTAACTTGCGAAAGTCGTTGCAGAACCACAACGTCCCATCCGGCTTGGGTATTAGGACTATGGGACTGGCCCACTCACTTTTCGACTCCTCAATGACATCGAGCTTCAACATTAACTGCACTTCCTCCGCGATGGCCCGTCGCGAGCCTCGGGTACCCGGTATGGTTTTAACCGGACCTTGGCCTGAGGCTCAGTGGCGATGTCATGTCGGATGAGAGACGTGCGGCCAGGGAGGTCGAGAACACATCCGTGTTCCGACTGAGAACTCCTGACTTCCTGAACTTGTTTGGAAGACAGGCTGTCTGCAATTTTACCGTGGTTACGGCTTCACAGGCCTCGAACTGTGGGGCTGGACCCTTTTCACCTAGAAGCCCTGGCCGGGGGCTGTGGTCGTCGGCCGCGTCCCTATCTTTCCACGGCTTAAGTAAATTCACGTGGTACACCTGCTCCGGCTTGCGCCGCCTGGCTGGTGTACTTTGTAATTTACTTCCCCTACCTTCTCGATCACCTCATAGGGGCCCTGCCACCTAGCTAGGAATTTGCTGTCAAGGGTGGGTACCAGGACCAAAACCCGATCTCCGGATTGAAGTCCCGTACCCGAGCCTGACGATTGTACACCCTACTCTGGGCTTGTTGCGCTGCCTCCATATGCTCCCGGACCAAGGGCAACACCCTTTCCATCCGTTCCTGCATTTGGGCGACATACTCAATGACACTTTTGTGGGGGACAGGCTGTTGTTCCCACGCTTCCTTGGCGATATCCAACAGGCCCCGAGGGTGTCTGCCATAAAGCAGTTTGAAGGGCGAGAACCCAGTAGAGGCCTGGGGCACCTCTCGCACTGCGAACATGAGATAGGGCAGAAGCAGATCCCAGTCCTTCCCATCTCTAGACACCACCCTCTTTAACATATTTTTTAGAGTTTGGTTAAACCTCTCCACAAGACCGTCTGTTTGCGGATGGTAAACGGACGTCCGTAACTGCTTTATACGCAACAATTTACACAGTTCCCTCATTACTTTGGACATAAAGGGGTCCCTTGGTCTGTCAGAACCTCTTTTGGCAGGCCCACACGGGAAAACATCTCCATTAACTCTTTGGCAATGAGCTTAGCTGAGGTATGTCGCAGAGGCACCGCCTCCGGATACCGAGTGGCATGGTCGAGAACTACCAGAATGTGTTGGTGGCCCCTGGCAGACTTTGGTACAGGCCCAATTAAATCCATCGCGATTCGCTCAAGCGGTACTTCAATAATTGGCAGAGGTACCAGAGGACTACGGAAATGTGGCTGGGGGCTAGTTATCTGACAGGTCGGACAGGACTTACAATAATTCTCTACCTCCTTGAACACACTGGGCCAATAAAATCGCTGCAGTATGCGGTCCTGGGTTTTCTGCCACCCCAGGTGTCCCCAAGAACATGTTGGTGGGCAAGCTCCATGACAAGCTTGCGATACGCTGTGGGCACCACCAACTGTTCAACAGGTTACGCCTCGGTTTGGTTCACCCGATACAACATATCCTGCAGAACAATAAATCGTGGGAACATTAATTCAGCCCCTGGTTTCTGGGGTTTCCCATCAATTTCCAGCACATTCTCCCAGGCCCTGGTTAGGGTTTGGTCCCGGTGTTGTGCGGTCCCAAAATTTTCCCGGAGACATTGAGGTCTGCCAACTCAGGTCCCGGTGGCAAGTCCTCCGTGTCTCCCACCATTACACTCAGTGGGGTTGTCTCCCCCTCTACCGCTGGAGCAGTGGTCACCCCTACCGCCGGCCCTTCAGACTCGGGCTCCCAGGGTTCTGGCCTTCCAGTGGTATCAGGCCACTCCACTAGGGTCACCCCTGTCTCGGGTCCCTCAGATACCTTTATTACCGGCCACAGCGCCGGAAAACCGAGAAGTCCCTCCCAAGTATCAGTTCGTGTGGGAGTTTAGTAGCGACAGCCACCTCGTGGGTCCACCTACCAGCCGCGGTGGACAAAGTCACTAGTGCAGTGGGGTAGTCTTTCAGGTCTCCGTGGATGCACAGGACCCCGACTTTACGGCCAGTATACTCCGCAGGCCGTACAAGGGCAGCCCTTACCAGGGAGACTAAACTCCCGGAGTCCAGCAGAGCCACCGCCAGAGAGTCTCCCACCTCTACCTGACACAGGTGGTTATGGTCCTGCACCTCACGGGTGCCAGTTGCGCACAGCTTCCGTGCATACAGGGAGTGGCGACCCCTGTAGTTCATATCCATCGGCTCATCCCGATGCGGACAGTCGGCCCTGATGTGGCCTGGCTCCTGACACCTCCAGCATACCACGGGAGGCGGACTCGCAGGGGTATATTCCGTGCAGGCCGCTCTGTCGCCGGACGTCGGAACTGGGGCAGAGGCCTCCGGGGTTTGACTGACCCCTTCCCGCAAGAGTCCCCTGCAGGTTTCTGGTGGCCTCGTGGCGCTCCACCAGGTCGACCATCTCCAGGGCATTGGTGGGCGATACCTGGCCGATCCAGTGCTGGAGGGGATAAGGCAGGGCCCTCCAAAGATGTCCGCCAACAGTCGATCCAGCATGGCAGTGGGATTTAGTAGATCGGGCTGCAGCCACTTTTGCAGCCTGTGCAGCAGATCGTAGTACTGCGGCCTAGCGGGTTCAGTCGTTTTAAAGTCCCACTGGTGGACTCTTTGGGCGCGGACCAGCACGTTCACGCCCAGTCTGGCTAGGACCTCTCCTTTCACGGTGTCATAATCTGCCGGCTTGGTCGTCCGACAAGTCGAAAAACACCTGCTGGGGTCCGGAAGCCAGGAACGGAGCGACCACCTCAGCCCACTGGTCACGGGGTAACTTTTCCCTCACGGCGACCTTCTCAAAAACCGCCAGGTACGTCTCAACGTCGTCTGCGGGGTCATTTTTGGGATCGCCGCACGGACCGCTTTCCGGGCATCATGGACGTGGTGGGACGCTCCTGCCGCCTGTAACGCCATCACATGTTGTAGCAATAGTTGGTTGGTCTCCCGCTGCTGCACGTTAGCCTCTATGAGAGCCTTCACAGCAGCCTCCATGTTGTCAGAAACTCCTGCTTGCAGCTTTGCTGGCTTAATATATTCCATACACTTTAGAAAAACAAAACTTCGGCGTTCACGCCAGCCTCACTGCGCATGCCGCATCCGACACCAAATGTGGGGAGTCGCTCTGGTAGACAGCGGTGCGGGTGCAGTTTAGAGGCAAAACAAGGAGTCCAGATTGTGCAACAAACAGTGTTTTATTCACTTGCACAAAAATGAAAAACAGTCTCTTGGTGACAGTTCACACACAACGGAAATAACGTAGCCAAACAAAAACAGTCCAACACAGGTTCAGTCACCTGGGAGGTGTAGGTGCAGGTTCGCACCACGCTGTCGGCCCAGCCGCAGGAGAATCCAGCTTCAGGTAGCCAGGAACAAAATACCTCCTTGCTGAGCTCTTTCCTCCAGGACAGAGAACTCCCAGCCCTGTTAGCAGCTCCAGGATAATCACACTCACAGCTGGTGGTGCTGGCTGAGTTTATAAACCCAGCCCAAAACTCGGACTGGACCGTGGGAGCAGCCACCCACCCTACTCTTTAGCTGCTCCCAGTAAGAGCCGGCCCGGATCGGCTTTGCAGCCATGCTATTTAACAAAGTCAAACAGCACTAGCTGCTGCAGACAAAAACCCGGCTCTCACCTCACCGAGGCCAGCAACCTCGGTGACACGTACCTGCCATCTAGGACGGCACCCTGCACCTTACCACAATATATATATATATATATATAACGACTAAACAATGCTCAAGCAACTATACAGCAATATACATTTTTAGCAAAGGATATTCACTGCACACAGTACTGTTTTCTTTAGGAATATCAGATTCCTGGGAATCGCTACAGAAGCGCTTACCGGGTTCAAATAATACACTCTTACAGTATAGGGTAGCAATACTATATATAAAAAAAATATAGAATTACTTACCCGATACTGTTTTTAGCGGATCCCACCTTCTGACACCAAACTGTTAGCTCTTTCCAATTTGAGGTGGTTATGAGATGGTTATACAATGAGGCATCCGACCTCCACCCCATATATATTTCCCCTTGCAGTGAATATCCCAGTTGCACTGGCCAGGAGATACCAGCTTCCCAGACTGAACTTAGGTAGCCAATATCTGAGTTCTTTATTGCACAGCACATATTTATAGGACATTGGGGGTGGGAACACCAAAATTAGCTCAGCAGATGACATGTTAATTTTGGGAAGTCGGTAAACAATACTGGTATCTGCCATATACAATACATGAAAGGGTATTTTACATATTACAATGGTAGTCTAGATGCTAACAAGTTAAGCTTCGTTACAGCTTGCTGTCATGTACATGAGGATCCTGCTATCCATTGTATTTCCAACTGGCACCTGTGTGTCATTAATTCTAATCTCAATGTCTGCTGGGGTGGGCTCGCATACAGGAATTAAGAGCCCTCTGGGGATGTGTCTTCTGAGGAAATTACCTGTCTTGTAACAAGTGTGGCAGTGCCTGATATAATATATATCTAATAGCAAGGTTAAAAATCCCTTTCAAATGTCTTTTGAAAAATTTGGGTATTAGACCTGCTAACCCCTATACTATACAGTATTATAGTTATTTTTTTGCACTTGCACTTTACTTACTAATATGAATTTTTGCACTCTCCCTACATCACCAGTTCAGTATTAATTTTAAATGCTTTTAATCATGTGAGTCCTGTGTTACGTCAGTCATGTACTCCATGTCATTTTAATAATAAAATATTGTGATACTATTATATATAACCCTTGTCTGGAGTTATTGTTATAGTATGACCGATACAGCTTTGTTGGTTTTGTTTGCATTTGCGTGTGTGGGTTGCTTGAGCGATAGGGACATTATTTTGGTTTCTCATTATATCTGTATGCAGTAATCTCCTGAGCTCCCTCTAGTGGTGGCTGTATATATCTGTATGTAGTAATCTCCTGAGCTCCCTCTAGTGGTGGCTGTATATATCTGTATGCAGTAATCTCCTGAAGCTCCCTCTAGTGGTGGCTGTATATATCTGTATGCAGTAATCTCCTGAGCTCCCTCTAGGGGTGGCTGTATATATCTGTATGCAGTAATCTCCTGAGCTCCCTCTAGTGGTGGCTGTATATATCTGTATGTAGTATTCTCCTGAGCTCCCTCTACTGGTGGCTGTATATATCTGTATGCAGTAATCTCCTGAGCTCCCTCTACTGGTGGCTGTATATATTTGTATGCAGTAATCTCCTGAGCTCCCTCTAGTGGTGGCTTATATCTGTATGTGGTAATCTCCTGAGCTCCCTCTAGTAATGGCTGTATATATCTGTATGCAGTAATCTCCTGAGCTCCCTCTAGTGGTGGCTGTATATATCTGTATGCAGTAATCTCCTGAGCTCCCTCTAGTAGTGGCTGTATATATCTGTATGAAGTAGTCTCCTGAGCTCCCTCTAGTGGTGGCTGTATATATCTGTATGCAGTAATCTCCTGAGCTCCCCTAGTGGTGGCTGTATATATCTGTATGTAGTAATATCCTGAGCTCCCTCTAGTGGTGGCTGTATATATCTGTATGCAGTAATCTTCTGAGCTCCCTCTAGTGGTGGCTGTATATATCTGTATGCAGTAATCTCCTGAGCTCCCTCTAGTGGTGGCTGTCTATGTCTGTATGCAGTAATCTCCTGAGCTCCCTCTAGTGGTGGCTGTATATATCTGTATGTAGTAATCTCCTGAGCGCACTCTAGTGGTGGCTGTATATATCTGTATGCAGTAATCTCCTGAGCTCCCTCTAGTGGTGGCTGTATATATCTGTATGTAGTAATCTCCTGAGCTCCCTCTAGTGGTGACTGTATATATCTGTATATAGTAATCTCCTGAGCTCCCTCTGGTGGTGGCCGTATATATCTGTATGCAGCAATCTCCTGAGCTCTCTCTGTTGGTGGCTGTATATATCTTTATTCATTAACCTCTTGAACTCCCTCTAGTGGTGGATTATATCTGTATGCAGTAATCTCCTGAGCTCCCTCTAGTAATGGCTGTATATATCTGTATGTAGTAGTCTCCTGAGCTCCCTCTAGTGGTGACTGTATATATCTGTATGCAGTAATCTCCTGAGGCTCCCCTAGTGGTGGCTGTATATATCTGTATGTAGTAATATCCTGAGCTCCCTCTAGTGGTGGCTGTATATATCTGTATGCAGTAATCTCCTGAGCTCCCTCTAGTGGTGGCTGTATATATCTGTATGCAGTAATCTCCTGAGCTCCCTCTAGTGGTGGCTGTATATGTCTGTATGCAGTAATCTCCTGAGCTCCCTCTAGTGGTGGCTGTATATATCTGTATGCAGTAATCTCCTGAGCTCCCTCTAGTGGTGGCTGTCTATGTCTGTATGCAGTAATCTCCTGAGCTCCCTCTAGTGGTGGCTGTATATATCTGTATACAGTAATCTCCTGAGCTCCCTCTAGTGGTGGCTGTATATATCTGTATGCAGTAGTCTCCTGAAGCTCCCTCTAGTGGTGGCTGTATATATCTGTATACAGTAATCTCCTGAGCTCCCTCTAGTGGTGGCTGTATATATCTGTATGCAGTAATCTCCTGAGCTCCCTCTAGTGGTGGCTGTATATATCTGTATGCAGTAATCTCCTGAGCTCCCTCTAGTGGTGGCTGTATATAACTGTATGCAGTATTCTCCTGAGCTCCCTCTAGTGGTGGCTGTATATATCTGTATGCAGTAATCTCCTGAGCTCCCTCTAGTGGTGGCTGTATATATCTGTATGCAGTAATCTCCTGAGCTCCCTCTAGTGGTGGCTGTATATATCTGTATGCAGTAATATCCTGAGCTCCCTCTAGTGGTGGCTGTATATATCTGTATACAGTAATCTCCTGAGTTTATTCTAGTTGTGGCTGCAGGCAAGGTTGTATGACAGAAAGTGGGTGATTTTGAACTCTGCATCAGAAAAGGAGAGCTCAATGTATCAGCTACACCTTGCAAACAGGTGCATAAAATAAAGCCCACAGCCATATAATCTCTATAGATGATCACTTATAATAGTAATAAGGAGAATGAGGATGCTGGTTTAGAGTGTCGCAGAATAAATTGCAGGGAGGCAGGTACACCTTTTACCAACATAAGCTTTACTTATTCTCCAGCAGGATCACAATACATGATGGTTATATTCTCTCTAGCGCTGAGTATACAGTTATGAAGTACAGACACAATGGGCAGTCAACACAACTGTTCCCGTCACCCGTAGTAGCACTCATGAACAGGTACAGTTCCTGCAGCCCAATGTAATACTTACTCTAAACTTAAGGGGACCACCTTGGTGCAATGTTAGACACTAGTTGGTATCTAGTTGGTGGTTTTTCATCAGCAGCTCTCCCACCAGCTCTACTCTGCGGCACCCATGCCCTTGTGCAGCTGTGATATCCGTTACACACACCTGCAAACTCGGTTGTTGGCCATCTTGCGCCATCACCTGCAGAAATGTTCGGGTCATGGTGAACTCCTCTGTTCGTTCAGGCTCCTCTTTCCCAGCTGTGTACAACACCTGTGCCAATTTCCTTCCTGCCGCTTCAGTCTTCTAGCCCACCTCTGGCAGGAGGATGCACATGATGCCCAGCATGGCCACCTCACTTTTTACAACAGACACTCTCTTAGGCCTGCTCCCCTGCTGGAGGAGTAAGGGTTGTTGACCTGCTGCAGCTACGATTGCAGCAGAACCTATTCACCCCTCCGTTGTTGCTCTGCCCTACATGGCGTCCATCATTGCTCATATCACAAAGGGCTGGCACTTCTCTCTGCACTCCTAGTGCCATAGTCGGTGCAGTATAATTTGAGGTGGAAAAATACTCACTAGTAGTCACTGCACCTGGCGTGCATGCTCTTTCCCATTCTCTCATCCTGCAGGAAGAGCTGGACAGCACTGGCAGGTGCATTGCTAGGGTCTCAAAAGATTCAGGCCTAAGTCCAAATGTGTTAGATTTTTGATCCAAACCCCTAGCCTCAGTACTAAAGGGGGCCCCTTGATCAGCTGCTCCACAGCCACTGGAAAAATTGCATCCACTGCACACAGTTAATATTGTGTGGCATCTGCACCAACAGCAGTGACCACAGGCCAGGAGGTGTACTGCAGGAGCTGAAGGACCTTTGATGATGTCACAGGCAGAGCTCAGTGGTGGTGAAGGACCTCTGATGATGTCACTGTCATAAGATCAGTGCAGGAGAGTCAGCGAGGAGTGATGTTATTTACATGGGACTGCATATTGGAGATGGCTGTGAGAGGAGGGATGTTATTTACATGGGACTGTATGAAGAGCAGCTGGGGAGGGACTGATGTTATTTACATAGGACAGCATATTGGAGGTGGCTGAAAGAGTGATGTTATTTACATGGGACTGTGTGTTGGAGGGGCTAAAGGAAATGTGTGATGATATTTAAGAAGGAAGGACCTAGCAGTAATGGGGCTCTTATACTAGACAAGAGCCAGAATTCAAGTTACTTCTGGGCCTTTTACACAGACCACTGATCATTGAAGGGCATCTGACAGCAGATTTGTACCTATGACACTGGCTGACCTGTTACATGTGCACTTGGTAGCTGAAGTCCTCTGTGTTCGTGCCATGTTCCTATGTGCCCGTATTGCTGAGAAAAAGTATGTTTTAATATATGCAAATGAGTCTCTAGGAGCAACAGGGGCGTTGTCATTGCACCTAGAAAGTCGGGACTGTCTCTCTGGATCTGGGATGCTTTGGACCTATGCCTTTTGAGATGTAATGGACTGAGTGGAACAAGACCAGAGAAATAATACAAAGCAAAGCATGACGATGATGAAAACAGGAAGTTCTGCTTGGATGCTTAAAACAGGGGAGAAAAACAGGAAGTTCTGCTTGTTAAAATAATGCCAGGATGCGGGTATTCTGCCGCTGATGTATGTGAGAGAAGTCTCTAATGAGAGTGAGTGGCCATCTCACAGTGTGGCCATCTCATCAGTTGATCAGATGGAAGATAGTGAACTTGCTATAATTATTCCCCTAGCAACACCAGTTGCATATAGAATTCCAGTGGGAGATGCAATGGATATGCCTTCAGGTTATTTATTGAATGTACCTTGAGAAATGAGGATAGAGGTCAAAGGAACATCCTTCTTCATCTCTGTGATACTGGACTGACAAACAGGAAAAGACAGAAGGACACAGGATGTGAGTTCACAGAGGAGGGGAGTTACAAGATGAATGACATAATGAAATATAGAGAATCAGGAAGAAAGAAAAGGGTCCGCGCTCTGCTCGCATCAGGGATCTACTGGAAACTTGGGTGAGCGAAAAGTATATTGGAGTGATATGACGCGTTCGAGCCGGACAGGCGCCTTCCTCAGATAACACCCAAAGTATAACAAGTAACAGGTAGTGTTGATCGAGCATGCTTGGCCGAACACCAGTTCGGCTCAAGCATCACGATGCTCGGCACATGGCGGTATTCGGCCGAATACTGCATGTGCTCAAGCACAATGCTCGAGTCTCCTCCCCGCATGTTTCTTGGCTGCTAGGCAGCCAATAAACATGCAGGTAAGTACTGCCCTCACTGTAATGCTGTAGCCATGTTGGTTACTGGCATTAAAGTGATTGACTGGCCGGAATGCGTCATCAGGTGCTATATAGCACCCGGTGACACGTGTTCGGCTCAGTCTTAGTCAGGGAGAGCTGTGCTGAGGAAGGAACAGACAGTGTGGGAGTGATATAGGAATATTTTTATTAGAAAAACTTTTCAGAGACCCAAAAGTCCTTTTAAGGACTATTGTGTGTGGCAGCAATATCTATTTTTAGTGCATCCTGCGCTAAATAGCGTGCAATAGTTAGGCCGCTGCAGACAGCAAACTATTAGGTGCGCAACATCTCCCTGTGTAAAGTATGCGTATCCAAAAATATCTGTGACATCCAGTGTGCTTTTTCCGTAGACGGTGTCCACTGCGGACAGTGACATTTGGTGCGCCACATCTCCTGTGTAAAGTGTGCGCATCCAAAAATATCTGTGACTTCCAGTGTACTTTTTCCATAGACAGTGTCTGCTGCGGACAGTGACATTATTTGCGCCACATCTCCAGTGTAAAGTTTGCATGATCCAAAAATATCTGTGACATCCAGTGTACTTTTTCAGTAGACGGTGTCTGCTGCGGACAGTGACATTACCAGCGCAACATCTGCAGTGTAACGTGTGCGCTAATTTTTTTTATCTGTGACATCCAGTGTACTTTGTCAATAGATGGTGTCTGCTTCTGACAGTGACATTACCAGTGCCACATCTGCAATGTAACGTGCGCATACAAATTTTATCTGTGACATACTGTGTACTTTTTCCGTAGATGCTGCGGACAGTGACATTACACGGTGGTACCTCTCCTATATAACGTTTTCTCATCCCAAATACCTGTGACATTCCCTGTAATTTTTATTAGCCGCTGGTGACAGCATTGACATTATCTGCGGGATATCTCCTGTGTGACGCTTCCACGTCCCAAATACCTTTTAAAAATTTTTAGCATACACTTCCAAATCCTACGCTACTGTACGTGTGACATACTTTCAAGCATATATAACATTTAATATGAAGAAGGCGAACAGTAAGAAACGGGAAGTGTCCGTAATGCTGATGATGCACGCAGAGGCCGTGGGCCCTGGGCGCGGTGAAACTGTGCCTGCTGCTAGAGCACAAGAAACACAATCATCCAGGATACCTAGCTTCATGTCCCAGTTTGCAGGGCGGCGCAGGACACCACTCCTGAAGTCAGACCAGTGCGACCATGTGGTCAGTTGGATTGCAGCAGATAATGCTTCCAGTCGGTTAAGCACCACCCTGTCTTCCACCAAGTCCAGTCTCAGTAGCCAGGAGTCTGGTCAACACAATCCTACCCTTGATCCTCCTTCCATGGAGAGTCTGCCAAACAAGTGATCCCACACTCAGATATTCCGAGGAGCTCTTTACATCGCCATTCAGGGGAGCACCCAGGAATAGGATGAGCGTAACCGAACTGTATAGTTCGGGTTTGTACCTGAACTTTGGGTGTTCGGGACCTGATTCGGACCCGAACATTTTCAAAAATGTTCGGGTTCGTTGTTCGTCGATTTCTTCCCGCTTTCTGAAGGGCTGCACAGCAGCCAATCAGCTAGCGCTTTACTTCTGCTCTAAGAAGCCATCACAGCCATGCCTACTAATGGCATGGCTGTGATTGGCCAAGTGCAGCATGTGACCCAGCCTCTATTTAAGCTGGAGTCACGTAGCGCCGCACGTCATTCTGCTTTGATTAGTGTAGGGAGAGGACGCAGCTGCTGTGAGGGCGAGATTAGGCAGGGAAAACTCAGCAAAAACACCTAATGAAGTGATCGATCTACAGCTGTGAATCATTCAACTTCTGCTAGTTAATTTCTCACTGGTTTTTAGGCTGCACAGAGCGTTTTTCTGTCACTTTTTTCTGGGGTGATCGGCGGCCATTTTGTGTCTTGTGGTGCACCAGAACAAGCCGCCACTAAGTCCATCAATCCATCAATACTAGGTTTTTTTTTTGGTATATCCTACATCAGGGGCTTGGCTGTGCTTATTGTCACCCCTAGAAACTCAGGATAGAAATTTCTATATTTTATTGAGGGGTGAAATTCAGTTGCCAAAATAGCAATCCCCTAAATCTGGTGTTCCAGCTGTGGCTAGCCAAGTGTAATACTGTCTGCTGTCTGGCAAAGGATAGATTTTTTCTGTGGTAAAATTCAATTGCCAAAATAGCAATCCCCTAAATTCTGGTGTCCCAGCAGTGGCTGGCCAAGTTTAATAGTGTCCGGCAAAGGATATATTTTGTTCTGGGGTGAAATTCAGTTGCAAAATAGAAATACCGTAAATCTGGTGTTACAGCTGTGACTGGACAAGTTTCACAGTGTCCGGCAAAGGATAGATAATTTTCTGGGTGAAATTCAATTGTCAAAATAGCAATACCGTAAATCAGTAGTTTCAGCTGTGGCTGGCCAAGTTTAATAGTGTCCGCAAAGGATAGATAATTTTCTGGGGTGAAATTCAATTGCCAAAATAGCAATCCCCTAAATCTGGTGTCCCAGCAGTGGCTGGCCAAGTTTAATAGTGTCCGGCAAAGGATATATTTTGTTCTGGGGTGAAATTCAGTTTCAAAATAGAAATTCAGAAATCTGGTGTTCCAGCTGTGACTGGACAAGTTTCACAGTGTCCGGCAAAGGATAGATAATTTTCTGGGGTGAAATTCAATTGCCAAAATAGCAATACTGTAAATCAGTAGTTTCAGCTGTGGCTGGCCAAGTTTAATAGTGTCCGGCAAAGGATAGATAATTTTCTGGGGTGAAATTCAAATGCCAAAATAGCAATCCCTAAATCTGGTGTTCCAGCTGTGACTGGACAAGTTTCATAGTGTCCAGCAAAGGATATATTTTGTTCTGGGGTGTAATTCAGTTGCAAAAATAGAAATACCGTAAATCTGGTGCTTCAGCTATGACTGGACAAGTTTTATAGTGTCCGTAAAAGTATAGCTTTTTTCTGGGTTGAAATTCTATTTCCAAAATAGCAATACCGTAAATCAGTGGTTTTAGCTGTGGCTGGCCAAGTTTAATAGTGTCCGGCAAAGGATAGATTTTGTTCTGGGGTGAAATTCAATTGCCAAATAGCAATAGCCTGAGATCAGCTATTGGTGTGTTTGAGTAGTCTCCGAGGCATTGCTCCCGGTTAGCCAGAATCCTACTCCGCACTGATGAGGGGCAACACCCCGAAACAGCTGTCTGTGGATGGATAACTGGTTGAACAACAGACCGACGAGTGGTTGCTGCCGGTGGGCCTCAAGCCCGGCCTGGTGGTGTGCGATAATGGGCGAAATCTCATCGCAGCTCTGGGACTAGCCGGTTTGACGCACATCCCTTGCCTGGCGCATGTGCTGAATTTGGTGGTGCAGAAGTTCATTCACAACTACCCCAACATGTCAGAGCCGCTGCATAAAGTGCGGCCCGTCTGTGCGAGCTTCCGGCGTTTACATCCTGCCGCTGCTCGCCTGTCTGCGCTACAGCGTAACTTCGGCCTTCCCGATCACCGCCTCATATGCGAAGTACCCACTAGGTGAAACTCCACCTTGCACATGCTGGAGAGACTGTGCGAGCAGCAGCAGGCCATAGTGGAGTTTCAGCTGCAGCACGCACGCGTCAGTCGCACTGCGGAACAGCACCTCTTCACCACCAATGATTGGGCCTCCATGCGAGACCTGTGTGCCCTGTTGTGCTGTTTCGAGTACTCCATCAACATGGCCAGTAGCGATGACGCCGTTATCAGCGTTACAATTCCACTTCTATGTCTCCTTGAGAAAACACTTAGGGCGATGATGGAAGAGGAGGTGGCCCAGGAGGAAGAGGAGGAGGAGGAAGAGGGGTCATTTTTAGCACTTTCAGGCCAGTCTCTTAGAAGTGGCTCAGACGGAGGTTTTTTGCAAAAGCAGAGGCCAGGTACAAATGTGGCCAGCCAGGGCCCACTACTGGAGGACGAGGAGGACGAGAATGAGGAGGTGGAGGAGGATGAGGATGAAGCATGTTCACAGCGGGGTGGCACCCAACGCAGCTTGGGCCCATCACTGGTGCGTGGCCTCGGGGAAACGGAGGACGATGACGATACGCCTCCCACAGAGGACAGCTTGTCCTAACCTCTGGGCAGCCTGGCACACATGAGCGACTACATGCTGCAGTGCCTGCGCAACGACAGCAGAGTTGCCCACATTTTAACGTGTGCGGACTACTGGGCTGCCACCCTGCTGGATCCCTGGTACAAAGACAATGTGCCCACCTTACTTACTGCACTGGAGCGTGATAGGAAGATGCGCGAGTACAAGCGCACACTGGTAGACGCGCTACTGAGAGCATTCCCAAATGTCACAGGGGAACAAGTGGAAGCCCAAGGCGAAGGCAGAGGAGGAGCGAGAGGTCGCCAATGCAGTGTGTCACGGCCAGCTCCTCTGAGGGCAGGGTTAGCATGGCAGAGATGTGGAAAAGTTTTGTCTCCACGCCACAGCTAACTGCACCACCACCTGATACGGAACGTGTTAGCAGGAGGCAGCATTTCACTAACATGGCTGAACAGTACATCTGCACACCCTCCACTTACTGACTGATGGTTCGGCCCTATTCAACTTCTGGGTCTCTAAATTGTCCACGTGGCCAGAGCTAGCCTTTTATGCCTTGGAGGTGCTGGCCTGCCCGGCGGCCAGCGCTTTGTCTGAACGTGTATTCAGCACGGCAGGGGCGCCATTACAGACAAACGCAGCCGCCTGTCCGCAGCCAACGTGGACAAGCTGACGCTCATAAAAATGAACCAGGCATGGATCCCACCGACCTGTCCATCCCTTGTGCAGAATAGACATTTATAACTGCCTCCCTCAACCATGTATTCTTGTACTCGGGGCACTTCTTCTTAATTTTTATTTATTTTATTTTAAGTCATTTTTCCCCTATCCATATTTGTTTGCAGGGGATTTACCTACATTTTGCTGCCTTTGCAGCCCCTCTAGCCCGTTCCTGGACTATTGTACAGCCTTTTAGTGCCCAAAAGTTCGGGTTCCCATTGACTTTATCGCGAACCCGAACATTTTCGGGAAGTTCGGTCGAACTTCTCGAACCCGAACATCCAGGTGTTCGCTCAACTCTACCCAGGAATCTTGTCTAGGGGGTCCTGGTGGAAAAAATGCTGCTGCAAAAAAATGAGGCCACGCCCATTATAAGCCACTTCCACATGTAATAGGCCACTCCCACCATACAGCTAAAATTATATAACTGTTCTTACAGCAGGATTAACAGAACAACCTGTTACGTATTTTATGGCTAGTGTGAGGCAGTGACAGGCCTCATGGCTGATAGAAGAGAGGAATGGCAGGATTATCCATCTCTTTCCCATCAGTGGGCAGGCCTGAGGCAGCAACAGGTGCCACAATCAAGAGAGCATAAAGCTGTCCTCACAGTGAGATGGGTGTGTCCTGTGTGGTACAGAAGCCTGGAGTGGTTCTGTGTGTGGTTTGATCTGGGAGCGCTGAGAGACCACAAGGCTGGGAGTAGCGTGAAGTTTGGGGGGTCCCGCGACGCCTAGGGATAAGGGGTCGCATGGTCAGCGTCGGACGGACGACTGGACCACAATCCCCAAAAGACACCGGTGAGGTAACAGCCAGGAGGCTGATGGACATTGGGCTGGGAAAGCCGCATGGGTGCCGTGTGTGTGAACAGTGTCTTAGGTGAGTCAGGGACACACTGTGTTAAGTTAGAGCCCAGCCGGGCAGGTGTTTGTTTTGAATTTCATTTATTTATGTTGATGCTGGGACAATAAAGCGATGTTTTGGCCCCTAAAGCTGCGGTGGACGACTATCTGTATGTGAACGATCCTCGAGACCAGAGCTAACCCCCACACTAGACACTGTCAGGTTATGATTACAATCTTGTTGCCTGCATAATAATCCTGCTCTATTCAGACAACAAGATTGTAATCTAAACCTGATGAAGTGTCTAGCCTTCAAGGGGTTGTCCCCTTGAGCTGTCAGCTTGATATAAATCTAGCAAAGCAATGAATGGGGAGATCTCTTCATCCATGTAAGGTACAGGGCTTGTTCCTAGCTTTGTTAGAAAGAGGTTGTCAATTACAAAATTTTGCCTGATTAAAAAAAAAATTATTATACATGTTTCGTTTCCAATAATAAAAAAAGTTACATACAAGGAATGTGCATTGTGATACTTTATTTTTTTTATTTAGTTTGATTTTCATTTTTACATTAGTTATGGGATAACCCCTTTAAGACACAAAACATGTTCTAATAATAAAACTACAATTCTTCTTCATTGTGAAGTTACAAGTGTCCTCATTTTGTCAGCGCTACTAACCACCCAAAGTTTCAAAGGTCCTGAGTGGTCGTAGACCGTACACTCTTCCATCTCATTTAGCTAATGGATTCCACCAGTGGATGCTGGAAGAAGATCATCAGCAGCTGAGAGTGGAGCCAATCACTCTGTCTGTCTCATTCTCATAGATATATCTTATTCCCATGACGAGATTTCACGGGGTGTGCCCATTTTTTTGTTTCTTTGCTGCTGTTCAGTTATGAACATAACCATAGCAAGCAGGTGCACTCTGCGGCAGTACTAAACCCTCACACTGATAAAACTGAGGGGTTAGTTCGACATATCCTACTAGGAGGACATGTCTTAGCTGACACACGGCAAGGTCTCTCAAGTAGCCCGAGGCCCTACCACTCAACCTACCTGTGCTGTATGGGCGTATATCAGGGGCCGCTGGGCATTACGGAGCGTAAGGCCTTGGGCTACTTGAGAGACCTTGCCGTGGTGTCTGAGCTTAAGACATGTCCTCCTAGTAGGATATGTCGAACTAACCTCTCAATTTTAACATTAGTGTGAGGGTTTAGTATTGCCGCAGAGTGCACCTGCCTTTGCTATGGTTATGTTTTTAATTGTTCTCCACATCCACATTACCGTTATCGTATGTAGGATGGTTATTGTGGTACTTGTAGTCCGTGTCTGGCATCTTCCATTGTATGCATTTTTGCTGTTGATTGCCCCTAGCAACGGACTACAAGTGCAGGATGTGCTCCTCTATATACATGCACAACTGCATAGGGGTTGAGCATATCCTGCTTGTTAAACACCACACCACGTTTTCTAATGGGCTGTTCAGTTATGCCATCATGATGTATATCTTCCACTAGGTTAAACCACACAAAGTTGCATAAAAAAGCATACAATTGTAAAACAGGAAACAGTATGTATTCATCGATCATATGTAAGCTATAGTTGAATATGTCTTTACTTGATAAAGAGACGAAGCCCGTCAAACAGAAAATGAAAAATAAAAATATAAAGGCAAGCACTAACTTCATGCTGCCCTTTCAGAAGGCATTTTAAAGTAGTGGTACAGTCCCTGGATCAATTGAGGTATAGCTTAGGGCAGATTCGTTATAGTTTCTTTGTGGAATATAACATTATTCTAGGACAGAACGCAAAAGGGAAGAGGCATTCCATTTTGCTCTGTTCTAATACGTGTCTATGGGCACATAACGGTTCAGTTTGGAACTATAACAGAATTCTACGCAAATGTGAACCAGCCCTTATTCACATAGGTGCAATTGTGTTCATAAAATAAGCCTCTCTGCCAAGGGTGTAGTCGTGAACATTCATGGGTGTGAGCCCAGTAGTCCTCGATATTCTTAAGCTTATCTTGATGTTTTCCAGCTGTCAATCAGTGGCTGGTGGGTGGGGAAGAGACAAGCCTCTGTATATCCAGGACTAGTGAGTACATGGATGGTAAGGATCATTTTATAACTGCTGGCAAGAGAACAAAAAGTGATAGCGTGCTGGATTCCGGGACCTTACTGCCCTCAGATTGGGCAACATGAAATTGTTGACTGTTTCTCTTTGTAGAACTTGACAGCGGCAGCAGTTTGTCAACCTAGCAGACTAGTAGGTAATCTGTGAGGGGAAAGCAAAGCTTAACAAAACGCAGAAACACCACAAGAGGCCCCTCCGATACATTTGCCTACCTTGCTGAACACTGTCTAGCTTTCAGCTACAGTCCCTGGACTGCAGTGCAACTCTGGCAGGCAGCAAAAATGGCGGATGAGTGTCTTTAATAGCAGGTTGGCAGCAGTGTTTCCGCATAGCAGACTGGGCTACATCTTCACAATGGTCGAAAAAAAAATCTGTTCGGGGGGCGGGGGGGGGGTCATCCAAAATATTGGTGCTCCAATGGGACCAAGAAGAATCATTGGTGGCTCCGGTGGTCTTCCAGCCGTTGGGCTTCAAGCAACAGAGGCGGATGGCCAAGGGATCTTCAAAGCTACTGAATCTTCTACAGCCAAAATAAAAAGAGTTCTGCAAATGAAAGCAAAAACACCACCGCATCCGGTTATAGTGGAAAACAATGTCTTAACTGGAGTTTGAAAACGCAAAGGTATAAATTTTAATATACACAACTTTGAAAGAAAAAATTGAGCATAAAGGACTATCTCCCACAACCAGACAGTACTGCCATACACATACAGTAAAGACTAGCTTAAACCACTGTTATAATCCATCTATAGCTGATGGCTACACATTTTTTTTACAGAATACGCTATCAAGGCCCACTATCACATTTGTGTAGGACGTTAATCTTTCTTCTCATACCAGTATAATTCATTGGACTCATGTTTGGAAGTAGAAAGTGGCATTTTTCACGTTAATATATTATTCTCCATGTCGCCTCCTTTGCTGGCCTTATTCATTTTTCCATCACATTATACTCTGCTTGTTTCCATACTTACGAGCGCCTGCGATCCATCAGTGGTGGCCGTGCTTGAGCAATATAGGAAAACGCGCAGACCTCCCTGGTGTCCAGGACCGTCGGAGTGCTCATAGGCTACAGGTTTTTCCTATAGTGTGTAGGCGCAGGACGCAGCCACTGACAGGGTGGTCGATGCGTAACCATGGAAACGAGCAGTGTATACTGTGATGGAAAAAAATGAATCCAGTAAAGGAAGCAATATGGACAATCCCAAGACATTAGCTAGTGGCTTGTATTGACTTTCTCTGCATAATGAATTCGATTTGCTGAAGTGAGACGACCCCTTTAACATTAAAGGTAGGTTGAATCTCACATATTAAGATCTCTGTGCATTAAAGGCATGCTTATTAGGGTACTTTCACACTAGCGTTAAACTTTTCCGGCATTGAGTTCCGTCCTCGGGGCTCAATAATGGAAAAAAACGCTCCAGTTATATCCTAATGCCTTCTGAATGGAGAGAAATACGTTCAGGATGCATCAGGATGTCTTCAGTTCAGTCACTGAACGGCGTTTTGGCATGCTGCGGTATTATCTCCGTCCAAAATTACGGAACACATGCCGGAATGCCCGATCCGGCATTGCAATGCATTCGTGCCGGATCCGGCATTAAAAATACCCCAATGACGGATCCGGTATTCTGGTCTGCGCATGCGCAGACCTTTAAAAATGTGAAAATAAATAAAAACAAAACCGCATCTGTTTTGCCAGATGACACCGGAAAACCGGATCCGGTATTGCAATGCATTTTTCTGACTGTTCAGGCATTTTTCAGACCTGATCAGTCAGAAAAATGACATGCGTTTGCATACAGTTTGCCTGGGCAACGGAACTGCCTGCCGGGATCAAACAACGCCAGGGCGAAAGTACCCTAAGGCTTCTTTCACAGTTGCGGCAGAGGAATCCGGCAATCTGGATGCAAGCGGACAGCATTTGTAGACGGATCCGGATGCGGATCCGTCTCACAAATGCATTGCATGAACGGATCCGTCTCTTCGCTTGTCATCCGGAGAAACGGATCCGCTGTATATTTTTAAAATATTTTTAAAGGTCTGCGCATGGTCAGACCGAAGAACTGATCCGCAATGCGGTATTTTTGATGCCGGATCCGGCACTAATACATTACTATGGGAATTAATGCCAGATCCGGCATTATGGCAAGTGTTCCGGCATTTTGGACGGCGATAAAACCGCAGGATGCTGCGGTATTATCTCCGTCCAAGCGCTGTATAGTGACTGAACTGAAGACATCCTGACGCATCCTGAAAGGATTTCTCTCCATTCAGAATGCATGGGGATAATACTGAAGCGTTTTGTTTCCGGTACTGAGCCCCGAGGACGGAACTCAATGCTGGAAAATAAAAACGCTTGCGTGAAAGTACCCTAATGCAGGTCAATTTACTGACTGCCCGCACAAGACTATTTGTGTTATATGAGACTGTGGAACTTTCTTATACATAGAGGACGCATCAGTCAGACTTTAACTTACCTTAACCCCTTAAGGACTCGGGGTTTTTCATTTTTGCATTTTCGCTTTGCGCTCCCTGCCTTCCGAGTGCCATAACTTTTCTATTTTTACGTTTACATGGCCATAAGAGGGCTTTTTTTGCGGTACAAGTTGTACTTTCACACGCCACCATTTAATATTGCATACGATGTAGTGGGAAGCGGAAAAAATCGAATGGGGTGAAATTGCAAAAAAAAACAATTCCACCACAATTTTACGGGTTTTTAAATTACGACGTTTGATGTGCGCTAAAACTGACCAGTTAGTTTTATTCTACAGATCAGTACGAATCCGGCAATACCCAATATGTATAGTTTTTCTTGCATTTTGATAGTAAAAATAATAAAAAGTGGGACATTTTTTTATTTTATTTTTTTGTCGCCATATTTTGACCCCTATAACTTTTTTGTAATTAAGTGTATGGCATTGTATGGGGGCTTATTTTTTGCGGGGCGATCTGAACTTTTAGTTGATACCATTATGGGGTGTGTAGGACTTTTTGATCACTTTTTATTAAATTTTTTTTGAGGAAATGAAGCGTCCAAAAACGGCGAATCGGCCATTTGGGCGCTTTTTTCCGTTTTTCTGTTTACCGTATGGGGAATATATTTTTATATTTTTAAACTACGGGCGTTTTCGCACATTGCGACACCCATGATGTGTATATTTTTTTTATTTTTTTATTATTTTATTTTAATTTTGGGGAAAGGGGGATGATTTGAATTTTTAGGTTTTTTTATTTATTTTTTTAATTTTTATTTTACACTTTTATATAGGTCCCATAGGGACCTATATAAATCAGTTACCTGATTGTTTATCATAAACTCCAATACACTTGTATTGGAGTTTATGAGGATTTACTACTTTCCTATGAAGCCCTATTGCTAACAAGGGCTCCATAGGAAATAGTAAGTAGTAACCTCGATTCATTCATTGAATTCGAGGCTATTACATCCAGCGCTGCGATTCCCCCAATCACCACTAGGGGGAGCCGAAAAAGCTGCCAAAAGTTTTACTTTCGGTTTTAGCGCGTGCAGATGCCGTGGTCAGGATTGAACAGAGCATCTGCGGGGTTAAATTATTGCGATCGGCATCGCTGCCAACCGCGATCATTAGCTGCGGGGTCAGCTACAGGAAACAGCCGGACCCTCAGCAGCGATCGCGCCCAGGAGCGGGCGCCATGGTTAGGGACTGGACTCCATGACGCACCCATACGTCATGGGTCCTTATGGGGTTAAAGAACAAAATCCAACCGTCTAGGTTTCTTTATCAGCTCTTGACGGACTTCCTCACAAGAAACACTTAGGTGGCGGTGGATGTTCAGTAAAGCAAGGCCATTGAGTCGTTCATTTCTTAAAGTCGTTCATTTCTTAAAGGGGTTCTCCAAGAATTAAAAATGAAAATACTTAAATATTGTATAATAAATATATTCACAAATACCTTTCATTACTTAGAATGGCTTGTTTTGTCTGGAGAGCAATCATTAGGAGAAATAAAATGGCCGCCGTCCTATCAGTACACACAAAACCTGTCCTAATCACACAGCAGGACAAGTTACTTCACCACAATGAGCCATAGTGCTGCCTCATCCTCCTCTCTGCTCTGCTTGTCAGGGATTATAATCCTGAATACAGGTGAATCTCTGTGGAAATGGAGATGATGAGAAGAGATGAGAGGAGGGTGAGGTCTGGATAATGAGCAGCAGCACTTGTTTACAGTCTCCATTACCAAAGCAACACATTACCACAGTCTGTCCTGTCCGTCCTCTCTGTACTTCATGTCTCCTCATGAACTAAATTCCCCAGAGATTCAGCTGAAGTTCTGTATTCAGGATCATAATCCCTGACAAGTAGAGGAGAAGATGGATGAGGCAGCTCTTTACCTCAATGTTGTAAAGTAACTTGTCCTCATGTGTGATCAGGACAGGTTTTGTGTGAACTAATGGGACAGCGGCCATTTTGTTTCCCATGATGATTGCTCCCCAGACAAAACGAGCCATTATAAATAGTGAAAGGTATTTGAGAATATGTTTATGATAAAGTAATATTTAAGTATTTTCATTTTCTTAATTCCCGGAGAACCCCTTTAAGTAGGATTTTAGCCTCTTCATAGCAGAAAACGATCGCTCACTTGTACTGGTTGTTACAGGCCGAGTAAGAAAGATCTTAAACAAGTCCTTAATATGCGGGTAGAACGACAAATCCCAGCAGGTCTTGTAAGCTTCCAACACTGAAGAAAAAGACTGACTGTTCGCAGTATTCCTCTAGAGCCGGTATTCTGATAATAATACACTTTAATCTGGAGAGTAGGGATTAGCGAACTTCATATTTTGAAGTTCGAGTTCGGGTCGGGTATATGCTGAATTGTGCTATGGATTCCGTTACCACGGACCATAACGCAATTCCAAGATGGAATGCATAACGAAATGCCTTTAGAGGCATTCCGTTATTTATTCCATCATAACAGAAGACTATGGCCTGCATAACGGATCCGTCCGGTTTTCGATATGCTGGAGTCCTCTCCTGCGTAACGGAAACCGGACGGATCCGTTATGCAGGCCATAGTCTTCTATTATGACGGAATGAATAACGGAATGCCTCTAAAGGCATTTCGTTATGCATTCCATCATGGAATTGCGTTATGGTCCGTGGTAACAGAATCCATAGCACAATTCAGCATATACCCCAACCCGAACCCGAACACAAACTTCAAAATATGAAGTTCGCTCATCCCTACTGGAGAGAAATGGCTATTGGACTGTGCATAAAATTTGGATAACTGCAGGAAAGCCTCCTCACTCTGGTCTTCTTTACAAGCCATTAAACATGAAAACTTGTATAACATATCAGAATGCGTGGTAAATCTTAGTTTAATTTGAGACTGCATACTTGCCAAGAAGGGAAGAAATAGGGAACTTCTGTAATGCTCCTCTGACCTTTTATGGGAAGAACATCTGAGAATTTTTATTTCTCCACCGAGCTCAGACACCTTCTTAGAAACTTTGTCATAAATCGCTTTAAATTGACTATCTGCAGAAAGACTGAAGCCTTGAAGAACTTGTAGAACACTAGCCACATGTTTTAGAGCCTTCTGTAAATTCTGTAGATACTCACTTAAATTTTTTGTTACCCCAAAAGGATGGTGAATTGTAATGAGGAAGCTTTAGTATGTAGCATGTCGGCTTTAGATAACCACGAGGAAATTTCTTCAAGAGATGGTATGACAGCATCCATCAATCCAACAAGAACATTTACAGAGTTGGGTCTTTCCACCCGTCTGGTAGCTCACCTTTGCAGTAGCCTTGTTTTTTGCTTTTAGAGCAATGCACTTCACTGTTGTTTACTATAACTTGCTGTCTTTTCGGTGTGTTAAAAAAATCATGCAGTGCTGCTAGCGCCATCATATCCTCGACCTCGAAGGTATTTTATCTCAATGCCAAATGCAGAAAGGGTGTGTAGAATGGTTTCTGCTACTTTCACGCTAGCGTTTTTCTTTTCCGGCATTGAGTTCCGTCAAAGTGGCTCAATACCGGAAAAGAACTGATCAGTTATGCATTCTGAATGGATAGAAATTCGTTCAGGATGCATCAGGATGTCTTCAGTTCAGTCACTGAACGGCGTTTTGGACGGACAAAATACCGCAGCATGCTGCGATATTATATCCGTCCAAAATGCCGGATCAGTTGCCGGAATGCCGGATCCGGCATAAATTTACATTGAAATGTATTAGTGCCTTATCCGGCATTAGAAATACTGTACCTGAAGGATGGATCTGCGCATGCGCAGACCTTTAAGACGACAAAAAAATACAAGATGGATCCGTGTATCCGAATGACAAGCGGAGAGACGGATCCGTTCTTGCAATGCATTTGTGAGACAGATCCACATCCAGATCTATCTACAAATGCATTCAGTTTACATCCAGATCAACGGATCTGGTGGGCAGTTCCGACGACGGAACTGCTTGCCGGTTCACTCTGCCACAGGTGCTTTAAGGCCCCTTTCACACGGGCGTCATTTCCACGCGGGTGCGATGCGTGATGTGAACGAATTGCACCCACACTGAATCCGGACCCATTTATTTCTATAGGGCTGTGTACATGAGCGGTGATTTTCCCGCATCACTTTAGCGTTGCGTGAAAATCGCAGCATGCTCTCACGCAAAGCAGGCCCCATAGAAGTGAATGGGGATGCGGGAAAATCGCAAGCATCTGCAAGCAAGTGCGGATGCGGTGCGAATTTCCCACATGGTTGCTAAGAGACGATTGGGATGGGGACCCGATCTTTATTATTTTCCCTTATAACATGGTTATAAAGGAAAATAATAGCATTCTAAATACAGAACACTAAGTAAATAGGGCAATAGAGGGTTAAAAATATTTAAACAAATTAACTCACCTCCTCCAATTCACTGCATAGCTGCCGGTCTCCTGTTATGTCTTTAGCTGGGGGGGTAAAGGACCTGCAGTGACGTCACGGAAGGTCCTTCGCTCCCCCCAGCTGAAGACAGAACAGGAGACGCGATCAATTGGAGGAGGTGGGTTAATTTCTGTTTTTAACGCTCTATTGCCCTTTACTTCTGTATTTAGAATGCTATTATTTTCCTTTATAACTATCCTTATAACTTACAAGGGAAGATATACAGAATACTCAACTCGAAACCGGACTTCAGTGATGAAGTCCGGTCTGGGTGCCAAACATGATGATTTTTCTCACACATTTTCCCGCAACGCACTCGCCTTTATCCGGGCGTCAAACATGTCTAAGTATCTTCAACTTGTATTTACAACAGGAACAAATTGAAGGAACTCTTCTACAACATCATTTTCTACAAAACGCACTGCCAAAGAGAACTGCCCTGTCCCACTGATATTAGCTGTTTCATCTGCCAGAACCGAAAAACATTTTGCTTCATTTACCCTGTCTACAATTTATTTTATTTTTTTTAAAAGCACTGTACTGCACTAACCAGCAGACCCTCATCTACAATCTTTTACAGGGTCAGCTCGCCTTCAGGCCCTCACCTACAACCTTTTAGAGGGTCAGCTCAACAGCAGGCCCTCACCTACAATCTTTTACAGGGTCGAGCTTAACTGCAGACCTTCGCATATAATTTTTAGAGAATCAGCACACCTGCAGGCCCTTGCAAATAATGTTTTACAGGGTCAGCTCACCAGCAGGACCTTACCTACAATCTTTACAGGGTCAGCTCACTAGCAGGCCCTCACATATTATGTTTTATAGAGTAAGCTCACCTGCAGGCCTTCGCATATAATGTTTTACAGGGTCAGCTCACCTACAGGCCCTCACAAGGCCTTCGCATATAATTTTTTAGAGGGTCAGCTCAACAGCAGGCCCTCACCTACAATCCTTACAGGGTCAGCTCACCTGCAGGCCCTCGAATATAATGATTTACAGGTTCAGCTCCCCTGCAGGCCCTCGCATATAATTTTTAGAGGGTCAGCTCACCTGCAGGTCCTCACCTAAAACCTTTTAGAGGGTCAGCTCACCTACAGGCCCTCACATATAATGTTTTACAGGTTCAGCTCACCTGCAGGACCTCACCTACAATCTTTACAGGGTCAGTTCACCTGCAGGCCCTCACATATAATGTTTTACAGGGTCAGCTCACCTGCAGGCCCTCGCATATAATGTTTTACAGGGTCAGCTCACCTGCAGGCACTCACCTACAACCTTTTAGAGGGTAGGCTCAGCTGTATGCCCTCACCTACAATCTTTTACAGGGTGGGCTTACCTGCAGACCTTCACATATACTTTTTAGAGGGTCAGCTCACCAGTAGTCCCTCACCTACAATCTTTTACAGGGTCAGCTCAACTGCAGGCCCTCACATATAATGTTTTACAGGTTCAGCTCACCTGCAGGACCTCACCTACAATCTTTTACAGGGTCAGCTCGCCTGCAGACCCTCGCATATAATTTTTAGGAGGGTCAGCTCACCTGTAGGCCCTCGCATATAATCTTTCACAGGGTCAGCTTACCTGCAGGCCCTTACAAATAATTTTTTACAGGGTCAGCTCATCAGCAGGACCTTACCTACAATCTTTTACAGGGTCAGCTCACTAGCAGGCCCTCACATATAATGTTTTACAGAATAATCTCACCTGCAGGCCCTCGCAAATAATGTTTAACAGGGTCAGCTCACCTGCAGACCCACGCGTATAATGTTTTATAGGTTCAGCTCACCTGCAGGCCTTCGCAAATAATTTTTTAGAGGGTCAGCTCACCAGCAGGCCCTCACCTACAATCTTTTACAGGGTCAGCTCACCTGCACGCCCTCGCATATAATGTTTTACAGGGTCAGCTCACCTGCGGGCCCTCACATATAATTTTTTATAGGGTCAGCTCACCAGCAGGCCCTCACCTACAATCTTTTACAGGGTCAGCTCACCTGCAGGTCCTCGCATATAATGTTATACAGGGTCAGCTCACCTGCAGGCCCTCGCCTATAGTTTTTACAGGGTCAGCTCACCTGCAGGCCCTCACATATAATATTTTACAGGGTCAGCTCACCTGCAGGCCTTTGCATATAATTTTTAAGAGGGTCAGTTTACCAGCAGACCCTCACTTACAATCTTTTAAAGGGTCAGCTCACCTGCAGGCCTCTCGCATATAATGTTTTATAGGTTTAGCTCTCCTGCAGACCCTCACCTACAAGCTTTTACAGGGTCAGCTCACCAGCAGGCCCTCGCATATAATGTTTTATAGGGTCAGACTCACCTACAGGCCCTCACCTACAGGGAGTGCAGAATTATTAGGCAAATGAGCATTTTGACCACATCATCCTCTTTATGCATGTTGTCTTACTCCAAGCTGTATAGGCTCGAAAGCCTACTACCAATTAAGCATATTAGGTGATGTGCATCTCTGTAATGAGAAGGGGTGTGGTCTAATGACATCAACACCCTATATCAGGTGTGCATAATTATTAGGCAACTTCCTTTCCTTTGGCAAAATGGGTCAAAAGAAGGACTTGACAGGCTCAGAAAAGTCAAAAATAGTGAGATATCTTGCAGAGGATGCAGCACTCTTAAAATTGCAAAGCTTCTGAAGCGTGATCATCGAACAATCAAGCGTTTCATTCAAAATAGTCAACAGGGTCGCAAGAAGCGTGTGGAAAAACCAAGGCGCAAAATAACTGCCCATGAACTGAGAAAAGTCAAGCGTGCAGCTGCCAAGATGCCACTTGCCACCAGTTTGGCCATATTTCAGAGCTGCAACATCACTGGAGTGCCGAAAAGCACAAGGTGTGCAATACTCAGAGACATGGCCAAGGTAAGAAAGGCTGAAAGAGCGACCACCACTGAACAAGACACACAAGCTGAAACGTCAAGACTGGGCCAAGAAATATCTCAAGACTGATTTTTCTAAGGTTTTATGGACTGATGAAATGAGAGTGAGTCTTGATGGGCCAGATGGATGGGCCCGTGGCTGGATTGGTAAGGGCAGAGAGCTCCAGTCCGACTCAGACGCCAGCAAGGTGGAGGTGGAGTACTGGTTTGGGCTGGTATCATCAAAGATGAGCTTGTGGGGCCTTTTCGGGTTGAGGATGGAGTCAAGTTCAACTCCCAGTCCTTCTGCCAGTTTCTGGAAGACACCTTCTTCAAGCAGTGGTACAGGAAGAGTCTGCATCCTTCAAGAAAAACATGATTTTCATGCAGGACAATGCTCCATCACACGCGTCCAAGTACTCCACAGCGTGGCTGGCAAAAAAGGGTATAAAGAAGAAAATCTAATGACATGGCCTCCTTGTTCACCTGATCTGAACCCCATTGAGAACCTGTGGTCCATCATCAAATGTAAGATTTACAAGGAGGGAAAACAGTACACCTCTCTGAACAGTGTCTGGGAGGCTGTGGTTGCTGCTGCACGCAATGTTGATGGTGAACAGATCAAAACACTGACAGAATCCATGGATGGCAGGCTTTTGAGTGTCCTTGCAAAGAAAGGTGGCTATATTGGTCACTGATTTGTTTTTGTTTTGTTTTTGAATGTCAGAAATGTATATTTGTGAATGTTGAGATGTTATATTGGTTTCACTGGTAAAAATAAATAATTGAAATGGGTATATATTTGTTTTTGTTAAGTTGCCTAATAATTATGCACAGTAATAGTCACCTGCACACACAGATATCCCCTAAAATAGCTAAAACTAAAAACAAACTAAAAACTACTTCCAAAATATTCAGCTTTGATATTAATGAGTTTTTGGGTTCATTGAGAACATGGTTGTTGTTCAATAATAAAATTAATCCTCAAAAAATACAACTTGCCTAATAATTCTGCACTCCCTGTACAACCTTTTAAAGGGTCAGCTCACCAGCAGGCCCTCACCAACAATCTATTACAGGGTCGGCTCACCTGCAGACCTTTGCATATAATTTTTAGAGGGTCAGCTTACCAGACAGGCCCTCACCTACAATCTTTTACAGGGTCAGCTCACCTGCAGACACTGCGCATATAATGTTTTACAGGTTCAGCTCACCTGCAGGCCCTCGTATATAATGTTTTACTGGTTCAGCTCACTTGCAGGCCCTTGCCTACAACCTTTTTAGAGGGTCAGCTCACTAGCAGGCCCTCACCTCCAATCTTTACAGGGTCAGCTCACATGCAGGCCCCCGCATATAAAGTTTTACAGGGTCAGCTCACCTGCAGGTCCTCACCTACAACCTTTTAAAGGGTCAGCTCACCAGCAGGCCCTCACCAACAATCTATTACAGGGTCAGCTCACCTGCAGACCTTTGCATATAATTTTTAGAGGGTCAGCTCACCAGACAGACCTCGCATATAATGTTTTACAGGTTCAGCTCACCTGCAGACCCTCGCATATAATTTTTTGAGGGTCAGCTCACCTGCAGGCCCTCAACTACAATCTTTACAGGGTCAGCTCACCTGCAGAATCTCGCATGTAATGTTTTACAGGTTCAGCTCACCTGCAGACCCTCGCATATAATTTTTGAGGGTCATCTCACCTGCAGGTCCTCACCTAGAATCTTTTTGAGGGTTAGCTCATTAGCAGGCCTTTACCTACAATCTTTACACGGTCAGCTCACCAGCAGGCCTTCAACTACAATCTTTTACAGGGTCAGCTCACCTGCAGGCCCTCGCAAATAATGTTTTACAGGGTCAGCTCACCTGCAGACCCTCGCATATAATGTTTTACAGGTTCAGCTCACCTGCAGGCCCTCGCATAAAATTTTTTAGAGGGTCAGCTCACCTGCAGGTCCTCACCTACAACCTTTTAGAGGGTCAGCTCACTAGCAGGCCTTCACCTACAATCTTTTACAGGGTCAGCTCACCTGCAGGCCCTCGCAAATAATGTTTTACAGGTTCAGCTCACCTGCAGACCCTCACATAAATTTTTTTTGAGGGTCAGCTCACCTGCAGGCCCTCACCTACAATCTTTAACAGGGTCAGCTCACCTGCAGACCCTCGCATATAATGTTTTACAGGTTCAACTCACCTGCAGGCCCTCGCATATAAGTTTTTTTGAGGGTCAGCTCACCAGCAGGCCCTCACCTACAATCTTTTACAGGGTCAGCTCACCTGCAGACCCTCGCATATAATGTTTTATGTGGTCAGCTCACCTGCAGGCCCTCGCATATAATGTTTTGCAGGTTCATCTCACTTGCCGGCCCTCGCATATAAGTTATTTTGAGGGTCAGCTCACCTGCAGGTCCTCACCTACAACCGTTTAGAGGGTCAGCTTACCAGCAGGCCTTTACCTACAATCTTTTACAGGGTCAGCTCACCTGCAGGCCCTCGCAAATAATATTTTACAAGGTCAGCTCACCTGCAGACCCTCGCATATAATGTTTTACAGGTTAGCTCACCTGCAGGCCCTTGCATATAATGTTTTACTGGTTCAGCTCACTTGCAGGCCCTTACCTACAACCTTTTTAGAGGGTCAGCTCACTAGCAGGCTCTCACCTCCAATCTTTTACAGGGTCAGCTCACCTGCAGGCCCTTGCACATAATCTTTTTAGAGTGTCAGCTCACCTGTAGGCCCCTCACCTACAATCTTTACAGTGTCAGCTCACCAGCATGCCCTCGCATATAATGTTTTATAGGGTCAGCTCACCAGCAAGCCCTCACCAACAATCTTTTACAGGGTCGGCTCACCTGCAGACCTTCGCATATAATTTTTAGAGGGTCAGCTCACCAGCAGGCCCTCACCTACAATCTTTAACCACCTCAGCCCCCTAGCTTAAGCACCCTTAATGACCAGGCCACTTTTTACAATTTTGCACTACACTACTTTCACCGTTTATTGCTCCATCATGCACAGCTTACCACCCAAATGAATTTTTCTTCTCACTAATAGAGCTTTTATTTGGTGGTATTTCATTGTTGCTGAGTCTGACATTTTACTTTTTTGCTATTAATTTTTTTTTTAAACTACATTTCTATATAAATTTTCTGCAAAATTTATTGTTCTACATGTCTTTGATAAAAAAATGCAATAAGTGTATATTTATTGGTTTGGGTAAAAGTTATGGCGTTTACAAACTATGGTGCAAAAAGTGAATTTCCGCATTTTGAAGCAGCTCTGACTTTCTGAGCACCTGTCATGTTTCTTCAGGTGCTAGAATGCCAGGATAGTATAAATACCCCCAAATTACACCATTTTAGAAAAAGACACCCCAAAGTTTTCGTGGAGGGGCATGGTGAGTTCATGTATCATTTCATTTTTTTCACAAGTTAGCGGAAAATGACACTTTCTGAGGAAAAAAATAATAATAAAGTTTCCATTTCTGCTAACTTCTGGCAAAAAAAAATAATCTCAGACGGACTCACTATGCCCTCAGTGAATACCTTGGGGTGTCTACTTTCCAAAATGGGGTCAATTGTGGGGTGTGTTTACTGTTCTGGCATTTTGGGCGGGGCTAATTGTGAGCAGCCATGTAAAACCTAAAGGTACTCATTGGAATTAGGGCCCTTTGCGCATTCAGGCTGCAAAAAGTGTCACTCATGTGGTATCGCCGTACTCAGGAGAAGTAGGGCAATGTGTTTTAGGGTGTATTGTTACATATACCCATGCTGGGTGAGAGAAATATCTCTGTAAATTGACAACTTTGTATAAATTTTTTTTTAAAAGTTGTCGTTTACAGCGATATTTCTCACACACAGTATGGGTATATATAAAATACACCCCAAAGCTCATTGCCCTACTTCTCCTGAGTACGGTGATACAATGTGTGCCACTTTTTGCAGCCAAGATGCGTAAGGGGCCCAAATTCCATGAGTACCTTTAGGATTTCACAGGGCATTTTTAAGCATTTGGATTCTCACGCTTTAGGACCCTATAATGCCAGGGCAGTATAAATACCCCACAAGTGACCCCATTTTGGAAAGAAGACACCCCAAGGTATTCCATGAGGGCATGGCTAGTTCCGCGGATCCGTGGATCCACGGATCCACGGATCCGCAAAACACATATGGACGTCTGAATGGAGACTTACAAGGGGTGTGATCAATGACAGGGGGTGATCAGGGAATCTAGATGGGGTGATCAAGGGGTTAACAAGGGGTTAATAAGTGAGGGGGTTAGTGTAGTGTTTGGTGCAACTTGACATAGCTACCTGGTCCTCTGGTGGTCGATCCCAGCAAATGGGACCACCAGAGGACAAGGTGCAGCAGGTATATCAGACGCTGTTAACAAAACAGCATCTGATATACTTGTTTGATGCGAATTATTTCGCATCTACAGCCTACCAGCGATTGATCAGCGCTGGCAGGCTGCAGCTACAAGTTGTGAGACGCGCGGCACTGCAAGCGCACAGGAAGTCTCGCGTCTCGCGAGATGACGCGCCGATGCGTCGAGTCAGAACTACAGGACCGCCCGCCGGACGCATGTGTAGTGGTTAAAGGGTCAGCTCACCTGCAGACCCTTGCATATAATGTTTACAGGGTCAGCTCACCTGCAGGCCCTCGCATATAATTTTTTAGAGGGTCAGCTCACCTGCAGGTCCTCACCTACAACCTTTTAGAGGGTCATCTCACCCCCCAGGCCTTCACCTACAACCTTTTAGAGGGTCAGCTCACCAGCAGGCCTTCACCTACAATCTTTTACAGGGTCATCTCACCTGCAGGCCCTCGCCAATAATGTTTTACAGGGTCAGTTCACCTGCAGGTCCTCACCTACAACCTTTTAGAGGGTCATCTCACCCCCCAGGCCTTCACCTACAATCTTTTAAAGGGTCAGCTCACCTGCAGGCCCTCGCAAATAATGTTTTACAGGGTCAGTTCACCTGCAGACCCTCGCAAATAATGTTTTACAGGTTCAGCTCACCTGCAGACCCTCGCATATAAGTTTTTTTGAGGGTCAGCTCACCAGCAGGCCCTCACCTACAATCGTTTACAGGGTCACCTCACCTGCAGGCCCTCACATATAATGTTTTACAGGGTCAGCTCACTTACAGGCCCTCGCATATAATGTTTTAGAGGGTCAGCTCACCAGCAGGCCCTCACCTACAAGTCCAGTCTCAGTAGCCAAGAGTCTCGTCAACACAATCCTCACGCTGACAGCACACTGGTTGAATGTTGTGGAGGCCGGGAACGAGTCAGCTGCTGCAGACTTGCCCTCCAATAGATTCTCGTTAAAGGATTTAAAGTGTACTCATTCCAATTACAGAGTCCTGCATTGTTATTTTTCGTCACTACCTCCCACAGTCGGGAGTGGTTAATTTGCGCACCTTCTGCCTTCATCTCCAGAATCGAACCCTGATTTCCCGTTACCCGTGGCACCATAGTAGGCGCAGAAAGTACCATCGAAAGTTGATAGGGCAGACATCCGAATGGATCGTCGCTGTCACGGGGATGTGCGATCGGCCCGAGGTTATCTAGAGTCACCACAGCGGCAGCAGACCCTCGCCCATAATATTTTCGATGGTCAGATCACCAGTAGGCACTCACCCCTAATGTTTTAGATGGTCAGATCAGCAGCAGGCCCTCGCCCATAATATTTTCAATGGTAAGTTTAGCAGCAGGCCCTCAACCATAATTGTTTTGAAGGTCAGCTCAGCAGCAGACCGTCACCCCTAATGTTTTAGAGTGTCAGCTACACAGCAGGCCCTTGCTCCAAATGTTTTTAAGGGTCACCAGCAGGCAGTGGCGTACATATAGGGGACGCAGGGGTCGCAGTTGCGACCGGGCCCGGCACCCCAGGGAGCCCGGCCGCCTGCGAACCCCTGGCCCCTGCTGTGGCGCTAAGTAGTTAGTGCTGCCTTCACTGCTTCTAGAATCTGAATCCAGATTCCAGGCACTCTTGCCGTCAGTGCCGGGCAGGAGCAAGCACGGCGTCGGCGTCAATCCCGCGAGACCTGTGAACTCCCGCGGCAGGTCTCGCGGGAACATGCGCGCGCGCCGTTACGCTCACAAGCTTTGCATCATCCAGAGCCAGCCCAGCCCATCAGGAGCCAGTAGTGCCACTGCCAGCGACGCAGCCAGCAGGTACTTTATAACTGGCACGGCACACGTGCGGCTGCCTATGCTAAGCGCACCCAGAGACCGAGGGTGGCGTGGGGGGTTGTTTATTTGGAGGGGGAAGCACTCAGCAGCACTGTCTGGAGTAATGAGAGGGCCCTGCAATGACCAGGGAGGAAGGGGGATGAGCTGGCGGAAAAGCCCTCAGCAGCACTGTCTGGAGTAATGAGAGGGCCCTGCAATGACGAGGAAAGAGGGGATGAGCTGGCGGGAAAAGCCCTCAGCAGCACTGTCTGGAGTAATCAGAGGGCCTGCGATGACCAGCCAGAGGGGGAGCCAGCTCATCCCCTTTCTCCCTGGTCATTGCAGGGCCCTCTCATTACTCAGACAGTGCTGCTGAGGGCTTTTCCTGGCGGCGGGTTGAGGGGCCCCATGGATCAGTGTCGCACTGGGCCCCATGCATTGGGTGTAAGCCACTGCCAGCAGGCCATCAATTATAATTTTCAAGGGTGTGTATGATGCCCTCCTTTATGTGTAATAAAGGGTGTATTTTAGTGCCGGCTCCTTGTAATTTTTGGCAGCCCTTTCACTTAGTGCATAGGCTTTATGAGTGTAGGAGTCCCACTACCTGAACATTTGTACCACAATGTGAATGAGGCCCTCCTTTATGTGATATATAGGTTGTATCGGAGTGCCTCTTCCTTATAATTTTTGGCAGCACTTGCACTTTATATACAAGTAAATATACAGGAAAGGATTTTTCCAAACAATTTTTCCTCTAAAATCGATTTTATCTTTGGTTTTGTGCATATTGTTGTCAGTCTGTAAAAGTGGCGTATTACTCGGACAACATGGTTCACAGCAGCGACCTGGGAGTCCAAGATGTATCCAGACATCCTCCCCATGCTGTTCCCCAACCATTTCGGTGGTGTTTCCATCAATTTCTGACCTTTTCCAGTGAGCCAGGCACCCTCCCTCTTCATAGCACGGGGTGCCTGGTTTAATGCTTCGGGTTCTCCCATTGACTTCCATTATACTCGGGTGCTCAGTAGAGCACCCGAGCATCCCGATGTGTTTGGCCCGAGCACCCAAGCACTTTGGTGCTCGATCAACACTAGTAACAGGGAGTTAATAAAACAAAAGAGGCGCTAAAAGCAACAGGGAGGGTGAGGCCTGGATAATAATATGCATAAGAATAACTTTTGCATTAATTTATGGGTAATCAGTCCGTTGACTGGTTAATAATGTGTAATTAAATTAATGATATTAATAGTATAAATAGGACATATAGTAATAATTCTAAAAGAAGGTTAAAAATTATAAGGAAAAATGAACAAGGACAAAAATTGGTAAAATGTTAAATCCCTAAACGCACGTTATGTTACAGTTACTCATGTGTAAGGCTATTAACGATAAGTGACCATTACAACAAATGGACACAAGAGAGAGTAAATATACCTAAAAATGAAAACACCCATGGTGATTTTTAATCTTATTAGTTAAAAAAATATTTTTAATCTATAAAATAGTTTTGGTGATTTCGTTGAGAGCTGAGGGGTTAATGGTACCCAGCTTCTACATCCAAAAGATTTCTTTCTATATTACGACCTCAAATCTATGTAAGTATTAGGGGATGTGCTCAGTAGGGGTAGTCTGGAGTCTGGATGGGGTTAGGTACTCCTGGGTGTTTGAGGGTACAGTGCTATATAGCTGGCTGTTCCTCTGATGTTGTCTCAGGCTGCTGGTGGCCAGAATATGTTTTAGTGATCACAAGTAGTCTAGAGAGAAGTCATTTGCTAGATATGCATCTTTCATAAGTACAGACCAGTGATTAATAAGAATGTTTCTAGTATCGCCACGTGAGGCTGTATAGGTGGTAAGAAATTTGCAGCTTCCACGTGCATTATCTTCAGAGGCATCTTTGGTTGCAAGCACTGGAGCTGTGTTGGTTCTTTGTATCTCCAGTAGGCATTCTTCACTAAGGGAGGTGGGTATCCTTTCTGTCAAAAACATACACTTAGTATTTTTGTTTGTTCCTGAAAGGTTCTATCCTCTGAGCAATTTTTTCTAATTCTTTTAAATTGACTAAAGGGATATTGGTCATCCATTTTTATAGCGGTTGCTTGGAAATGTAGACAGCTATTGCTAAGAAGAATGTGTTATGTGATGAATCTTTGTCGGTCATGAGAGATGGTGATATTCAGGTAATTGATCTGGTCACAGCTAAAATCCAGGGAGAGCTTGATACCCCAAGTATTCTCATTTAATCGTTGGTGAAATTTCTTGATAGATGTCTGGTCCCCTTTCCAGATGACGAACAGATCATCTATGGACAGTCTGCTTCTAGAAGTGCCTTCGATTAAGTTCTGCTCTCATGAGTTTCCCAGCCACAGGTGTGCTCCCACAAGTGTCCCAGGTTCAGGTGTGTAACAATAAGTGCCTGAACCTCAAATGGTCTCCCATAACCCTGGGTTCAGACCTGAGCGTTCTTGAAACGCGCGTTTCACGCTGCGATTTTGTCACGCGTATTTCAGCGCGTTTTTGCAAATAGGAAACGTTCGTACGCCGCGTTCTTGTGATTGACTACTGTGGTGTCAATTACAAAACGCACGACAAACGCCCCCAAAAAAGCTCAAGTACTTGTTTATGCGTCGGGCGTTTTACAGCGCGTTCAAACGCGCTGTAAAACGCTCAAGTGAGAACCAGGGCCATAGGAAAGCATTGGTTTTCATGTGTTGGGCGTTTTTACAGCGTGTTTGAACGCGCTGTAAACGCTCAGGTGTGAACTTAGGGTAAGTGTTTCAGCCCTCAAGTGTGCTTTAATTAGTGTTTCAGCCTCAAGTGTGCTGTAATAAGTGTTTCAGCCTCAGGTATGTTCCTATAAGAGCCCCAGCCTCAGGTATGTTCCTATAAGAGCCCCAGCCTCAGGTATTCTATAAGTGCCCCAGCTTCCGGTTGTTCCTATAAGTGCCTCAGCCTCAGGTATTTTCCTTTAAGTGCCCCAGCCTCCGGTTGTTCCTATAAGTGCCCCAGCCTCAGGTATGTTCCTTTAAGTGCCCCAGCCTCCGGTTGTTCCTATAAGTGCCCCAGCCTCAGGTATGTTCCTTTAAGTGCCCCAGCCTCCGGTTGTTCCTATAAGTGCCCCAGCCTCAGGTATGTTCCTATAAGTGCCCCAGCCTCAGGTATATTCCTATAAGAGCCCCAGCCTCTGGTATGTTCCTATAAGAGCCCCAGCCTCAGGTATGTTCCTATAAGTGCCCCAGCCTCCGGTTGTTCCTATAAGTGCCCCAGCCTCAGGTATGTTTCTATAAGAGCCCCAGCCTCAGGTATGTTTCTATAAGAGCCCCAGCCTCAGGTATGTTCCTATAAGAGCCCCAGCCTCAGGTATGTTCCTATAAGTGCCCCAGCCTCCGGTTGTTCCTATAAGAGCCCCAGCCTCAGGTATGTTTCTATAAGAGCCCCAGCCTCCAGGTATGTTCCTATAAGAGCCCCAGCCTCAGGTATGTTCCTATAAGAGCCCCAGCCTCAGGTATGTTCCTATAAGAGCCCCAGCCTCAGGTATGTTTCTATAAGAGCCCCAGCCTCAGGTATGTTTCTATAAGAGCCCCAGCCTCAGGTATGTTCCTATAAGAGCCCCAGCCTCAGGTATGTTTCTATAAGAGCCCCAGCCTCAGGTATGTTCCTATAAGAGCCCCAGCCTCAGGTATGTTCCTATAAGAGCCCCAGCCTCAGGTATGTTCCTATAAGAGCCCCAGCCTCAGGTATGTTCCGATAAGTGCCCCAGCCTCCGGTTGTTCCTATAAGTGCTCCAGCCTCAGGTATGTTCCTATAAGTGCCCCAGCCTCAGGTATGTTCCTATAAGTGCCCCAGCCTCCGGTATGTTCCTATAAGTGCCCCAGCCTCAGGTATGTTCCTATAAGTGCCCCAGTCTCAGGTATGTTCCTATAAGAGCCCCAGCCTCAGGTATGTTCCTATAAGAGCCCCAGCCTCAGGTGTGCTCCCATAAGTGCCCCAGCCTCAGGTATGTTCCTATAAGTGCCCCAGCCTCAGGTATGTTCCTATAAGTGCCCCAGCCTCCGGTATGTTCCTATAAGAGCCGGTATGTTCCTATTTTACACTAAGCCTAATGCATGGCTAAACTCACCCAGTCCAAACTAATAAAATCTGGTCCTACCTTATCCAGGGTGTCGCTGGCGTTGGTGTGACGTCCACTAGATCCAGAACAGGGTCCCTGTGGTGATGGAGAAAAAAGAATAATCAGATAAGGAAGGTGCAGTGTGCCAGACCAACAGGGGAAAAGTCTCTGTGAGGTCACGGTGTGAGTGTAAATAGGCCGAGGGTGAAAACACAATTTTTGGTTTACTCACAGTGTTGTCGTCCCTGGGCAGGGCTGCATAGAGTGATAAGGAGAACAGCAATTCTCCGGGGCCAGATGGTGGCTGAGGTGCCCTTGGTGGTGACTTGGCTTTACGTGCTTATGGCTAGGTCCCTTTAGTCGTGACGCCAGTAGTAGGAATAGTAGTAGTAATTGAGGAGCAGGACACAGGTTGAATCCAACTCACAACTTTTACTGAATGATGGCTCCTTGGTAACAGTTACATCCAGAAGTAATACAGTCTCTCATATCAATGGAGGCAGAATATAGTAAGTCCACAGTTCACAGGCTTTGTATGTGTACAGCTGCGTATCTGGCATATAGTAAATAAGTCAGTATTCCGGGTCTGCAGCTCTTGCCTGTCACTTATACCGATCTAGGTGATTTGCAGATTTCTTAACCTCTACTTCATTGCTAAATCACATAAATGTATGACAAAGTATGACACGAGATAAGAGATAGCATAAAAATACAAAAAACACTTCTGCAGTACCCAGGCAAACTACTGGGAAGCTGCAAGGGATGGTGACTGCCCCTATTAAATCACCAGCAGGTGGCGCAGTGCTGGTCCTGTAAGACTGAGCCATGCCAATGTATAGCTGGGCAATCTATGGCACTTCCCTAAGTGCTACCACACAGTACTAATGCCCACATTGTGGCCCCTCACAGTAATGAAGCTCACCTTGTGGCCCCTTCACAATAGTTATGTCCTTCTTGTGGACCCTCACACCAGTTATGTCCACCTTTGTTCCTATCACAGTAGTTATGCCCACTTTTGTGCCCCCTCATTGTAGTTATGCCCACATATGTTCCCCCACAGTAGTTATGCCCACATATGTGCCCCCTCACAGTAGTTATGTCAGATTAGGTGCCCCCTCAAAGTAGTTATGACAGATTAGGTGTCCTTAGTAAAAATGCCCACTTTTGTGCCTCCATCACTCTTGTTGTGGCTCCCTTTTGCCTCCAGTCTGCAGCTGAGCTCTTGCCGGGCCCTGTCAGAGTGCTCCCATTACATGTGAGCGCAGAGGGCCCCCTCCCCGCTCGAGGTCACATCCACTGCGACCACGATCGTTATCCCCCTGGTGTTATCCCATCAGTGCTCCAGCCTCAGGTATGGTCCAATAAGTGCCCCAGCCACAGGTGTGCTCCTATAAGTGCCCCAGCCTCAGGTATGTTCCTATAAGTGCCCCTGCCTCAGAAATGCTCCAATAAGTGCCCCAGCCTTAGGTATTCTCCTTTAAGTGTCGAATCCTCAGGCATGCTATTATAAGTGCCTCATTCTCAGGTGTGTTCCTATAAGTGCCCCATCTTCAGGTATGTTCCTATAGGTGCCGCAGCCTCAAGTATGCTCCTATAAGTGTTCCAGCCTTAGGTGTGCTCTCATATGTTCCCCATACTCAGGTGTGATCCCCAGTAGATCTAGACATTTGGGAGGTTGTGGCTGAAATGCAAGAATCCATCTCATAATTGTATTCATTTTTATTTGTATAGTGGACATAAGATAAATGAAAGATTAGTAATACATTCTTGAACTTTACTGCAGGAGCCTCACATATTACTGTTGTAGCTAAAAGCACAGGGGCTCATTAGATTCAGGAATACCAAAGACTTGGACCTCGCACAGCTGCAGGTAGGTGTTCTTTCCTTGCAGGATGATGCTGACGTATTGGCCCACCAAGTTGGGGCACTGGAAGGTCTTAGTGTCCCCGTTGGGTATAGAGGTGACTTCTGCACAGCTGTGAGACACAGAAACAATGGTTAATAGTCATAGCGTCATTATCACTGATGTGTCAGAGCTATTGGGGTGCAGAAGAAGCAGTCAACAGCAGTCCTACAGAGAAGAATGGAACAGCAGCGTGCATGCCCATTCACCAGTCCATTCATATTGGGTGAGGCACAGGTTCACCATTCTCATGTTAGTTGAGGGCCCCCACTGATTACATAAAGGATACGTTTTAGTTTTTTTATCTTGGCACAACCCCATTACGTTAACTGGGGGTCTTTTATTGAGCCTCAAGCTTTGGTGTGTCTTTGCAGCCCAATAGAATATATTCGGTGTTAGTGTAGACACAGATAGGTTTGATGGTGGCCCTTTCATGGTTTGGTCCATCCAACAGTTGACCCTAGAAGAGACACGTCTATCTTTGACATGACCTCTCTCACTGACATGGCTTATCCGATTTACATGAACTTTCTCATTAACATGCATTCTCCAGTTGACATGAACTCTTTTATTGACATGACCTCTCTATTCGACATGAATTCTCCAGTTGACATGACCTCTCTCATTGACATAATCTCCCCCATTAACATGACCTCTCCCATTAACATGACCTCTCTCGTTGATATGACATCTCCCATTGGCATAACCTCTTTCACTGACATGAAATATCTTGTTGACAAGACCTCTCCCGTTGACATGACTTCTCCCGTTAACATTACTTATCTCATTGACATTACCTCTCCCGTTGACATGACCTCTCCCATTGACATAACTTCTCCCGTTAACATTACTTCCCCTTATTGACATGACCTCTCCCGTTGACATGACCTTTCCCGTTGACATGACTTCTCCCGTTAACATTACTTATCCTATTGACATTACCTCTCCCGTTGACATGACCTCTACCGTTGACATGACTTCTCCCGTTGACATGACCTTTCCGTTGACATAACTTCTCCCGTTAACATTACTTATCCCATTGACATTACCTCTCCCGTTGACATGACTTCTCCCGTTGACATTACTTATCCCATTGACATTACCTCCCGTTGACATGACTTCTCCGTTGACATTACTTATCTCATTGACATGACCTCTCCCATTGACATGACCTCTCCCGTTGACATGACTTCTCCCGTTGACATTACTTATCTCATTGACATGACCTCTCCCATTGACATGACCTCTCCCGTTGACATGACTTCTCCCGTTAACATTACTTATCCCATTGACATGACCTCTCCCATTGACATGACCTCTCCTGTTGACATGACTTCTCCCGTTGACATTACTTATCTCATTGACATTACCTCTCCTGTTGACAAGGCTTCTCCCACTAACATGACCTCTCCTGATCACATCATTACTCCCATTGACATGTATTCCCCAAATGTTAGGTGTACCCCCATTCTAGAGTCACAGGTCAGTCCTCACATTGGGTTGTTGTTGCCATTGTTCTCCAGGGAGTTCCCGACCAGGATTTTGGCTCCATTCAGCCTTTCCCCACAGCAGTCCCCTCTGTTAGTGATGATGATGTGGGAGATTCTGTGGGGTCTCAGTAGGTCCACCCTCCACCAGGGAGATACCTCCTGATTGGTACAGGAGCAGGATCCATGGTGGAAATTTGAGTTCAGATTGCCATCTATGGCATTTATGGCACTGGTGGTCCCACTGTATATGGTGGATTGAGTTGCACGACCCTGAAGGGCGACATTTCTGACTGTGTGAGTAAAAAGAGTAAGGTTCATTACAATGTACTGTATCTGTCAGTCATCTGTGTCTTGAAGAAATGACATGACAGGATGAATATATATAAAGGATACAATGTCTAACTGGCATTACCATTCTGAGCAGCAGCCATACACAGAATGCACAGGAGGGCGGCGCTGTGGAGTAGTTCCATATTCCGATGTGATCTACACAAAGCAATAACATAGTATTCATACAACCAATAGATTCCACATATGCCAAAAAAGACCATCATTATAGGTTTTACATAGGACTGCAGGTACAGTGCACAACTACAACCCCGAATAGACCAGGCAGATCACCATGTGTGGGCTTAAAAATGACAGATTTGTTACCCACTGAACTGCACATTGATTGCATTGTCTATTGGAGCCTATGGAAGTCTAAAATCTCATTAGCTGTTATTCTGTTCTCCATGATTTATACTGCAGCAGAAGCAGGCTATAAATACTTAGAGGGTTGACTTACATTATATGAAGGGCAGAATGATTGAAATCTGCTGTTTTCTACCCATTCTTCTAATTGTGTCTGCCTTATAGCCTGTCATTGAAATGATACGTTCAGCTCTGCTACATCTAAATACTAGCACGAAGTAAGAATTTTTCTCACCTGTGAGCCGGAGCGCCTTTGTGAGCCTGGACCGACTGAGTGGCGATCTAGAAGGTAAAGGTGCTTTTATAAGGAGACACCTGCGGTCACCTGACCAGTCAGACCTCCTTTGTATAATGGCGCCATACCATAACATATTGATTTGCGTAGAAGTAATGAATGGAACCAGAGCAAATATTGACACAAACCTCGCCTTAATGAATGTGGTCAGTGCTGCCGCCTGCGCAGAACTGGAATCCATTATCTGGTGCAATGAAAAGGGTCATCAATCACTGGTTATTATGTGGTACGGCCACTGATCCCATCTAGTGCTGGAGATCCCATCATATAAGGCCAGGGGGGTGAGATGGAGGCTATATGTAACATACCAGACGCCCTCTCTGTCAATATTTGTGCCCTTTAAATACTACTCCCAGCATGCGTTACAGGTTTCGCTGCATTGTAAATCAAAGCCCAGTATACAGTGGAATTTCCCATTAACTTATATTTAAAATATTTTACAGTTTAATGTGAACTTCCACAGTCAGATCTCCAAGTTCTCTGCTTCCCTTCACACATACAGAGCCTAGAAAAAGTATTCACACCCCTTGAACTTTTCCACATTTTTTCACACACATCCACAAACTTATATGTATTTTATTGGGATTGTATGTGACAGACCAGAGATCAGCAACCTCCAGATGTTCTGAAACCACAACTCCCAGAATACTCCTTTCACGCCTATGGGAGTACAGCCGAACAAGTGTGTACACTGGGAGTTGTAGTTTCACAAGCACCTGGAGGGCCGAAGGTTGCTGATCCCTGTGATAGATCAACAAAAGGTAGCAAGTATGTGTGAAGTGAAAAGAAAATTATACAGGGTTTTCAAAAAAAAAATCTGGGAAGTGCAGTGTGCATTAGTATTCAGCCGCCCTGAGTCAGTACTTTGTAGGACCCGCTTTCACTGCAAATACAGCTGCTTGGCTTTTGGGGGATGTCTCTACCAGCTTTACACATCTGGAGGCTAAAATTTTTGTCCATTCTTCTTTGCAGAAGAGTTTGCGCTAAGGGTACTTTCACACTTGTGTTGTGAGGGTCCAGGAGGCAGTTACGTCGTCGGAACGGCCTGCCGGATCCGGAAATCCGTGTGCACATGGAAAGTATTTGTAGACGGATCCAGATGCGGATCTGTCTAACAAATGCATTGAAACTCCGGATCCGTCTCTCCGGTGTCATCCGGAAAAAAGGATCCGGTATTTTGCCGGAACACTTGGTGCTGGATCCGGCATTGATGCATTTCAATGGAAAATAATGCCAGATCCGGCATTCCGGCAAGTGTTCCGGAATTTTTGTACGGAGAAAATACCGCAGCATATTTTCTCTGGCCAAATACCATAAGCGGGACTGAACTTAAGACATCCTGATGCATCCTGAACGCTTTCCATTCAGAATGCATTAGGATAAAACTGATCAGTTTTTTCCGGCATTGAGCCCCTAGGACGGAACTCAATACCGGAAAACTTTAACGCAGGTGTAAAAGTACTCTCAGTCAGATTGGATGGAGAACGTCTGTGAACAGTAATTTTCATGTCTTGTCACAGATTCTCAGCCGGATTTAGGTCTGGACTGTGACGTGGCCAGTCTAACACATGAATGTGCTTTGATCTGAAAGACAGTCAAAAATCGCAGCACTCCAGTATCTTCAATCCAAACTCTTTATTCCACCAAAAAGAAGCAACGTTTAGACTCAGAAAGAGTCTTTATCAAGCATATCACTAACATCAAGTGAGACATATTTGTACTTGCGGTCGGGGCTACATGACACGTAACCGTCTACCTGCATAACTAACTAAACTAAGTGGCTTGAGTTGTGCCATAACCGCTGCGTAGAAGGAATGCCTAAAAGGGGGCATACCCTGCAGTTGTTTGCAGGTGTTTATAAAAAAGAAGGGCGGGTTGGGAGGGTACGCAGGACCGTCGACACACCCAAGGGAGGCGCTTGCCTGGTATAAATGTGCTACTAACGCCCCTCCCACAAATGCAGGCCAATAAAATGGCCTTCAAACTTGTGGTCGGGGGTTCATGACACGTAACCGTCTACCTGCCTAACTAACTAAACTAAGCGGCTTGAGTTGTGCCATAACCACTGCGTAGAAGGAATGCTTAAAAGGGGGCAAAAACCCACAACTAAATGATACACAATAGTACATCATAGTACAACAACGCTAACATGACCAACCTCTGGAATGCAAGAACATCTCTCAACTAGATTAAGGGATGAACATATTGAACATGCAGAGCGCCATCGACCTAACTTCCAGATAATATGGGCCAGAACTTTTGTTCCTGGAGGCAGCATATGCTGCACCTAACCTGAAGGAAAGGCCCGATAGCTGTCGGTTTCAACCCTAAATTGGACACCGGCATACGGACATGCCGCACAACTAAGAGGTGGTGAGTGGTGCCGTGAGGACCGCAACAGAGTACTCTGAATGGAATGTCAGAAAGAAAATAATTATATTGGGGGCCAAGAAATCGCAACAAAACCAGTGCCAGTGGAAGCATCAGAAAAACCAAATAGTTGAAACCGCCGTGACCTGAGTGACGTGTCTGGTTTGATGTTGTGATACCGCAAACTGATGAAAATGTGACCTACCCAACACTCTGAACCTATAGCAACCTTTGAAGAAATGTCAAGTAGCGAGTTGTAAGCTAATAAAGTTTTAGTTTTCTTTTTTTTTGTTAGTTTTTCCTTTATCCTACTAACTGAACAAAAGATGTAATTGAGCACACCAACTGAGAATGGCGAGCTGTGAAGTGACCTGAAAAGCAAAAATGACATGCAAAGACAATCCTGGCTGTGGTAGTATGCATGTAAAATAAACCACCTGCAACACACCATGCTGCTATAGATGAGTACATACAAACGTTGCCACCATCAGCACATACGCCCTGTTGAGATGTGGGTGTATATGCCATTAAAACAATCTAAACTCAGTTCTTAACAAAAGCCACGCTCATATCTATTTTGAGCATAAATAAAGCAATAAAACTAGGCAAAATAACAAAATAAATGGTCCTCACGGGTCTCTGCAATTACCTTTGTAGCCAGTAGCTCTCCCAGTGTCCAGCTAACACTCTGAACTGAAGATGGATCCCCAGCAGGTGCTTTTTAAGTACGCAAACTCAGGTTCACAACCTTAAAGTGACACACACACATTTTATATTTCCAAAACAAATGTAACAAGACAAATGAAAGATACCTCAACACAGAGGAGCTTACCGTCTACTTAATATACATATCGCAAAATAGCATTTATACTAAAGTAAGAATAACACTCTGTTAGCAGCAACTCTGCTTCACCTGGATTAATCAGCTGCCTGCACCTCACCCTCTATAACGCAAGTAAGGGGATAATGCTGGATGTCAGTGTGAACAAGGCCTTAGTCTGTCTGCAGAAAAATAGAGGATAGAGAGAGAGGTTTGTTGGCGAGCAGGGAAGTGAAAGCAGACAAGAAAGACATACAGATATACACAGACAAACTGATCGCATATTCACCCCCTAAACACCCCCCCCGGGCGGCACGGACCACGGCGATGTGCCATGGCATAACCAAGGTCCATGCCGCTAAATACAAAAGCAGCTGGTGCTACCTAACCATACTGCCACGTGGGCGCCAAACGTGGGCTGCCAGGCAGATCGCTCCGGTGCGGTGCTGCTCCTCCTCATCAAAGGAGCCGACACACAGCCGGCCGGACCATAACGGACGACACTGCATGAGCTTGCAGCAAACTCTCACCCGACCGGAAGGACCTCAGCTGGATTCCTGAACGCTGACTGGGTACGGAAGCTGCTGATTCAGTCCATGTGCTACATCAGATTTTTGATTGAAGACAACTTTATTTCAGTCAGTCAATATACATACATAGTTTTGGTGCTAGTCAGCATTCAATAAATTACATTCAATCATCTTTGTGAGCATGGCATTGTCATGTAAATCACAGGCTAACCTACGCTATACATCACAATGCATGCTACACTTGCATACCTATTCAATCACAGTAAACCTTTCAACAAAGCATACAGACAGTGAGAAGTGGGAAGGAGGGGTAGGGGGAATCAAAAGCCCGAAGCGTTATTGACAAGACAGAAACAAACGGGGGAGAGGGGGAAGGAGAGGGTTTAGTCCTCTTCTTCGTTGTCGACGTTCTCCAAGATGTTGTACTCCGCAGCAGACTATGGATAAGCCTACAGCAGTCCAGGACGGACATGGTCTCCCTCCTGAGTATCAGCCGGTTCCTAGCGACCCATATAGTGTCCTTAAAACAGTTCATAAGGCCTCAACAGTATGAATCCCAGGAAATAGTCCGTACAGCACCGAGGTGTGTTGCAGGCTGTTCCTGGGCACAGAGTCTTTGAGTTCATGTTCCAGGACATCCAACAGGCCCTGCGCAAAGGGGCACTCCCAAAACAGGTGGTAAGATGTTTCCTCCATAAAAGGGCACCTGGGGCAGTCCTGGATTTTGCACAGGTTGTGGGCGTGCATGAATGACCGGATGGGCAAGCCACCCTGGATGGCCAGCCATGACAAGTCCTTGTGCCCGTTGATTAACCTGTCTGACGACACATTAGTCCAAACTGTCTCTACAGTGCCGTCATGGATCCCTGGAATTGACTCCACCGTATCCTTTGCTCTGATGAGCTTATGGAAAGTCTTTGTTTTCCACATGTCAGGCTTAAGGCCCTCCAGTTGATGTTCCCTCACAAACCTGACTACATGTCCGTAGAACCAAGGAGCGTGCCAGTTGTAAGGGATGGAGCCGTCCCAGCCCAGACCCATCCAGAGGGGCAGGAGGAAGAAACAAGACATAGCCTTGCCCGTAGAGCCTTTTGCTGTTCTGAGAGTCCGACAAACGCTGTCACAAACAAAGGTGATCCACGGTAAAGTGGGAAGGTCTGGAATGCCCTTTGCCTCTTTGCCCCCTTTGCCTCTTTGTACATGATGGCTCACTTCACTCTGTCCATCTTGGATCCCCAGAAAAAATGAAACACTGTCCTGGTAATGGCCCTGGAAATGGTGGCAAGAGTGGGCCATGCCTGTGCAGTGTACTGGAGCACAGGCAAAACTTAATTCCACAGGACGAGTGTTTTGCCCTCGATAGTGAGCTGTCTGAGCCTCCATAGTCCAATTCGTTAATTCACCTTGGCCAAGCGTTCTTCCCAAGACTTGAGGGCTGCACTTTCCTTCCCGAACCAGACTCCCAGGATTTTGATAAAGTCTGGCTTGATGTTGAATGGGAAGGGGGCAGAAGAAGCCAGTTGCCAGTCCCCGAAGAGCATGGCTTCTGACTTGCCGCAGTTGACTTTGGCCCCTGAAGCTTGTCCGAACTCCTCGCAGGTCTGGACGAGTGCAGTCACCAAAAGCCGGTCAGCGCAGAAGACGGTCACGTCGTCCATGTACAGCGAGCACTTGACCTTGTAGTGTCCAGGTACGAGATCCAGATCCCTCTGATCTCTCTATTATGCCGGATAGCCTCCGCGAAGGATTCTATAACACAAACAAAAAGGAGAGGTGAAAGAGGGCAGCCTTGTCTGACCTCGGAGCAAACAGGAAAGGGGTCAGTCTTCCAGCCTTTCACCAGCACCGTGCTGCAAATGTCAAGGTACATTGGGTCGACAAACGAACAGAACCTCCTGCCTAGACCTAGCCTGCGCAGCGCCTTGACCATAAACTCACGAGAGACCCGATCGAATGCCTTCTCACGGTCCAGGCTGACCAGAGCGGCATGAACACGGCGGTCCTGGATGTAATGCACCGTGTCTCTCATGAGAGCGAGACTGTCTGCTATCCTGCAGCAGGTCTGGTCCGGGTGGCCGATTCTGACGATGAGGACCTTAAGCCGGTTGGCCATTACCTTGGTGAGGATCTTGTAGTCCACATTCAGGAGAGAGATGGGACGCCAATTTCTCAGATCACATCTCTCCCCCTTCCGCTTATACAGGATCGTGATCATTCCTTCCCTCAACGATAGGGGCATTCTACCCTCCACCACCATCTCCTCATAGAGTTCCAGCAGGTCCGGACAGATCAGATCCCCCAGGGCTACATAGAGCTCCGCTGGAAGGCCATCACTGCCCAGGGTCATGCCGGACTTAAAGGATTTAGCGGCAGAGAGGAGCTCCCCCACCGTCAGGGGGGCGTCCATTGCTTCTGCACCTGCAGGGTCAAGATGGTTAGTAATACCTGACAGAAATTTATCAGCAGACGTCTGGTCGTTGTTCTTCAGGGAGTAGAGGTCGCTGTAGTAGTCTATGACAACTCCCATTACTTCCTCCTTCCCCAAACATATGTTTCCGTCTTTGTCTCGAAGTTCGTTCAGGGTGTGTGACCGTCATGGAGTTTCCTGAAAAAGAACGAGTTACACTTCTCACCCTTCTCCAGGTTCTCCACTTTGGAACGGAAGATGATTCGCCTGGATTCCTCCTCAAAGTGCCTTTTCAGGCTCTTTTTGGTCTCCTCCAGCTCCTCTCTAACTTTCCATCCGCACCGGTGAAGGTCTTGCAGGGACCGCAGCTTACGCTGCAGTGCTCTGAAGGCCTTCTTCTTCTCACACGCCTGATGTTGTTGCCTGGCCTAAAAGAAACATCAAAACTGGACTTTAACATACTCCCACCAGTCACTAGTCCGTTTAAACAAGCATTTGTTATTCCGCCAGGCTATGTAGACATCTCTAAGTTCCGCAAGCACATCCTTGCGATTCAGCAGGGTGCAGTTCAGCTTCCAGGACCCGCTGCCGGGGGAAGAACCCGGTGCCTAGGGTACACTGGACCTGCATGGCCCTGTGATCAGAGAAGAAGCAAGAGACCATAGAGTGCCTACACCGCCTGACTGCCCGAGAGGTAAACACAAAGTCGATCCGAGAACGAAGTGAGTCATTGGGTCGGCACCACGTATAATTAATGTAGCCTTTCCACATGGAGCCTACCACGTCCTGCAAGGATGCTTCGATCACCATCTCAATAAGCAGTTTAGAAGTGACGTCAAGCTTGCTTGAAGTCCCGGAGCTGCGTCCGTCCTCCTCGATCGGGCAGTGGAAATCCCCGGCCATCACTACGGCCCCAGTGGTAGCGAGTTGCTGTCGGAGGGCCTGGAAAAGCTCCACTCTCCACCCTTGTCAGGGCAGGCGTACACGTTGATGAGCCTAACCGGCTGTCCCACCCAGGAGCCATCTACGACAAGAAGTTTGCCGCAGACGAGCTCCTGGACGGAGTCAAGTGTGAACGCATTTCCCCTGAGGAGGATGGCAACCCCGGACGACTTAGTCGCCACCACCGGACGAGTAGGAGAGGCCATGGGACCACTCCCTGGCCAGATGGTTGTAGGACCTAGAGGTGGCAAAGCACACTCCTGCAACATAAACACATTGGCGACCTGTGAAGTAAGAAAGGTTAGCACCATCTGACGTTTGAACCTGTCTCTGATGCTCCTAACATTGATGGTACAAAGGTTAAAGTTTGCCATCATGTAAGAGAAAGAAAGAGGTTAGCGGAAACGATACATCTTAGTTACCACTCCGGCCGTCCGGTGGATTCTGCAGAAGCATGCACCCCTGATTGATCTCAAAGAGGGATTCGAATTTCGTGGGTGGTATTTGCAGCTCGGTGGTCTCCCCGCTGGCCACTCTTTCCTCCACGACGGTCTCGCAAGGCTTTCTGTGGTGTGGAGGTCTTGCTGTTCGGGGGCCCCGTTGGTGGCCACCGGTTCTTCCACCTGCTGCTCTATCTTTTCTTCTTCTCGGGCGGGCAAGGGATCTTCCACCGCCTCGACTATCTTCTTTTTGGAGTGGTCAACGACGGGGCTGTCCCTCTCCTTTCTCTTCCCTTTCCTCTGGCTGAAACCTGGGGATGCAAGAGGGAGAAATTCCTCCATAGAGAGGGCTGCAGCACCTGGAGGAGAGGTTGTTGCTGCTGCAGTGGTGGCAATGGGGAGGGTTGGGCTGGGGGCGGTGGAAGAGGCCACTGAGGTAATGGGCAGTTGGGATTGGATATCCTCAGTGGTGGTGATGACGGGGCGGGAGGGGGCACGGGTGGAGGGGCCACGGGAGAGTGGGCAAGGACAGGTGTCAGCTTACCCTCCTTTTTCTTAGATGACTTCTTCTATTTGGGCTTTGTCACTGCCTCTGCCACTGCCAGGGTTTGGGCTGAGGTGGGGTTCCTTCTGGCTGGGGCCCCGGCTGCGACTTCTGCCCAGGTACGTTCCCTCTCCGGACTGTCCTTGTAGATGTGGTCGGATGACCCACACAGGTTGCATGCCGTCCTCCTGGGACAGTCCTTGGTTTCGTGCCCTGTCACATGGCAGATCCAGCAGGCCACCTCCTCCTGGGCCGAGGAGTTGCCCAGTGAAAAGGTCTGTGGCAGGTGTTGCACTCCATCCGGGTCTGCAGGGATCTTGTTCAGGCGGAAGATCACTGAGCACTTGCCAGTCCAGAATCCGTTTTTGTCCAAGATGTGGGTGGGGTCCCTCATCACGGTACAGAAGCGGATAAGGAAGGTGAAGATGTCTTTTCCTGGGATGTGTGGGTTCCGCATGGCGACCGTCATTCTTCTCTCTTCGTTCTTCACCGGGCTGCTGCCCACGAAGTGCTTGAAAGGAGAGTCCAGGCTTGCCGCTTTAACCATCCCCAGTACCTCTTGCAAATTTCCACGGAGGCAAAGGTGATCCAGAATATTCCTGAGAGGAACGCATGGATGGACACCACATCAGATGGCTCAGACTGCACACAACTACGCAGCACCGTCGACTCACCCAAGGGAGGCGCAAGCCTGGTATAAATGTGCTACTAAAGCCCCTCCCACAAACACAGGTCAATAAATCGGCCTTCAAACATAGAACATACATCATTGGTTAGGGGTAAAACTATCAAGGTCAACTCCTCCCCCTAATTAGTGACATCATAAATATAATACACACCAAACTAATGGTGCAAAACAACCCCGAAACCTTGCAACCAAGGTGATACTTAGAGACTTCATGCTGACAAGCGCAGGAATAACGTGCCCGAGACACATGGCAGTGACGTGCATGCGCGTGACGTAGAACGGAGGAAAGCATATCCAAAGTAACTATCAGGTGCTTGTGAGATTCCGTACCACATGACACAGTATGGCTCTGCCCCCTAGGAGGCAATTACGCTAGGTGCTTAGAGTCATCACAGGTATAGTTTGTGAATATGTAGGACCAGGAATGTGCACTATGTATAAATATGTCTCACTTGATGTTAGTGATATGCTTGATAAAAACTCTTTCTGAGTCGAAACGTCGCTTTTTTTTGGTATAATAAAGAGTTTGTATTGAAGATATAGGAGTGTTGCGATTTTTGACTGTCTTTTACACTATTGGAGGGGTCCCTAGGGCCAGGACCTTGCACCGCCACGGAATGGATTAATGGACATTGTTCCACAGGTAGTGCTGTCTCATTCTTGTTTTTTCCACTATGCTTTGATCTAAACTATTCCATTGTAGCTGTGGCTGTCTCAAGTCTTTTGCAGTCACTACCAAGTATTCCAGGATAGCCCAGTATTTAGCTCCATCCATCTTCCCATCAAATCTGACCGGCTTCTCGGTCCCTGCTGAAGAATATCCTCCCCAGAGCATGATGCTGCCACCACAATGTTAGAAATATAGCCACCACTAAATGGAGCTGACTAGATTACTGCATACAGATATATACAACCACCACTAGAGGGAGCTCAGGAGATTACTACATACAGATATATACAGCCACCACTAGGGGGAGCTCAGGAGATTACTGCATACAGATATATACAGCCACCACTAGAGGGAGCTCAGGAGATTACTGCATACAGATATATACAGCCACCACTAGAGGGAGCTCAGGAGATTACTGCATACAGATATATACAGCCACCACTAGAGGGAGCTCAGGAGATTACTGCATACAGATATATACAGCCACCACTAGAGGGAGCTCAGGAGATTACTACATACAGATATATACAGCCACCACTAGGGGGAGCTCAGGAGATTACTGCATACAGATATATACAGCCACCACTAGGGGGAGCTCAGGAGATTACTGCATACAGATATATACAGCCACCACTAGAGGGAGCTCAGGAGCTTACTGTATACAGACATATACAGCCACCACTAGAAGAGGCTCAGATTACTGTATACAGATATATACAGCCACCACTAGAGGGAGCTCAGGAGATTACTGCATACATATATATACAGCCACCACTAGAGGGAGCTCAGGAGATTACTGCATACAGATATATACAGCCACCACAAGATGGAGCTCAGGAGATTACTGCATACAGATATATACAGCCTCCACTAGAGGGAGCTCAGGAGATTACTGCATACAGATATACACAGCCACCACTAGAGGGAGCTCAGGAGATCACTGCATAAATATATACATCCACCATTAGAGGGAACTCATGAGCTTACTGTATACAGATATATACAGCCACTACTAGAGGGGGCTCAGGAGATTACTACATACAGATATATACAGCCACCACTAGAGGGAGCTCAGGAGATTACTACATACAGATATATACAGCCACCACTAGAGGGAGCTCAGGAGATTACTGTATACAGATATATACAGCCACCACTAGAGGGAGCTCAGGAGATTACTGCATACAGATATATACAGCCACCACTAGAGGGAGCTCAGGATATTACTACATACAGATATATACAGCCACCACTAGAGAGAGATCAGGAGATTACTACATACAGATATATACAGCCACCACTAGAGGGAGCTCAGGAGATTACTGTATACAGATATATACAGCTACCACTACAGGGAGCTCAGGAGATTACTGCATACAGATATATACAGCCACCACTAGAGGGAGCTCAGGAGATTACTGCATACAGATATATACAGCCACCACTAGAGGGAGTTTAGGAGATTGCTGCATACAGATATATACAGCCACCACTAGAGGGAGCTCAGGAGATTACTGCATACAGATATATACAGCCACCACTAGAGGGAGCTCAGGAGATTACTGCATACAGATATATACAGCCACCACTAGAGGGAGCTCAGGAGATTACTGTATACAGATATATACAGCCACCACTAGGGGGAGATCAGGCGCTGTACTTGCTTGCATCAGCTCCTCTTGTATCCAGAGAGTTCAGGATAAAGCTCGTTGAGGGGATGGGTTGGTGAGCTATTATGTACTCCTGCAGCCGTTCCGTGACTCCAGAGACTCAGGTGCTCTCAACAGCCTGTTCCAATGACTACCATCTTCCCAAACCATGTTGTTGCGCTGAGAGGTCACGCCCTCTGCTGCTGCTCTATTGAAGCTTGGTTGTGACATTCAGTTCACAGGATGGTCCCCTGGGGTCTACAGCCTGCTCCTAAAGCTCACAAGCCTCACAGGCGGTCAACATGGTCCAGGCCATGCACTGCTACAGTTTCTGTATGTCAGTCACTTTTATACTCCTTGGTCTGGCAGTGGCATCAAGGAGCCACCAGTAACATCAATACATTAGATTCCATAGAAGTGTGTACAGGGGACACACCATGGGAAGAAGAGACAAATGCTGCAGGAACAGGAGAAGACAGTATCTTCGGAGTGTGGACTAGTGTCTGGATTATTTAAGGGAGGCTAGTCTGAAATCTGTACAGTATTAGTTTAGTGGACCTGTCACTTGTAAAAAGCTGGACAATCCCTTTAAAGGGTTTCTGTCATTACGTTTTGACATTATAAGCTGTCTGACATTAGCTATGTGCTAATGTCAGAGCAGCTTGATAATGTCTTTTTTATAAAAATCCGATTTATATTCAGGCTAAAAAACGTACTTTTATAATATGTAAATTAGCCTCTAGGAGCAGGGGGGCGTTGCCCTGCTCCTAGAAGCTCCGTGCGGCAACCTGCTTGCACGCCCCGTCTTACTTTGAGTGACAGTGTCGGGCAGCGATCCTCCGGCACTGTCTCCTTGTGAAATCCCGCGCCTGCACGGCCGCTCTGTATTCGGCGCAGGCGCGGTGAGCAGAGGACAGCAGGCATTATAATGTCAAAACGTGATGACAGAAACCCTTTAAATTGGTGGCATGTCCTATATAAATGGACACTATAAACATTGCATATCTATGACCATTGACTGAGGTCTGAAACGCATCGAGGGGGGTTCACTGCTGTTGCTGTGTGTATGGATAGAGAACTGTTTAAATGGGTTGCGCTGACCACCATGGGCGGTGCCGCAACTGGAATATGCGCTGGATGGTCTCTTGTCGTTGACACCTTGATGCTTGTCGTCAATATTTGTCCTGCCGCATTTCACAGCTTCTTTGTTCCCTTAATCAACAGTGATAAGATAGACAAATAAAAGTCTGATAATGGCGGACAAATATAAACATATTCTATCCAGTCTGTAAAGGTGTGAACTGTAAACAAAAAAGGAGAAAAAGTGCTTGGACAAAAAAAATAAAAAAGCAAAAATCACCCTTTTCTCCCTTAACTGCCTATTTTCGTAAACATTTTTGGAAAAAATGTAACATTTCTAGATACAATTTTTTTTTTTAGAATCGGCATTGCTGCCGCAGTAACAACCAGTAGAATAAAATGATCATATTATTTATCTCGGTGGACACAGTGAAAAAAAAGGTAACAATATTTCCGTTTTTTGTCCATTCCAAGCTTGAAATGATCAGAAAGTCACATGAAAGTCACAAAATGACAGCAATAAAAACTACAACTTTTGTTACAAACAAGCCCCCGCACAGTTTATTTGACGGAGAAAATAAAAATGTTATGTCATACAATGACAAAAAAACAGATCATTTTAATACCTTAATGCATTAGGACGTACAGTGGATATAAAAAGTCTACACACCCCTGTTGAAATGTCAGGTTTCTGTGCTGTAAAAAAAAATGAGACAAAGATAGATAATTTCAGAACTTTTTCCACCTTTAATGTGACCTATAAACTGTACAACTCAATTGAAAAACAAACTGAAATCTTTTAGGTGGAGGGAAGAAAAAAAAATTATGTGGTTGCATAAGTGTGCACACCTTCTTATAACTGGGGATGTAGCTGTGTTCAGAATTAAGCAATCACATTTACAATCCTGTTAAATAGGAGTCAGCATACACCGGCCATCATTTACAGCGCCTCTGATTAACCCCAAATAAAGATCAGCTGCTCTAGTTGTTTTTCCTGAAATTTTCTTAGTCGCATCTCACAGCAAAAGCCGTGGTCCACAGAGAGCTTCCAAAGCATCAGAGGGATCTCATTGTTAAAAGGTATCAGTCAGGAGAAGGGTACAAAAGAATTTCCAAGGCATTAGTTATCCCATGGAACACAGTGAAGACCGTCATCATCAAGGGGAGAAAATATGGCCCAACAGTGACATCACCAAGAACTGGACGTCCCTCAAAAACTGATGAGAAGACGATAAGAAAACTGGTCTGGGAACGGCCAAGAGGCCTACAGCAACATTACAGGAGCTGCAGGAATATCTGGCAAGTACTGGCTCTGTGGTAGATCTGACAACAATCTCCGTATTCTTCATATGTCTGGGCTATGGGGTAGAGACGAAAGCCTTTTCTTACGAAGAAAAACATCCAAGCCAGGCTACATTTTGCAAAAACACATGTGAAGTCTCCCAAAAGCATGTGGGAAAAGGTGTTATGGTCTGATGAAACCAAGGTCGAACTTTTTGGCCATAATTCCAAAAGATATGTTTGGCACAAAAACAACCCTGCCCATCACCAGAAGAACCCCATGCCCACAGTGAAGCATGGTGATGGCAGCGTCAGGCTGCGGGGCTGGTCTTCTTCAGCTGGAACTGGGGCCTTAGTTAACAGAGAGGGAATCATGAACAGTTCCAAATACCGGTCAATATTGGCACAAAACGTTCAGGCTTCTGCTAGAAAGCTGAACATGAAGAGGAACTTCATCTTTCAGCGTGACAACAACCCAAAGCATCCATCCAAATCAACAAAGTAATGGCTTCACCAGAAGAAGATTAAAGTTTTGGACTGGCCGAGCCAGAGCCCAGACCTGAATCCGATTGAAAATCTGTGGGGTGATCTGAAGAGGGCTGTGCACAGGAGATGCCCTCGCAATCTGACAGATTTGGAGTGTTTTTGCAAAAAGAGTGGGAAAATCTTATCAAGTCACAATGTGATAGACTCATACCCAAAAAGACTGAGTGCTGTAATAAAATCAAAGGTGCTTCAACAAAGTATTAGTTTAAAGGTGTGCACACTTATGCAACCATATTATTTTATTTTTATATTTTTCCTTTCCTCTACCTAAAAGATTTCAGTTTGTTTTTCAGTTGAGTTGAACAGTTTATAAGTCACATTAAAGGTGGAAAAAGTTATGAAATGATTCATCTTTGTCTAATTTTTTTACAGCACAGAAACCTGACATTTTAACAGGGGTGTGTAGACTTTTTATATCCACTGTACATGCCCGGAATTATGTCCCGCAAATGTATGGAGCGGACTGCTGTGGTGACTCCATATGCGGCAGATGCTGGCAATATAATACACACAATGGCCACAATGATTGGGAACGGCGATCATACTGAACCCCATCATTTAACCACTCCATCTGCCTTCTGGTCGGAGGCCTGCAGTGAAATCACAGGGCTCTGGTCGGTTCCCATGGCAGCCTGAGACCTGCTGAGGCTTCCCACGGCTTTATAGTAACCTGCCTGCTAAGTGGTGCATGAGGCACAGCACAGCAGGGAGCGTGTCAGAATGCCATTCACCCTAATAGACCTCTATTAAGGTGAATGGGACAAAGAGTCATAAGATCCCAGGTTCTAGCCCCCTAATGGGGTTAAAAGTTATTATAAAAGTAAAAAAAATATATAAAATATTTAACATTTAAATCACCCTCTTTCCCAATTTTATATATAAAAATATTTAAAGAATTTAAAAAATAAATATATCAGGTATCTCTGCATCCAAAAATGTCTGAACTATTAAAATATTTTTACAATGTTCCTGCACGGTGAATGCCATAACACCTTGTCCCCCAAAAAAATTAAATTACGGTGATCAAAAAGTTGTTCATAACACAAAAATAGTACCAATAAAAACGACACTTCGTTCTGCAAATAACAAGCCCTCATATAGCTCTGTAGAAATATAAAAAAGTTAGGGCTGTCAGAAAATGGCGACGTAAAGAAAATTTAGATTTTTAAAAGGTTTTATTCTTTTTAAAGTAATAAAACCAAATAAAAATTATACAACTCTGGTATCGCCCTAATCGTATTGTGCTGCAGAATAAGGACGTCGGGTAATTTTTAGCGCACAGTGAACACTGTGATGTCAAAACCCCAAAAACCTTGATGGAATTTTCTGTGAAGGTTCTCATTTATCCAGGTCATGGTGTATCTGTAAAGAATAAATCAAGGCAACTGGACTTGCTGTAGATTTCTTGAAAACATTTCATTCTTCCAACGAGCTTTCTCAATTCTTAGTGACTTGTACAAGAATTCTCTGGGAATAAATATGTCACTGAATCAACTGAATCATCTGGTAATTAGGTCATTATACCCAGCATGAAGTCAAAGGTGTTGATTCCATAGTCCTAATTGGAGTCAGTGGGTGATAATGACCTCCCAGAAAAAGGTGTCAAGACAGCATTGTAAGTGGCAGACATCAGATGTCTAACCCCCCCGCCTCTATTCAAGCTTGGCTTCTCCATTTTTACGTAAATGGCCTCCTTCACACCTCGTCATGGGCGTAGCGTGGGGGGGGCCAGGGGGGCCGTTGCCCCGGGCGCCAGACTGGCGCTGGCTGCTGGTGAAAAAAAAATCTGTTAACTTCAATTTTTCACTCTGCTCTGCCTGTGCTGCGCTGCGGTTTCAGCAGAAGGAGAGTGCACGGCAGAAAGCACTTCACTGATAGGCTCCGCCCATGGCAGTACGAAGCTCCGCCCACCTTCAAAGCTGGAAAGACACTGGAGCAAGAAGAAGAAGATGGCTGCCGCAGTGCCCCTTCAGGACAGGCTCCACAGGCAGACGGAATGAGCGACACTGACAGTAAGGGACAGTGGGGTGACCAGGCGGTATATCAAGGGGTAGTACTGGTAGGCCTGGCCTGGTATATGGACAGCAGAGCTGGGCAGATGGCATCCTCTGGGCAGTACTCTGGCTCTTATGGCACTTCACTGCCTGGTTCTTGGCTATCAGCAGCACTGAGTGACATTGATCCACTGTCCTGTCATGCTTACTGTATCATGCCATTAACAAGAAGAATGGTAACACCCAGTCTATAAAATCAGGGCTAGACAGGGAACTTTTTGGTAAAACAAGGAGATCCTATAATAGATATGTCAGGAGAAGTGATGGCTTCTCTAAAAATCCAGCGGCTCACAGGTGACATCCCCTCTGATTGTAGATGTTTTCTCTACTTATCTTCTCTGCCTGGCCCAGAATGCAATGACGACTTCTCCTGATGACTGCTGCTGAGATATCGTTTTCTCTACTTATCTTCTCTGCCTGGCCCAGAATGCAATGACGACTTCTCCTGATGACTCCTGCTGAGATATCGTGGCCCCTTCACTTTTGTAGACATCCCAAGCCTCTAAAGCAACACAAATAATTTAAGACCCTCTAAATTTCAGACCCCCACACACACACACAGATAAACAAACCAACCCACTAGATTAATGCAGAGTCTGCAGATGCCAGAACAGATTAAAAAAATATTTAGACCCCCAATCCAAAAACATTTACTTTCCCTCCTGTGGACTTTTTCAAGACCTGGACTGCCACTGCAACTGACAAAGTTAGGGTCCATTCACACATTCGTAGTTCTGGGACCGCATCCGTTCTGCAATTTTGCAGGACATGTGCAGACCCATTCATTTCAAGGGGCCGCAAAAGATGCTGTCCGCATCCGTAGTTCCGTTCAGCGGCCCCGTAAACAAGATAGAGCATGTCCTATTCTTGCCTGCAATCATCATTCCTATCATAGGGCCGGCCATGTACGGTCTGCGGTATGTGCGCAGGTCGGTATCCGGGTTTTGCAGATCTGCGACTTGCAGACCTCAAGACACTTACGGACGTCTGAATGGACCCTAAGTATGTGCAGAGATGCTGGGCCCTGCCAGCGTTCATCACTTCAAAGGGCAGAGACTCCGAGAATCCTGCTGAATGGTTGCGGACCACTTCCAGTACCTTGATCCAATACTCAAATCCTACCAGATCAAGTTAATGGGATTTTTAAAAATGTATATATAATGTAAGAATTTTTTTTTTAAAAAGCAAAAAACAACTTTTTTAAAATATAAAATACATTTTACTGTGCACACATTAAATGAAAAAACTTACACATATTAGAATATACAACATGAAGCTGATGAAAACAGGAAGTTCTGCAAGTAAACTTCCTGCCAGGATGCACTGATGCTCAGAGCAGGGGAAGGAAAGTGCTGACATAAAAAACTGGTATATGGGGCAAAATATGCAGTTTTTGGGTATGCTGGGCAGATAAAAACTATAATTTAAAACAAGAGAATTCCTTTAAACCTTGCTGCTGATTGTATGGCTGGAACACCCTGTGTGAGCCCTACATGAGGAGATCGCTGCCACATCCAAAGTATCATCATATTGGAAAAACGCAGAGAAGGAGAAGTCATCTGCCCGCACCCCATCAGAAGGCTTTACTAAGAGAGGGGAGGGTTGGGGCAGGAAACTCATCCAAAATCTTAATACTAACAGGCGCATGAGTAAGGAGTAAGTCATGAGTAAGGATCCATATTGTTTTTGGAGATCCAAAATGCGTTGACGTGGGTTATGTCGGATTTTATGGATTAAGAAATTTATGTGCTGATGGAAGCTGGAAGTTTTCTTTTGTCACTAACAGGCGCATGGTCCGACTATCTGATTGTACCCATACTAGAAATAATGACTCTATGGAGCAGATCAGGAGATTAAAACATAGTCAGTCCTACATTGGGACATGTAGGTGAAGTCCCGATCTTCTGCATGCTGGTGCCTCCAGACACCATCCGGGGGTTCCTTTAAGAGACCCTTGAGTTCCGAGCAGTTTAGCTGAACATCTAGTAAAATCTCCCTTTGGCTATATCCAATAGGTTTCAGAAAACGCCTACCGTAGGAAACTCGGTTGGAGTTCAGAACATGGGTTGTACTTTCTAATGGCACCATTTAATATTGCATATGAAGGAACTTGAAAAAAATGACAAATGGGGTGGAAATGGAAAAAAACACAATGCGGTAAATCTGACCTGTTACCTTCATTATCTAGGTCAGCACGATTACAACGATACCTCACTTGTACTTATAGTTTTTCTTATTTTTTTAACACTGAAAAATAATAATAATTTAAAAAAATTTAAAAATAAAAGTTTTTTTTCTTTTCATCACCATATTCCTTTCATTTCATCACCTATAACTTTTTGTAGTTATGTCTTTGGAGTTGTATAAGGGCTAAATTTTTCATGGGCGATCTGTACTTTTCAGTAATATCATTTTTAATTGTGTTTGAACGCTTTTTATAAAAAAAATTTGAGCTGACAAAGTGAAAAAAGAATTGGCGAACTAGCGATTTTAAATCTTTTTTCTGTTACGCCGTTTGCAATATGGGATAAATTGCACGGTTTTTGGATGCAGCGATGCCCATAATGTTTATTTATTGTTTATTTTGATTTTGGGGAAAGGTGGGTGATTCAAATTTTTATATTTTTTATTTATTTTTATTTTTGAAACCTTTTTTGACACTTTTTTTTATAGTTTTCATATAGGACTATAATAAGCAGTCATTGGATTGCTATTCTCATAGACTCCAATGGATTTACAATTTTTCTATGGAGCCCTGCAACAGGCAGGGGCTCCATAGAAACTACTATGCAGCAGCCTCCTGTCATTCTGATTGACAGGGGCTGCCACATACACAGTCTGGCTTCTCCTATCGTGACACGGGGGAGCCGAGCATACCTGGAAGCACGCGCCATTATGTCACATGTCGGGAAGGGGTTAAACTAACAGCTTCCGCTATACATGACAGATGTTGCCGAGGTTGATAGCTGGTGAGGGAAACATGCTAGTAATCATGTATGCAGACACCTATGTGCACCCATCTGCAGCCACTAGGGGGCACTCCTGCACCATTAACACATCAGATATGTTTACAGCACCTCCATCCAGGGAAAAGATATCTTAATAGGCAAATTAAAGAGGTTTTTTGATTATTATTTTTTTAGCTCATCAGTATCTGATCGGTGGCGGTCCGACATTCGGGACGATCTGCTGATTGAGAAAGCAGCGGTGCTCCTGTGAGTCATGGCTCCTTCCCACTAAGCCTTGTTCCCTTTTCAATTGAGCTGGACAAAACTGTAGTAAGCCTAAATGCACCAATTTGCTCCAAGTTTTGGAGTCCTGACACCAGCTCCCTAGGGCCGTGCTGTGAAAGGAGGGCACTCACGTTCTTACCTCAGGCCACTCCCTGGGTCAGGGGCTCCTATCTGCATTAATTTAGAGCCTCCGGTCTGGGCTCTCTATTTATTTAGAGGGTCTAGTCTTGGCTCTGCATTTATTTAGAGTGTCTGGTATTAACTCTGTGCCTATTTTGAGGGTCTGGTCTGGGGTCTGTATTTATTTAGAGGGCCTGGTCTTGGTTCTGTATTTATTTAGAGGGTCTGGTCTCGGGTCTGTATTAGGTTAGATGGTCTGGTCTGGTGTCTGTATTTATTTTGAAGGTCTGGTCTTGGCCCAGTATTTATTTAGACGGTCGAGGGTCTGGTCTTGGCTCTGTACTTATTTAGAGAGTCTGGTCTTCTCTCTGCATTTATTTAGAGGGTCTGGTCTTGGCCCAGTATTTATTTAGACGGTCGAGGGTCTGGTCTTGGCTCTGTACTTATTTAGAGAGTCTGGTCTTGGCTCTGTATTTATTTAGAGGGTCTGGTTTTGGCTCTGCAATTATTTAGAGGGTCTAGTCTTAGCTCTGTATTTACGTAGAGGATCTGGTATTGGCTCTGTATTTATTTAGAGCAGGCATCCTCAAACTGCGGCCCTCTAGCTGTTGTAAAACTACAACTCCCACAATGCCCTACTGTAGGCTGATACCTGTGGGCTGTTTAGGCATGCTGGGAGTTGTAGTTTTGCAACAGCTGGAGGGCACGCAGTTTGAGGATGCCTGATTTAGAAGGTCTGGTCTTGGCTCTGTATTTATTTAGAGGGTCTGATCCTGGCTCTGTATTTATTTAGATGGTATGGTTTTGGCTCTGCAATTATTTAGAGGGTCTAGTCTTGGCTTTGTACTAATTTAGAGGGTCTAGTCTTGGCTTTGTACTAATTTAGAGGGTCTAGTCTTGGCTCTGTACATACTTAGAGGGTCCGGTCTGGGGTCTGTTTTTATTTAGATGGTATGGTTTGGCTCTGCAATTATTTAGAGGGTCTAGTCTTAGCTCTGTATTTACGTAGAGGATCTGGTATTGGCTCTGTATTTATTTAGAGGGTCTGGTCTTGGCTCTGTATTTATTTAGAGGGTCTGATCCTGGCTCTGTATTTATTTAGAGGGTCTAGTCTTGGATCTGTACTTATTTAGAGGGTCTGGTCTTGGCTCTATATTTATTTAGAGGGTCTGGTCTTGGCACTATAATTATTTAGAGGGTCTGGTCTTGGCTCAGTATTTATTTAGACGGTCGAGGGTCTGGTATTGGCTCTGTACTTATTTAGAGAGTCTGGTCTTCTCTCTGCATTTATTTAGAGGGTCTGGTCTTGGCCCAGTATTTATTTAGACGGTCGAGGGTCTGGTCTTGGCTCTGTACTTATTTAGAGAGTCTGGTCTTGGCTCTGTATTTATTTAGAGGGTCTGGTTTTGGCTCTGCAATTATTTAGAGGGTCTAGTCTTAGCTCTGTATTTACGTAGAGGATCTGGTATTGGCTCTGTATTTATTTAGAGCAGGCATCCTCAAACTGCGACCCTCTAGCTGTTGTAAAACTACAACTCCCACAATGCCCTACTGTAGGCTGATACCTGTGGGCTGTTTAGGCATGCTGGGAGTTGTAGTTTTAGCAACAGCTGAGGGCCACAGTTTGAGGATGCCTGATTTAGAGGGTCTGGTCTTGGCTCTGTATTTATTTAGAGGGTCTGATCCTGGCTCTGTATTTATTTAGATGGTATGGTTTTGGCTCTGCAATTATTTAGAGGGTCTAGTCTTGGCTTTGTACTAATTTAGAGGGTCTAGTCTTGGCTTTGTACTAATTTAGAGGGTCTAGTCTTGGCTCTGTACATACTTAGAGGGTCCGGTCTGGGGTCTGTTTTATTTAGATGGTATGGTTTTGGCTCTGCAATTATTTAGAGGGTCTAGTCTTAGCTCTGTATTTACGTAGAGGATCTGGTATTGGCTCTGTATTTATTTAGAGGGTCTGGTCTTGGCTCTGTATTTATTTAGAGGGTCTGATCCTGGCTCTGTATTTATTTAGAGGGTCTAGTCTTGGATCTGTACTTATTTAGAGGGTCTGGTCTTGGCTCTATATTTATTTAGAGGGTCTGGTCTTGGCACTATAATTATTTAGAGGGTCTGGTCTTGGCTCAGTATTTATTTAGACGGTCGAGGTCTGGTATTGGCTCTGTACTTATTTAGAGAGTCTGGTCTTGGCTTTGTACTAATTTAGAGGGTCTAGTCTTGGCTCTGTACTTACTTAGAGGGTCCGGTCTGGGGTCTGTTTTTATTTAGATGGTATGGTTTTGGCTCTGCAATTATTTAGAGGGTCTAGTCTTAGCTCTGTATTTACGTAGAGGATCTGGTATTGGCTCTGTATTTATTTAGAGGGTCTGGTCTTGGCTCTGTATTTATTTAGAGGGTCTGATCCTGGCTCTGTATTTATTTAGAGGGTCAAGTCTTGGCTCTGTACAGAGCCAAGACCAGAGGGTCTGGTCTTGGCACTTTAATTATTTAGAGGGTCTGGTCTTGGCTCTCTACTTATTTAGAGGGTCTAGTCTTGGCTCTGTATTTATTTAGAGTGTCTGGTCTTGGCTCTCTTCTTATTTAGAGGGTCTAGTCTTGGCTCTGTACTTATTTGGAGGGTCTAGTCCTGGCTCTGTATTTATTTAGAGGAGTCTGGTCTCGGGTCTGTATTAGGTTAGATGGTCTGGTCTGGTGTCTGTATTTATTTTGAAGGTCTGATCTTCTTTCTGCATTTATTTAGAGGGTCTGGTCTTGGCTCAGTATTTATTTAGACGGTCGAGGTCTGGTCTTGGCTCTGTACTTATTTATAGAGTCTGGTCTTGGCTCTTTATTTATTTAGAGTGTCTGGTCCTGGTTTTGTATTTATTTAGAGGTCTAGTATTGGCTTTGTACTAATTTCGGGGTCTAGTCTTGGCTCTGTACTTACTTAGAGGTCTGGTCTGGGGTCTGTTTTTATTTAGATGGTATGGTTTTGGCTCTGCAATTATTTAGAGGGTCTGGTCTGGGGTCTGTTTTTATTTAGATGGTATGGTCTTGGCTCTGCAATTATTTAGAGGTCTAGTCTTAGCTCTGTATTTACTGTGAGGATCTGGTATTGGCTCTGTATTTATTTAGAGGATCTGGTCTTGGCTCTGTATTTATTTAGAGGGTCTGGTCTTGGCTCTCTGCTTATTTTGAAGGTCTGATCTTCTTTCTGCATTTATTTAGAGGGTCTGGTCCTGGCTCAGTATTTATTTAGACGGTCGAGGGTCTGGTCTTGTCTGTACTTACTTATAGAGTCTGGTCTTGGCTCTTTATTTCTTTAGAGTGTCTGGTCCTGGTTTTTGTATTTATTAGAGGGTCTAGTATTGGCTTTGTACTAATTTCGAGGGTCTAGTCTTGGCTCCACCTACTTAGAGGGTCTGGTCTAGGGTCTGTTTTATTTAGATGGTATGGTTTGCCTCTGCAATTATTTGGAGGGTCTGGTCTAGTCTGTTTTATTTAGATGGTATGGTCTTGGCTCTGCAATTATTTAGAGGGTCTAGTCTTAGCTCTGTATTTACGTAGTAGAGGATCTGGTATTGGCTCTGTATTATTTAGAGGATCTGGTCTTGGCTCTGTATTTATTTAGGAGGGTCTGGTCTTGGCTCTCTACTTATTGAGGGTCTGGTCTTGGCTCTGTACTTATTTAGAGTGTCTAGTCTTGGCTCTGTACATATTTAGAGGGTCTAGTCTTGGCTCTGTACATATTTAGAGGGTCTAGTCTTGGCTCTGTACTTATTTAGAGGGTCTAGTCTTGGCTCTGTACATATTTAGAGGGTCTAGTCTTGGCTCTGTACATGTTTAGAGGGTCTGGTCTGGGGTCTGTTTTTATTAAACCCCTTAGGACACGCCCATATTTCACCTGACATGTGTCACTTTATATGGTGATAACTTTAAAATGCTTTTACTTGTCCAGGTCATTCTGAGATTGTTTTTCGTCACATATTGTACTTTATGACAGTCAAAAAGTTAGCAAATTTCCAAGATTTTATTTCTCTACTTCTATAATACATAGTATTACCTCAAAATAGTTATTAATTTACATTCCCCATTTGTCTACTTTATGTTTGGATCATTTTGGGAACGCCATTTTACTTTTTGGGGTTGTTACAAGACTTGAAGTTTAGAAGCAAATCTTGAAAATTTTCAGAAAATTTCCAAAACCCACTTTTAAGGACCAGTTCAGGTCTGAAGTCACTTTGTGAGGCTTACATAATAGAAACCACCCAAAAATGACCCCATTTTAGAAACTACACCCCTTAAGGTATTCAAAACTGATTTTACTAACTTTGTTAACCCTTTAGGTGTTCCACAAGAATTAATGGCAAATGGAGTTAAAATGTCAGAATTTCGATTTATTTGGGCAAATTTTCCATTTTAATCAATTTTTTCCAGTATCAAAGCAAGGGTTAACAGCCAAACAAAACTCAATATTTATTGCCCTGATTCTGTAGTTTGCATAACGCCCCATCTGTGGTCGTAAACTGCTGTATGGCTAAATAGCAGGGCGCAGAAGGAAGGGAACGCTATATGGTTTTGGAAGGCAGATTTTGCTGGACTGGTTTATTTACACCATGTCCCATTTGAAGCCCCCTGATGCACCCCTAGAGTAGAAACTCCAAAAATGTGACCCCATTTTGGAATCTACGGGATAAGGTATCAGTTTGTTGTTACTATTTTAGGGTAAATATGATTTTTGGTTGCTCTATATTACACTTTTTTGAGGCAAGGTAACAAAAATTGAAATTCTGAAATTTCATCTCCATTTGCCAATAACTCTTGTGGAACACCTAAAGGGTTAACAAAGATTGTAAAATCAGTTTTGAATACCTTGAGGGGTGTAGTTTCTTAGATGGAGTCGCTTTTTGAAGTTTCTACTCTAGGGGTGCATCTGGGGCTTCAAATGGGACATGGTGTAAAAACCAGTCCAGCAAAATCTGCCTTCAAAAACCCATATGGCGTTCCCTTCCTTCTGTGCCCTGCCGTTTGGCCATACAGCAGTTTACAACCACATATGGGGTGTTCCTGCAAACTACAGAATCAGGGCAATAAATATTGAGTTTTGTTTGGCTGTTAACCCTTGCTTTGTTACTGGAAAAATGAATTAAAATGGAAAATTTGTAAAAAAATAGTTGTTTTGGGACTGTTTTTATTTTTGTTATTTACATCTTTGATCTAACAGGTTAGATCGTGTGCTATTTCTATAGAGCAGGTTGTAGTGGACGTGACTATACCAAATATGAATACTTTTTGGGGTTTTGTTTCAGTTTTACATAATAAAGCATTTTTGAAAAAAATGATTGTTTAGTGTCTCCACATTCTGAAAGCCATTTTATTTGGGGGCGAATGTCTTATGTAGGGGCTCTTTTTTGCTTGATGAGATTTCGGTTTTATTGGCACTATCTCGGGTGCATATGACTTTTGATCGCTTGCTATTACACTTTTTCAATGTAAGGTGACAAAAATGGCTTTTTGCTGTGTTCACCTAAGGGGTTAGGTCATGTGTTATTTTTATAAAGCAGGTTTTTACGGATGCTGCGATACATAATATGTCTAAATTTTTATTTATGTAAGTTTTACCCAATAATATTTTTTGAAAAAAAAACATGTTTTAATGTCTCCATAGTCTGAGAGTTTTATATTTTTTATTTTTAGGCGATTGTCTTAGGTAGGGTATTATTTTTTGCGGGATGAGATGACGGTTTGATTGGCACTATTTTGGGGTGCATATAGCTTTTTGATTGCTTGCTATTACAATTTTTGTGATGTGAGGTGACAAAAATGGCTTTTTTTACACTGTTTTTATAAAAAAAAATTTACAGTATTTACAGTATTAATATTCATGGGTTAGGCCATTTAGGGAAAGAAAAAAATATGTTTTAGGCCCTATTCACACGTCCGCAAAATGGATCCGCATGCACATTGCAGCCGTCCGTGTTTTGCGGATCCGTGTTTCCGTGTTTCCTCAAAACACACTACGGACATGTGAATTAGGCCTTAGTGTCTCCATAGTCTGAAAGCCATATTTTTTGTACTTTTTGGGTGATTTTAGGGGCTAATTTTTTGTGGGATGGGGTACCGATTTGATTGGCACCATTTTGGGGTCCATAGGACTTTTTGATCACTTTTATTACCTTTTATGGGAAGTAAGGTGGGCAAAATTTCAATTTCATCATAGATTTTTTTTTTATGGCGTTCACCGTGTGGGAAAGTAACATGACCGTTTCATAGGTCAGGTCATTACGGACACGGTGATATCAAACATGTGTGGTGCATTTTTATTTATTTTTTAATCAGTGATAAATGTGTTTTTTATTTTTACTTTTTTTCACTTTTAAAAAAAAAAAAATTGGACCCGGACCCACTTGGTTGTTGAAGATCCAGTGGGTCTGATGTTTGTATAATACAATACAGTACACTATATAGTGTAATGTACTTTATTTTCACGTTACACTTAGTCTAATCAGACTTCTGCCTTTAGCCTGTGAAGGCATCCGTTTGCCATGGTAACCATCACCGTCTGCCACAACAGAGCAGCGGGTGATGGGGAGGGAGGGGGGCCCCCTCCCTCTGTAATCCCATCAATAATCGGGGGCTGAAACGGCACAGCAGCCCCCGATGGGAGAAGGATAGAGCTCCTTCCCTGTTAACCCCTTCCATACAGTGGTCCCTACGGACCGTGGTATGGAAGGGGTTAAACAGCTGACATCTGTGCCAGCACAGATGTCAGCCCTTTCAAGCAGAGTGTCAGCAATGTGCTGACACTCTGCTTACACAGCACGGCCATCCTGAAAATGAGAGGGGGGCGGGCGGATGATCGCGCGCCCGTGCGCACCGCCCGCAGCGCCCGCACAAATCCTCCCCGCACAAAATTTCATTTTAAAGTTTCTGATCTTCCGAAAACGCTGCAAACAGCGGTTTGCAGCGATCGCCGATACGGGGGTCACAGGACCCCCTTGGCATTCTCACAGATTGCATGCACGGCGGTGATCAGAAATACACAGGGCGTACATGTAAGCCCTGTGTCTTTAAGGACTCAGACATAAGGGCGTACCTGTACAGACTATGTCCTTAAGAGGTTAAATGGTACGGTCTTGGCTCTGTATTTATTTAGAGGGTCTGGTCTGGGGTCTGTACTTATTTAGAGGGTCTGGTCTTGGCTCTGAATTTATTTAGAGGGTCTGGTCTTGGCTCTGTATTTATTTAGAGGGTCTGGTCCTGGCTCTGAATTTATTTAGAGGGTCTGGTCTTGGCTCTGTATTTATTTAGATGGTCTGGTCTGGGGTCTGTACTTATTTACAGGGTCTGGTCTTGGCTCTGTATTTATTTAGAGGGTCTGGTCTGGGGTCTGTACTTATTTAGAGGGTCTAGACTTGGCTGTTTGTTTATTTAGTGGGTCTGGTCCTGGCTCTGTATTTATTTAGACAGCCTGGTCTGGGGTCTATATTTACTTAGAGGGTCTAGTCTTGGCAATCGCCTGTATTTCAGGTATTCCTGTGCACCGCCATATACTGCTCATTCACTGTAATTATTGTCCTACAGTGACATCTAGTGGCCATATAGTGAAATGGCTTCTTCTCCTCATCCGTATTATACTTTTTTTGTGTAAACAGTAATTTGTTTTCTATATATGACGACCCAAAGGTTTTCCAACAATGTTTTGGTGGATTGTACTTTCCAGTGTCTGAAGAACGCCACAGCGGGCGGAAACATTCATTTTCTGTACTGGGGATTGGGGAAATCAACCTCGTGGGTTCTGTGATCACTTCTTGGAACTGTAAAATATAACATATGTAGCTCAATAAAGCATTTTATTTCAGTTTATATTCCGACCTCTTTGTGTGTTTTTCTGCTTACCTTCGGACAGAATTTTCCGCCAGTATTGTAGCGCAATATTGAGCCCCTTGGGACATGCCTCTTTTCCTATGAAGTCATGGCTCCTTCCCACTAAGCCCCACTCAGGGGTGTCGCCAGGTAAAAATATCAGGGTCTGGTCTTCGCTCTGAGTTAATTTAGAGGGTCTAGTCTTCGTTCTCTATTTATTTAAAGGGTCTAGTCTTGGCTCTCTATTTATTTAGAAGTCCTGTTCTTAGCTCTGTATTTAATTTGACGACCTGGTCTGGGGTCTGTATTTATGTAGAGGGTCTAGTCTTGGCTCTGTACTAATTTAGAGGGTCTGGGATCTGTATTTATTTAGAGGGTCTGGTTTTGGCTTTGCATTTATTTAGAGGGTCTGGTGTTGGCTTTGTACTAATTTAGAAGGTCTGGTCTTGACTCTGTATTCATTTAGAGGGTCTGGTCTGGGGTTTTTATTTATTTAGAGGGTCTGGTCTTTGCTCTGTACTTATTTAGAGAGTCTGGTCTGGGGTCTGTATTTATTTAGAGGGTCTAGTCTTGGCTCTGTACCTATTCAGAGGGTCTTGTCTGGGGTCAGTATTAATTTAGAGCAGTGGTGCCCAACCTACGGTCCACGGGCCAAATCCGGCCCGCGGAGCTCTGTCATGCGGCCCGTGAGACTTCCTGGAAAAAGTCTAAGGCGTAACAATACTGTACACCTTTAGACTTTTTCCCCACATTCATCAGCGATGCTGCCTGTGCCTAAAATAACCAATAACAAAGCTCCTTACAGCAAGGAGTTTTGTTATTGGTTGGAATGAGCGCATACATGTTCAGTCAGAAAGGGGAAGCCGGCGGGAGCTTGAAGGAGGAGGGCCGGCTCCGTGGAGGCTGTAGAGCAGAGCATGCTGCCGGAGGACCTTGGGCAGCTTAAAGGTCCGCTGGAGAGGTAAGAGCGTGTGACTGGTCCCCGGTGACCCTGCTCCCCCCTCCTACTATGACCACAATACTGACCCTGCTCCACTTCCTCCTGTCAGCCCACTAGTGACCCTGCTCCCCCCTCCTACTGTCACCCCACTAGTGACCCTGCTCCCCCACCTCCTGTCACCCCACTAGTGACCCTGCTCCCCTCGTCCTGTCACCTCACTAGTGACCCTGCTCCCCCCTTCTCCTGTCACCCCACTAGTGACCCTGCTCCCACCTTCTCCTGTCACCCCACTAGTGTCCCTGCTTCCCTCACCTGTCACCACACTAGTGACACTGCTCCCCCCTCCTCCTGTCACCCCACTAGTGACCCTGCTCCCCCTCCTCCTGTCACCTCACTAGTGACCCTGCTCCCCCCTCCTCCTGTCACCCCACTAGTGACCCTGCTCCCCCCTCCTCCTGTCACCTCACTAGTGACCCTGCTCCCCCCTCCTCCTGTCACCCCACTAGTGACACTGCTCCCCCCCTCCTCCTGTCACCCCACTAGTGACACTGCTCCCCCTCCTCCTGTCACCCCACTAGTGACCCTGCTCCCCTCCTCCTGTCACTCCACTAGTGACACTGCTCCCCCTCCTCCTGTCCTCCACTAGTGACCCTGGTCCTCCTCCTCCTGTCACCTCACTAGTGACCCTGCTCCCCCCTCTTCCTGTCACCTCACTAGTGACACTGCTCCCCCTCCTCCTGTCACCCCACTAGTGACCCTGCTCCCCCCTCCTCCTGTCACCCCACTAGTGACCCTGCTCCCCACTCCTCCTGTCACCTCACTAGTGACCCTGCTCCCCCTCCTCCTGTCACCCCACTAGTGACCCTGCTCCCCCCTCCTCCTGTCACCCCACTAGTGACCCTGCTCCCACTCCTCCTGTCACCTCACTAGTGACACTGCTCCCCCTCCTCCTGTCACCCCACTAGTGACCCTGCTCCCCCTCCTCCTGTCACCCCACTAGTGACCCTGCTCCCACTCCTCCTGTCACCTCACTAGTGACCCTGCTCCCCACTCCTCCTGTCACCTCACTAGTGACCCTGCTCCCCCTCCTCCTGTCACTCCACTAGTGACCCTGGTCCCCCTCCTCCTGTCACCTCACTAGTGACCCTGCTCCCCCTCCTCCTGTCACCTCACTAGTGACCCTGCTCCCCACTCCTCCTGTCACCCCACTAGTGACACTGCTCCCCCTCCTCCTGTCACCCCACTAGTGACACTGCTCCCCCTCCTCCTGTCACCCCACTAGTGACCCTGCTCCCCCTCCTCCTGTCACTCCACTAGTGACACTGCTCCCCCTCCTCCTGTCACTCCACTAGTGACCCTGGTCCTCCTCCTCCTGTCACCTCACTAGTGACCCTGCTCCCACCTCCTCCTGTCACCTCACTAGTGACCCTGCTCCCCCCTCCTCCTGTCACTCCACTAGTGACCCTGCTCTCCCACTCCTCCTGTCACCTCACTAGTGACCCTGCTCCCCCTCCTCCTGTCACTCCCACTAGTGACCCTGGTCCCCCCTCCTCCTGTCACCTCACTAGTGACCCTGCTCCCCCCTCCTCCTGTCACCTCACTAGTGACCCTGCTCCCCACTCCTCCTGTCACCCCACTAGTGACCCTGCTCCCCCTCCTCCTGTCACCTCACTAGTGACCCTGCTCCCCACTCCTCCTGTCACCTCACTAGTGACCCTGCTCCCCCTCCTCCTGTCACCCCACTAGTGACCCTGCTCCCCCCTCCTCCTGTCACCCCACTAGTGACCCTGCTCCCCCTCCTCCTGTCACCTCACTAGTGACCCTGCTCCCCACTCCTCCTGTCACCCCACTAGTGACCCTGCTCCCCCTCCTCCTGTCACCCCACTAGTGACCCTGCTCCCCCTCCTCCTGTCACCCCACTAGTGACCCTGCCTCCCTCCTCCTGTCACCTCACTGGTGACCCTGCTCCCCACTCCTCCTGTCACCTCACTAGTGACCCTGCTCCCCCCTCCTCCTGTCACTCCACTAGTGACCCTGGTCCCCTCCTCCTGTCACCTCACTAGTGACCCTGCTCCCCCTCCTCCTGTCACCTCACTAGTGACCCTGCTCCCCCTCCTCCTGTCACCTCACTAGTGACCCTGCTCCCCCTCCTCCTGTCACCCCACTAGTGACCCTGCTCCCCACTCCTCCTGTCACCCCACTAGTGACCCTGCTCCCCCCTCCTCCTGTCACTCCACTAGTGACCCTGCTCCCCCTCCTCCTGTCACCCCACTAGTGACCCTGCTCCCCCTCCTCCTGTCACCTCACTAGTGACCCTGCTCCCCCTCCTCCTGTCACCTCCACTAGTGACCCTGCTCCCACCTCACTCACTGCCTGTCACCTCCCCTGTCACCCTGGTCCCCCTCCTCCTCCTGTCACTCCACTAGTGACCCTGGTCCCCCTCCTCCTGTCACCTCACTAGTGACCCTGCTCCCCCTCCTCCTGTCACCTCACTAGTGACCCTGCTCCCCTCTCCTCCTGTCACTTCCCTAGTGACCCTGCTTCCCTCTCCTCCTGTCACTTCCCTAGTGTCCCTGCTCCCCCTCCTCCTGTCACCTCACTAGTGACCCTGCTCCCCCTCCTCCTGTCACCCCACTAGTGACCCTGCTCCCCCTCCTTCTGTCACCCCACAGGAAGAAGATGAACAGACTCCACCAACTATGATGGGATCCGTTCAGTTTCCGTTCGGGATCCTGTCTTTTTACCGGACACAAAAATGCAGCATACAAGGCTTTTTGTCTGTTTTTTGACAGAATTTGCAACAGAGGCTCCAAACGCAGATTTGAAGGCCTACATATAATGTATTTTAGAATGCTAACACGTGCCCCTCACAGTGTTTGCATTTCTTTCTGGCAAAGCTACCTGGTTCCGGCCCGCGAAATTTATACCAGGTCTAGTGCGGCCCTCAGGCGAAAAATGGTTGGGCACCACTGATTTAGAGAATCTGGTCTTGGCTCTGTTTTTATTTAGAGGGTCTGGTCTTGGCTATATATTTATTAAGAGGGTCCGGTCTTGGCTCTGTATCTTTTTTAGAGGGTCTGGTCTTGGCTATATATTTATTAAGAGGGTCCGGTCTTGGCTCTGTATCTTTTTTAGAGGGTCTAGTCTTGGCACTGTATTTATTTAGAGGGTCTGGTCTTGGCTCTTTATTTATTTAGAGGGTCTAGTCTTGGCTCTGTATTTATTTAGAGGGTCTAGTCTTGGCTCTGCACTTTTTAAGAGGGTCTCGTCTGGGGTCTGTATTTATTTAGAGGGTCTGGTCATTGCTCTGTACTTACAGTACTTAGAGGGCCTGGTCTTGGATCTGTATTTATTAAGAGGGTCTAGTTTGGGGTTTGTATTTATTTAGAGGGTCTAGTCTTGGCTCTGTACTTACTTAGAGGGTCCGGTCTGGGGTCTGTATTTATTTAGAGGGTGTTGTCTTGGCTCTGTATTTATTTAGAGGGTCTGGTCTTGGCTCTGTATTTATTTAGAGGGTCTGGTCTTGGCTCTGTATTTATTTACAGGGACTGATCTTGTCTCCGTTTTTATTTACAGGGACTGATCTTGTCTCCGTTTTTATTTAGAGGGTCTGGTCCTGGCTCTATAATTATTTAGACGGCCAGGTCTTGCCTCTGAATTAATTTAGACAGCCTGGTCTGGGGTCTATATTTTCTTACAGGGTCTAGTCTTGGCAATCGCCTGTATTTCAGGTATTCCTGTGCACCGCCATATACTGCACATTCACTGTAATTATTCCCTACAGTGACATCTAGTGGCCATATAGTGAAATGGCTTCTACTTGTCATTCATATTATACTTTTTTGTGTAAACAGTAATTTGTTTTCTATATATGACGACCCAAAGGTTTTCCGACAATGTTTTGGTGGATTGTATTTTGCAGTATCTGAAGAACGCCACAGCGGGCGGAAACATTCATTTTCTGTACTGGGGATTGGGGAAATCAACCTCGTGGGTTCTGCGATCACTTCTTAGAACTGTAAAATATAACATATGTAGCTCAATAAAGCATTTTATTTCAGTTTATATTCCGACCTCTTTGTGTGTTTTTCTGCTTACCTTCGGACAGAATTTTCCGCCAGTATTGTACCGCAATATTGAGCCCTTGGGACATGCCTCTTTTCATATGAAGTCATGGCTCCTTCCCACTAAGCCTTGCTCCCTTTTCAAGTGAGTTGGACAGAACTGTAGTAAGCCTAGTTGCACCAATTTGCTCCAGTTTTTGGTGGCCAGGCAGTGGTCCTGTAGAGAAATCCATACTTACCTGCTCCCTGCCTCTCCGTTCTGGTCCCAGGCTTTGTTCACTGGTCTTCTGGTCAGGGGTGTCGCCAGGTCGAAATATCCGGGGTCCCGAATGTTGTGGCTTCAGACTTTATGTAGCAAGCGGGAGAGGAGAATAGGAGTGGTAGTGGCTCTGGCTGGTCTCGGCTCTGTATTTATTTAGAGGGTCTGGTCTTGGCTCTGTACTTATTTAGAGGGTCTAGTCTTGGCTCTGTATTTATTTAGAGGGTCTGGTCTTGGCTCTGTACTTATTTAGAGGGTCTGGTCTTGGCTCTGTCTTTATTTAGATGGTCTAGTCTTTGCTCTGTACTTATTTAGAGGGTCTGGTCTGGGGTCTATATTTATTTAGAGGTTCTGGTCTTGGCTCTGTATTTATTTAGAGGGTCTAGTCTTGGCTCTGTACTTATTTAGAGGGTCTGGTCTTGGCTCTGTACTTATTTAGAGGGTCTGGTCTTGGCTCTGTATTTATTTAGAGGGTCTAGTCTTGGCTCTGTATTTATTTAGAGGGTCTGGTCTTGGCTCTCTACTTATTTAGACGGCCTGGTCTTGGCTCTGTATTTATTTAGACAGCCTGGTCTTGGCTCTGTATTTATTTAGAGGGTCTGGTCTTGGCTCTCTACTTATTTAGACGGCCTGGTCTTGGCTCTGTACTTATTTAGAGGGTCTGGTCTTGGTTCTGTTTTTTTCTTACAGGGTCTGGTCTGGGGTATTGATGTAGAGGGTCTGGTCTTGGCTCTTTATTTATTTAGAGGTCTTCTGAATTTAGTAGGTCTATATAAATGTTCCGAAGGTCCACTTTGCCTCATAAGATCACCAGTATTTTAAATGGCATGTGGTAGGCGGCCCTGGTGCAGATTTTGCACGGTGCCACCGAGGCTTACATTACCTCTGTCCTGGATACTGTCCGGAGTCAGGATAACACATCGGAATAATTTTCACTGACAGGAGATACACTCAGAGTGTTAATAATCTGATAATCCCTTCTTGAGCCGCTCCAGCTGTAACGTAATAGTATGGGCCGGGCTGTTGTGCTCGCTGTTATCAGGCGATGCAGGCTGTAGAACAAATAGTGGAGTGTAATATATCCCCCGAACTTGATAAGTCTCAGCTAGAAACACAATCTACCCGATACCCGATAAGAGGCAGCCAGCTCCTGCGCTATAAGATGAAGAATTTATACTCAGCAACATACATAGAGACCCAGCAGCACTCAGGCGGGCACTAAGATATATGCAAAACCTGAATTGCTCAATAATTTCCCATTCAGTCACCTAATTTAGCCGAACGACACTGTGGTTTCTTTGAGACGAGATGCATTATTAAGGGCACCATTGGATGGTGTCCAGGGTGGCTTCCCCATGATGCCTTGCAAGCAGCCCTCCTGTATCACAGCCAATCATGTGGGACTGCAGGTTCGAGTAACATAGTATATAACGCTGAAAAAGCCCTCTGTCCATCCAGTTCAGCCTGTTATCCTGCAAGTTGATCCAGAGGAAGGCAAAATATTCTCATAAAGTAAAAGTAAATTTTTCTTATTTTAGGGGAAAAAAGTTCCTCCTCGACTCCAATCAGGCATCAGAATAACTCCCTGGATCAACGATCCCTCTCTAGTAGCTATAACCTGTAATATTATTACACTCCAGAAATACATCCAGGCCCCTCTTGAATTCCTTTATTGTACTCACCATCACCACCTCCTCAGGCAGAGAGTTCCATAGTCTCACTGCTCTTACAGTGAAGAAGTCCTCTTCTATGTTTGTGTACAAACCTTCTTTCCTCCAGACGCAGAGGATGTCCCCTTGTCATAGCCACTATAAAACAGTCCGGAAAATGCTGCTGCTTTGTAGGGTTATACATAGGAGAGAGGATGTCTGACAGAGAGAGTAAAGCACAGATTGCAGACATGCAGTTACTACCGCCCCTATGAACCCTACATGTCCTGCCTTGTCCATTATGTCCTATACTCTGCTGCTGTTACCTCTACTACTACCCCTACATAGCTACACATCTCCTGTCATCTATATCATGTTCCATACTATACTACCTATACTGATTCCTCTACTACTGCCTCAGAACAGCCTCACATGTCCTGCCTTCTCCATCATGTTCCATGTGTACTGCTGCTGCCGCTACTACTACCCTTACATAGCTACACATCTCCTGTCATCTACATCATGTTCCATACTATACTGTCTATACTGATTCCTCTACTACTGCCTCAGAACAGCCTCACATGTCCTGCCTTCTCCATCATGTTCCATGTGTACTGCTGCTGCCGCTACTACTACCCCTACATAGCTACACATCTCCTGTCATCTCCATCATGTTCCATACTATACTGCCTATACTGATTCCTCTACTACTGCCTCAGCACAGCCTCACATGTTCTGCCTTCTCCATTATGTTCCATGTGTACTGCTGCCGCTACTACTACCCCTACACAACTGCACATCTTCTGCCAAATCCATCATGTTCCATTCTGTACTGCTGCTGCCACTGCTTCAAGCCTAGGTGCAGCAGGGCAGAGGATAGGAGTAATAGTTCACACAGATGCATCCTAGAGTCAGGCAGGTGGTAAACACTAATGTTGGGGCAGATCGTCAATGGTCGGCCAATCCATTAAATGTGAATGGTGCCAAAACGGTTAATCCTTCCATAAGTAGCAAAATCTATAGCCATTAATACCTTGCCAACACTAATGGACATCTTTCCTCCGGGATTGTCTTTTTCTACATGAATGATGTTTGTATTTTTGCCTTGTCTTCAGCTTCAGAAAGGCACAAAGGCATCTGATTCTCTCACAAGCACAGTTAAACTAGAACTAGCATCTGCCCTTAAAAGCAGGCAGAGCTAGACTGAAGTGGATGATGCAATCTAACTAACTAGATCCTCACCTAGAGAAGAGAGGGTTAGCTTCCTTCCTCTGAGTTAGGGAATAATAAACTAAACAGTGACACCTACAGACCACTTTTAGGAATACATACAAAATATAATGCAAAGCATTTATTATTTTAGTAATAAACCAAAGTAACAATTTGCAGGGCCCCTGTTCTGGAGTACTGCATCACTACTACTACTACTACCCCTACACAATAGAGTTGTTTCGGTACCAAAATTTTGATTCAGTATCGATACTATAAAAAACTATTGCAATACTCGATACCATTCGATTCCACGCAAAAAAAAAAAATGCCAAAAAAAAGCCGCGTGCATTCCTCTTTTTATGGAACGTCCGGCCAATAATACAACAGTCCCATCCTATTTTTTGGGGGGACAAGGCGACTAAAATAAAATGGCGAATTGTGCAGTTTTTCTTTTCTTTTTTCTTTTATGGGCGTTCACCGCTTAAAAGAGGATTTTTTTAATAGTTTGGACTTGAGACGTAGTGATATGTATGTTATTTTATTTTATTTATTGTTTATATATTTTATATGTAAAATTGGGAAAGGGGGTGATTTATACTTAATATTTTGGTGTACTTTTTTAACTTTTTTTTTTTTTTACAGTTTATTTATTAACTATTTCCCCCTTACGGGCTAGAACCTGGGATCTTTTCATCTTATTCAACCTAATAGAGCTCTATTAGGGTGAATAGGATCTCACCCTCTCCCTGCTGCCCTGTGCACACAGCAGCAGGGAGCAGACTATGGCAGCCAGGACTTCAGTAGCGTCCTGGTTGCCATGGTAACCGATTGGAGCCCCAGCACTGCCACTGCCACCAATGAGGAGGAGGTGAGGGGACCCTGTGGCCACTGCCACCAATGCTTTTAATACTGGGGGAGGGGAGGAATGGGGGATGGGGGCGCACTGGCCACCAATGTATTTAATAATGGGAAGGGGGCAATGGCCAATGTCTTTAATACTGGGGAGGGGGTGAATGATGAGTGACTTTTACTATACAAATGCAGGCAGAAGATGCTCATTGCCGGCACCTGAGGGGTTAACTGCCGCGGATCGCAGCGCCCGGTCACAGGCAGGTGCTGGCAATGAGCTTCTTCTGCCTGCATCTGTATAGTAAAAGACACTCCTCATTGGTGGCCAGTGACCCTGCCCCGCCACCCTCTCGCTCTATTGGTGGAAGCAGCACAGGGGGCGGGAGAGACTGCCTCCTTCTCCCTGTGCTGCCGAGGAGAACGTGGCCGCGCTGAGAGCAGCGCAGCCACGTTCTCTGATACTGGGCTGTGCAGTAGCGCAGCGAAGTATCGACAAAATACTAATCCTGGTATCGAGCTCGATATCAGAGAAAATTATCGATTGGGTATCGAAACTTCGATACCCGAAACAACCCTACTACACAACTGCACATCTCCTGCCTTATTCATCATGTTCCATACTGTACTGTTGCTGCCACTACTACTACCCCTAAACAGCCACATATCTTCTGCCTTTTTCATCGTGTTCATTCTGTGCTGTTGCTGCTACTACTACCCCTAGGGGAATAGCTATACTAAAGTAATGGTGTGGAATGGTAAGTCCTACTGCCAAACCTACCTACCATTCCAAGAAAATCCAGCCCAAAGTCTTGAACAAAACAACACGAGCAAACTACGCTTTGCTTAAGCAGATACAGCCTTCTGGATTCCTTTTATCTCACCCAACTGAGGACTCTGGGGAAATATACGCCCTTTCCAGTACTTTACCGTACACTTTGTTATGTATCCCCCTCTTCTCCACCTTCGGGCATCATATAGTGTACTCTGGACAATGTGGGCAACATTCCCCTGCAGCTTTCCGGCCTATGTTCCACCTTAAAATTAAAATGTCATAAGGACAAGAACCAGTTTGTCACTGTGGCATTCTTCTCTTCATCCAGGCTAGAGGAGCATGGTCTGTGATCAGTCTGAACCTTCTACCCAACAGGTTGACTCCTAAACCCCACAGGATGGCTAAGCACTCTTGCTCCACGATGCATAATCCTTTTCTGCCGGGTCAGCTTCCCAGTTATATACATCACCGGGTGTTCCTCCACAATCACTACGACAGTACTGCTCACAATCCTAGTGTAGATCAGAAGCGTCTGTCGAACCAGGAGTTATTTCCTAAAATCCGAGGACATGAGTACCGGCTGTTGACACAGGGCAGACTTTAGGCTCTGAAAAGCCTTCTCGGCCTCTGGGGTCCATTACTGACTTACCGCCGTTTGGGAAGTCCATTAATGGTGCTGCAATCGAAGCAAGATTTGGCACAAACTGCTGGTAGTAACCCGTGATACCGAGAAAAGCCCTGACTTGTTTCTTTGTTAGCGGTCTAGGCCCGTTCTGTATTGTCTCCAGGGCCAGCTCCAGGTTCATGTGGGCCCTTGGGCGATAAAGTCTTTGTGGGCCCCTTTACATACCGATAACTCTCTGAGTACAGATAATGTTGTAGATATCACCTGCAGTCCTATGTAACACCACAGATAACACAGTGATAACTCTCTGAGTACAGATAATGTTGTAGATATCACCTGCAGTCCTATGTAACACCACAGATAACACAGTGATAACTCTCTGAGTGCAGATAATGTAGTAGATGTCATCTGCAGTCCTATGTAACACCACAGATAACACAGTGATAACTCTCTGAGTACAGATAATGTAGTAGATGTCACCTGCAGTCCTATGTAACACCACAGATAACACAGTGATAACTCTCTGAGTACAGATAATGTAGTAGATGTCACCTGCAGTCCTATGTAACACCACAGATAACACAGTGATAACTCTCTGAGTGCAGATAATGTAGTAGATGTCATCTGCAGTCCTATGTAACTACCACAGATAACACAGTGATAACTCTCTGAGTGCAGATAATGTTGTAGATATTAGTGATGAGCGGCAGGTGCCATATTCGATTTCGACGAAATTCGCGAATATTCGAATGAATATTCGTTTCGTGATTCGTCGAAATCGAATATTCGTCATTTTTCTAGTTATCGCGATTAAAATGCGATTTAAATAATCGCATATTGCGATTTGTACTTAAGGCTACTTTCCTATTGGTTTCATATCTAGAATTAGCGAGGATGACGAATATGACGAATGTATTCGTCATATTCCTCAAAACGAAGATAGCGAGTATTCTACATCTTCGTTTTAGCTAGCCTATTCGTCAACCTCGCTAATTCTAGCAATCAAATAGGAAGGTTGACTATAGAGACAGCTGTGTTTAATTCGCTATGCGATTTTTTTTTTAATACAATAATTATATTACTTGATATGATAATATTATTATAAGTATTCTATTTATTAAAAAAAAAAATCGCATAGCGAATTGAACACAGCTGTCTCTATAGTCAACCTTCCTATTTGATTGCTAGAAGTGGCGAGGTTGACGAATAGGTTGCTAAAACGAAGATGTAGAATACTCAGTTATCTTCGTTTTGAGAATATGACGAATACATTCGTCATATCGTCATCCTCGCTAATTCTACCAAGCCAACCATAACTTCTGTGCTCATGGAGCGTCCCCATCACCATGGGAGCGTCTCCATATACTAAAATGTACTGTCGGTTTGAGGAATTACGTTGAAATCGCAATGCGATTAATTCAAGTTATATTAATCGCATTGCGATTTCAACTTAGAGCTGGGTTTATAATGGGTCAGCTTGCTAGAATTAACGAAGTTAACGAATATGGAATATAGCAGCAGTGCTAAGTTGAAATCGCAATGCGATTAATTTAACTTAAAGTATTCGCATTGCGATTTCAACTTAGCACTGCTAGTGCATAGCTATATATTCCATATTCGTTAATTCTAGCCTATGTAAGATAGCAGTGCTAAGTTGTAATCGCAATGCGATTAATATAACTTGAATTAATCGCATTGCGATTTCAACGTAATTCCTCAAATCCGACAGTACATTTTAGTATATAGAGATTTTCCCATGGAAGGGACGCTCCATGAGCACGGAAGTCGGCAGAAGCGGCAGCGGGCACTGACTGGAGCAGCCAGGAAGCCAGGAATCCTCATGACAGGTAAGAACTACTTTTGGGAAGTGGGAAAGAAAAAAATATAACTAAAAAAAAAAAAAAAAAAAAACGAATATTCGAAATAGCGAATTTATAGCGCTATATTCGAAATATTCGCGAATTAGCGAAGTGCCGATATTCGCTAAAAAAATTCGCTTTTCGAATATTCGCGCTCAACACTAGTAGATATCACCTGCAGTCCTATGTAACACCACAGATAACACAGTGATAGCTCTCTGAGTACAGATAATGTAGTAAATGTCTCCTGCAGTCCTATATAACACCACTGATAACACAGTGATAACTCTCTGAGTACAGATAATGTAGTAGATGTCACCTGCAGTCCTATGTAACACCACAGATAACACAGTGATAACTCTGAGTACAGATAATGTAGTATCTGTCACCTGCAGTCCTATGTAACACCACAGATAACACAGTGATAACTCTGAGTACAGATAATGTAGTAGATATCACCTGCAGTCCTATGTAACACCACAGATAACACAGTGATAACTCTCTGAGTACAGATAATGTAGTAGTAGTCACCTGCAGTCCTATGTAACACCACAGATAACACAGTGATAACTCTCTGAGTACAGATAATGTAGTATCTGTCACCTGCAGTCCTATGTAACACCACAGATAACACAGTGATAACTCTCTGAGTACAGATAATGTAGTAGATGTTACCTGCAGTCCTATGTAACACCACAGATAACACAGTGATAACTCTCTGAGTACAGATAATGTGGTAGATGTCACCTGCAGTCCTATGTAACACCACAGATAACATAGTGATAACTCTCTGAGTACAGATAATGTAGTATCTGTCACCTGCAGTCCTATGTAACACCACAGATAACACAGTGATAACTCTCTGAGTACAGATAATGTAGTATCTGTCACCTGCAGTCCTATGTAACACCACAGATAACACAGTGATAACTCTCTGAGTACAGATAATGTAGTATCTGTCACCTGCAGTCCTATGTAACACCACAGATAACACAGTGATACCTCTCTGAGTACAGATAATGTAGTAGATGTCTCCTGCAGTCCTATGTAACACCACCGATAACACAGTGATCTCTCTGAGTACAGATAATGTAGTAGATGTCACCTGCAGTCCTATGTAACACCACAGATAACACAGTGATAACTCTCTGAGTACAGATAATGTAGTAGATGTTACCTGCAGTCCTATGTAACACCACAGATAACACAGTGATAACTCTCTGAGTACAGATAATGTAGTAGATGTCACCTGCAGTCCTATGTAACACCACAGATAACACAGTGATAACTCTGTGAGTACAGATAATGTAGTATCTGTCACATGCAGTCCTATGTAACACCACAGATAACACAGTGATAACTCTCTGAGTACAGATAATGTAGTATCTGTCACCTGCAGTCCTATGTAACACCACAGATAACACAGTGATAACTCTCTGAGTACAGATAATGTAGTATCTGTCACCTGCAGTCCTATGTAACACCACAGATAACACAGTGATAACTCTCTGAGTACAGATAATGTAGTAGATGTTACCTGCAGTCCTATGTAACACCACAGATAACACAGTGATAACTCTCTGAGTACAGATAATGTGGTAGATGTCACTTGCAGTCCTATGTAACACCACAGATAACAGTGATAACTCTCTGAGTACAGATAATGTAGTAGATGTTACCTGCAGTCCTATGTAACACCACAGATAACACAGTGATAACTCTCTGAGTACAGATAATGTGGTAGATGTCACCTGCAGTCCTATGTAACACCACAGATAACACAGTGATAACTCTCTGAGTACAGATAATGTAGTAGATGTCACCTGCAGTCCTATGTTAACACCACAGATAACACAGTGATAACTCTCTGAGTACAGATAATGTAGTAGATGTCACCTGCAGTCCTATGTAACACCACAGATAACACAGTGATAACTCTCTGAGTACAGATAATGTAGTAGATGTCACCTGCAGTCCTATGTAACACCACAGATAACACAGTGATACCTCTCTGAGTACAGATAATGTAGTAGATGTCTCCTGCAGTCCTATGTAACACCACAGATAACACAGTGATAGCTCTCTGAGTACAGATAATGTAGTAGATGTCACCTGCAGTCCTATGTAACACCACAGATAACACAGTGATCTCTCTGAGTACAGATAATGTAGTAGATGTCGCCTGCAGTCCTATGTAACACCACAGATAACACAGTGATAACTCTCTGAGTACAGATAATGTAGTAGATGTTACCTGCAGTCCTATGTAACACCACAGATAACACAGTAATAACTCTCTGAGTACAGATAATGTAGTAGATGTCACCTGCAGTCCTATGTAACACCACAGATAACACAGTGATAACTCTCTGAGTACAGATAATGTAGTAAATGTCTCCTGCAGTCCTATGTAACACCACAGATAACACAGTGATAGCTCTCTGAGTACAGATAATGTAGTATCTGTCACCTGCAGTCATATGTAACACCACAGATAACACAGTGATAACTCTCTGAGTACAGATAATGTAGTATCTGTCACCTGCAGTCCTATGTAACACCACAGATAACACAGTGATAACTCTCTGAGTACAGATAATGTAGTAGATATCACCTGCAGTCCTATGTAACACCACAGATAACACAGTGATAACTCTCTGAGTACAGATAATGTGGTAGATGTCACCTGCAGTCCTATGTAACACCACAGATAACAGTGATAACTCTCTGAGTACAGATAATGTAGTAGATGTCAACTGCAGTCCTATGTAACATGACATATAACACAGTGATAACTCTCTGAGTACAGATAATTAAGTAGATGTCACCTGCAGTCCTATGTAACACCACAGATAACACAGTGATAACTCTCTGAGTACAGATAATGTAGTAGATGTCACCTGCAGTCCTATGTAACACTACAGATAACACAGTTATAACTCTCTGAGTACAGATAATGTAGTAGATGTCAACTGCAGTCCTATGTAACACCACAGATAACACAGTGACAACTCTCTGAGTACAGATAATGTAGTAGATGTCACCTGCAGTCCTATGTAACACCACAGATAACAGTGATAACTCTCTGAGTACAGATAATGTAGTAGATGTCAACTGCAGTCCTATGTAACACCACAGATAACACAGTGATAACTCTCTGAGTACAGATAATGTAGTAGATGTCACCTGCAGTCCTATGTAACACCACAGATAACACAGTGATAACTCTCTGAGTACAGATAATGTAGTAGATGTCACCTGCAGTCCTATGTAACACCACAGATAACACAGTGATAACTCTCTGAGTACAGATAATGTAGTAGATGTCACCTGCAGTCCTATGTAACACCACAGATAACACAGTGATAACTCTCTGAGTACAGATAATGTAGTAGATGTCACCTGCAGTCCTATGTAACACCACAGATAACACAGTGATAACTCTCTGAGGACAGATAATGTAGTAGATGTTACCTGCAGTCCTATGTAAAACCACAGTTAACACTATGAGCTAGATAATGTGGTAGTATTACCTGCAGTCCTATGTAAAACCACAGATAACACTAGTGTGGTAGTGTTACCTATGCCCATAGTGTGCCTCCCTGTGTCTCTCCCACGGACTCCATGCTGGCGGCGCTGCCTCCTCTTCTTCCTTCTTCTTCTTGCCCCGCACAGAACGTCCTGATGCAGCTGCGTCAAGACACAGGAACACTGTGGGCATGGTGATGATGACACACAAGGAGAGATACACACACAGTGACACACCGGAACAGACACTTATATATGGACAGACATATACGATGGTGAGATCGTCACAGCCCCTGCTGTGTATGGGGCAGGCTCACCGCCGCAGTCCGTTCCATCCATTGTCCCAGAGCCGCATAGTGAGTGGAGCTGCCACATTATGTACCACGACATACATGAATATGGATGAGGAAAAGAAATGCACAGCAAGCAGTAAAGCAAACATTCCTAAAGGCTCAGCCAGCAGCATGTCCAGCCTGATAACTTCAGTGATAACTTATCAGTAACGACAGACTCAGTCACTACTGACTGAGGCTGGACATGCTGCTGAGCCTTTACTGCTTGCTGTGAATTCCTCATCCATATATACATTACATTATATGTGGTAGCCTGAGGTTATGTATACTGGGAACGGGGGTCTAAGGAATTCCCCCACAAAGAGGTTTGTTGCTCAATTCATTATTTTCCTATTAGTGGAGGCTTGGGGGGGAGGGAGACGGGGGCGTCCCTCCCCAAAAACACAACTCTATGCATTAAAACACCACACCATGCATTAGCTGTGCAGCCGCCCCCTCATGTTACTGGTATGTTGTGTCAGTGGTCAAACGTCACAGTGACTCACATCTCACACCGACGGCTGCCCTGCTCCTGGTTTCTTTGGCGCTCGGCTGTGTCTTCAGCTGCGCTCCCGCTGCTGATCAGCTCCGCCCCTACTGTGATCACATGCACGTTCCTCGAGTCTTTGTCCGATCTGCTGGAGTTCCTGTGAGATGGCAGCACAGGCGCAGCAGCAGCATAAAGTTAAAGTACGTCAAAATGTTTCAAGGTGCTGCGTAAATGAGTGGGCCCCGACACTTGCCCGGGTATGCCGGGTGCTGACGCCGGCCCTGATTGTCTCCACTTTTTTGACCTGGTGTTTAACCAGCCCTTTACCAGTAATGCAGCCCAGATATTTAGCTTCCTCCAGATCCACACACACTTCTCTGGGTTGATGGTAAGGCCTCCATCATTAATGGGCTCTATCACAGCCTGTACCTTACAGAGGTGACTTTTCCGATCTGAACTGAAAATGACCACATCTTCCAGGTAGGCGTAATCACAATGTGGCCTCAAGATCAGGTCCATTAACCTCTGAAACGTAGCAGGGGCTCCTTGTAACCCAAATGGCATCACCACATACCGGACCAGCCCCTCTGGAGAGGAGAACGCAGTCTTCTCCTTGGCCTCATCTGACAAAGGTATCTGCCAATAACCCTTTGTGAGATCAAGAGTTGTCACATACCTTGCATTCTCAAGCCTCTATCACCTCATCTACTCTGGGCACGGAATACGCATCACATTTCAAAACCTCATTCAAATTTCTAAAGTGATTACAAAATCTCCTTGTACTATTAGTACTTTGGGATTAGTACTTTGGGGCTAAACCTCTTACCTTTAGATTCTTCGATGACACCGAATTCAAGCACGCGCTTGACCTCAGAGGACGCCGCCTCTCTGCATGCTTCTGGCATGCTATATGGCTTAAGGTTGACTGTACGGTTACCCTCAGTCTTTATAGGATGTTTTATTAGGTGTGTAGGGCCTGTGTAACCCCAAAGCGAGCAAGAATCTCACCCTTTAATTTGGCATAGTCTCGGACAGCCTGCTCACTGAAGTCGTATTAGGTGTTTTGGGGGTTCTGCGGTCAAGAATGGTGTAACTCTCTGAGTACAGATAATGTAGTAGATGTTACCTGCAGTCCTATGTAACACCACAGATAACACAGTGATAACTCTCTGAGTACAGATAATGTGGTAGATGTCACCTGCAGTCCTATGTAACACCACAGATAACACAGTGATAACTCTCTGAGTACAGAAAATGTAGTAGATGTCACCTGCAGTCCTATGTAACATCACAGATAACACAGTGATAACTCTGAGTACAGATAATGTAGTAGATGTCACCTACAGTCCTATGTAACACCACAGATAACACAGTGATACCTCTCTGAGTACAGATAATGTAGTAGATGTCTCCTGCAGTCCTATGTAACACTACAGATAACACAGTGATAGCTCTCTGAGTACAGATAATGTAGAAGATGTCACCTGCAGTCCTATGTAACACCACCGATAACACAGTGATCTCTCTGAGTACAGATAATGTAGTAGATGTCGCCTGCAGTCCTATGTAACACCACAGATAACACAGTGATAACTCTCTGAGTACAGATAATGTAGTAGATGTTACCTGCAGTCCTATGTAACACCACAGATAACACAGTAATAACTCTCTGAGTACAGATAATGTAGTAGATGTCACCTGCAGTCCTATGTAACACCACAGATAACACAGTGATAACTCTGAGTACAGATAATGTAGTAAATGTCTCCTGCAGTCCTATGTAACACCACAGATAACACAGTGATAGCTCTCTGAGTACAGATAATGTAGTATCTGTCACCTGCAGTCATATGTAACACCACAGATAACACAGTGATAACTCTCTGAGTACAGATAATGTAGTATCTGTCACCTGCAGTCCTATGTAACACCACAGATAACACAGTGATAACTCTCTGAGTACAGATAATGTAGTAGATATCACCTGCAGTCCTATGTAACACCACAGATAACACAGTGATAACTCTCTGAGTACAGATAATGTGGTAGATGTCACCTGCAGTCCTATGTAACACCACAGATAACAGTGATAACTCTCTGAGTACAGATAATGTAGTAGATGTCAACTGCAGTCCTATGTAACATGACATATAACACAGTGATAACTCTCTGAGTACAGATAATTAAGTAGATGTCACCTGCAGTCCTATGTAACACCACAGATAACACAGTGATAACTCTCTGAGTACAGATAATGTAGTAGATGTCACCTGCAGTCCTATGTAACACTACAGATAACACAGTTATAACTCTCTGAGTACAGATAATGTAGTAGATGTCAACTGCAGTCCTATGTAACACCACAGATAACACAGTGACAACTCTCTGAGTACAGATAATGTAGTAGATGTCACCTGCAGTCCTATGTAACACCACAGATAACAGTGATAACTCTCTGAGTACAGATAATGTAGTAGATGTCAACTGCAGTCCTATGTAACACCACAGATAACACAGTGATAACTCTCTGAGTACAGATAATGTAGTAGATGTCACCTGCAGTCCTATGTAACACCACAGATAACACAGTGATAACTCTCTGAGTAAAGATAATGTAGTAGATGTCACCTGCAGTCCTATGTAACACCGCAGATAACACAGTGATAACTCTCTGAGTACAGATAATGTAGTAGATGTCACCTGCAGTCCTATGTAACACCACAGATAACACAGTGATAACTCTCTGAGTACAGATAATGTAGTAGATGTCACCTGCAGTCCTATGTAACACCGCAGATAACACAGTGATAACTCTCTGAGGACAGATAATGTAGTAGATGTTACCTGCAGTCCTATGTAAAACCACAGTTAACACTAGAGCTAATAATGTGGTAGTATTACCTGCAGTCCTATGTAAAACCACAGATAACACTAGTGTGGTAGTGTTACCTATGCCCTATAGTGTGCCTCCCTGTGTCTCTCCCACGGACTCCATGCTGGCGGCGCTGCCTCCTCTTCTTCCTTCTTCTTCTTGCCCCGCACAGAACGTCCTGATGCAGCTGCGTCAAGACACAGGAACACTGTGGGCATGGTGATGATGACACACAAGGAGAGATACACACACAGTGACACACGGAACAGACACTTATATATGGACAGACATATACGATGGTGAGATCGTCACAGCCCCTGCTGTGTATGGGGCAGGCTCACCGCCGCAGTCCGTTCCATCCATTGTCCCAGAGCCGCATAGTGAGTGGAGCTGCCACATTATGTACCACGACATACATGAATATGGATGAGGAAAAGAAATGCACAGCAAGCAGTAAAGCAAACATTCCTAAAGGCTCAGCCAGCAGCATGTCCAGCCTGATAACTTCAGTGATAACTTATCAGTAACGACAGACTCAGTCACTACTGACTGAGGCTGGACATGCTGCTGAGCCTTTACTGCTTGCTGTGAATTCCTCATCCATATATACATTACATTATATGTGGTAGCCTGAGGTTATGTATACTGGGAACGGGGGTCTAGGAATTCCCCACAAAGAGGTTTGTTGCTCAATTCATTATTTTCCTATTAGTGGAGGCTTGGGGGAGGAGACGGGGCGTCCCTCCCCAAAAACACAACTCTATGCATTAAAACACCACACCATGCATTAGCTGTGCAGCCGCCCCTCATGTTACTGGTATGTTGTGTCAGTGGTCAAACGTCACAGTGACTCACATCTCACACCGGCGGCTGCCCTGCTCCTGGTTTCTTTGGCGCTCGGCTGTGTCTTCAGCTGCGCTCCGCTGCTGATCAGCTCCGCCCCTACTGTGATCACATGCACGTTCCTCGAGTCTTTGTCCGATCTGCTGGAGTTCCTGTGAGATGGCAGCACAGGCGCAGCAGCAGCATAAAGTTAAAAGTACGTCAAAATGTTTCAAGGTGCTGCGTAAATGAGTGGGCCCCGACACTTGCCCGGGTATGCCGGGTGCTGACGCCGGCCCTGATTGTCTCCACTTTTTGACCTGGTGTTTAACCAGCCCTTTACCAGTAATGCAGCCCAGATATTTAGCTTCCTCCAGATCCACACACACTTCTCTGGGTTGATGGTAAGGCCTCCATCATTAATGGGCTCTATCACAGCCTGTACCTTACAGAGGTGACTTTTCCGATCTGAACTGAAAATGACCACATCTTCCAGGTAGGCGTAATCACAATGTGGCCTCAAGATCAGGTCCATTAACCTCTGAAAGCGTAGCAGGGGCTCCTTGTAACCCAAATGGCATCACCACATACCGGACCAGCCCCTCTGGAGAGGAGAACGCAGTCTTCTCCTTGGCCTCATCTGACAAAGGTATCTGCCAATAACCCTTTGTGAGATCAAGAGATTGTCACATACCTTGCATTCTCAAGCCTCTATCACCTCATCTACTCTGGGCACGGAATACGCATCATATTTTGAAACCTCATTCAAATTTCTAAAGTGATTACAAAATCTCCTTGTACTATTAGTACTTTGGGATTAGTACTTTGGGGCTAAACCTCTTACCTTTAGATTCTTCGATGACACCGGAATTCAAGCACGCTTGACCTCAGAGGACGCCGCCTCTCTGCATGCTTCTGGCATGCTATATGGCTAAAGGTTGACTGTACGGTTACCCTCAGTCTTTATAGGATGTTTTATTAGGTGTGTAGGGCCTGTGTAACCCCAAAGCGAGCAAGAATCTCACCCTTTAATTTGGCATAGTCTCGGACAGCCTGCTCACTGAAGTCGTATTAGGTGTTTTGGGGTTCTGCGGTCAAGAATGGTGCAATTACTTCTGCCCATTCAGCAGCTGGAAGTCACTCTCTTGCCGCCATTCTCTTGAACACCGTAGGTAGGCCCCAACATCATCCTTTGGAGTCATCTTTTGCAAGACCTGCTGCACTGCCTGTCTAGCGTTGACAGTCTCAGAGGTCCCTTCCTCCATTCTCTGGTCAGAACTAGGTTCCCTCAATGCCGCCATTTACCCTATTAATAGGGGATATGTCTTTTGCTGATCCTTATGCTGCTGTTTCATTGCTTCCTCCATTATACTCGACGGGTCTTGCGAAACAGCAGCAGCTTTCACCCTGGACATATCAGGTCACCATTCTGCTTCTGTTATGCTGTTGTCCCTATCAATTCACTCTTTGCATACCTCCACCGATTGTCACAGGTTTGCAATGACAGATTCTCAGACTTCGAGGGTTAAAAGTCCAAACAATGTTTGTTTTCCTCATAAACAAGATAGGCTTCCAGCAGAACGTAGAGGCGTCCAAGTTAACCCTTTCGACCCCAGGCCAGTTTTCCTCTTCCTGCCGGGCCATTTTTGCAAATCTGACATGTGTCACTTTATGTGGTAATTTTTAACGCTTTGCCTTATCCAAGCCATTCTGAGATTGTTTTGTCGTCACATATTGTACTTCATGAAAGTGGTAACATTGAGACAAAATATTTCATTTTATTTATAAAAAAAATACCAAATTTTATCAAAAATTTTAAAAATTTTTAAAATTTTCAAATTTCAATTTCTCTAGTTTTATAATAGATAGTAATACCTCCAAAAATAGTCATTACTTTGCATTCCCCATGTGTTTATGATTGGATCATTTTGAAAATGACATTTTATTTTTTGGGACGTTAGAAGGCTTAGGCCCCTTTCACACGGGCGAGTTTTCCACGCAGGTGCAATGCGTGAGGTGGACGCATTGCACCGCACTGAATCAGGACCCATTCATTTCTATGGGGCTGTGCACATGAGCTGTGATTTTCAAGCATCACTTCTGCGTTGCGTAAAAATCGCAGCATGCTCTATATTGTGCGTTTTTCACGCACGCAGGCCCCATAGAAGTGAATGGGGCTGCGGGAAAATCGCAAGCATCCACTAAGCAAATGCGGATGCAGTGCGATTTTCCCGCATGGTTGCTTAGCAACATGACCAGATCTTTATTATTTTCCCTTATAACATACTTTCACCCATTCTCATTGTTTGACCTGCCAGGGATCTAGGGAGGCCTCTCTGATTTTTGCGCACTGTGCCGCAGGCTACAGTACTTCTGGCAGTTAGGGACCTGAATAGGGGTATGCTGGTATAATAGTTATCCACGTAGAGGTGGTGACCCTTATCCCACACAATCTTCCCACTAACTCCTAGGATGGGGGGCATTTTGGAGGTTCAATCCTGGAGTCTCTCCTTCATAAACCCGGAACCTATAGGTGTACCCGGACTTACTCTCACAGAGTTTATACATTGTTATGCTATACCTTGCTCGCTTGCTCGGCAGGTACTGGCGCAACCTTACCCTCCCCTGAAATTTACCAGGGACTCATCTATACAGATATTTTGTTCTGGGGTGTACAATTCAGCAAACTTGGTGCTGAAGTGGTCTAGGAGCGGGCCTAATTTCTAAAAAAGCCGATCAAATGTTGGGTCATTTTGGGGCGGACACTGTGCATTATCATTATAATGAGGGGCCCCAGAGCGTATAGCAGGGGGACATATGGAGGCAGGGCACATATTTTATATAGTTGGGTAGTATGGTGGTATTTCCTTCCCCCACCACCTTTTTTCTTTCAGATGGAGTACCTGTCAAACATCTGGAGATCTGCCTGGTGATGCTGACGTCACAGGCTATAGTGGATTGGCCAGATGTTCTGCGGCGGGAATTTGGAAGAACAGCTGATCGGCAGCTGTCATCGGCGCGGGAGATCCTGTGGGGATAAAAAGAGCAGCGCAGAGGTGAGGAGCTGTCAGTCGCCGGAGCAGAGTGAAGGAGCAGCGCCCCTCCCGCCCTCCCTTTAATAATGTCGTGTTGCTTATTTGGGGGTGATCGGTCACCCAGCTCGTGCTGGGTGGACTTAATGGTCAACAACAGTAATGGTGATTAATTATTTATGATGGTAATTTTATATATTTATTGGTGGTTAAATTTATGAGTATTGAGTTATTTATTATATTGGTTAAATATTCTGGTTAAACCCCAAAATAAAGCAGCACGGCCTATTTTATCCAAGAAGATTACTGGTGTCTGGTGTATTTTGTTATATGGAAGAGTATTTTGTGGCATCTGCCTTCCATGCAAAAATGTCAGAATCGGCTCAAATCTATTCCATGGAATCACTGAATATCGGAGTGTGGTACAAGACATCCGCACTCCAATACTGTCTCATTTCAGTTTTTTGTAACAAGCCCCATAAGCAGCAGAAGCCCCCAGAAGATTTTCATTTCTGCTGCTGTAACTGGGGTCTTGCGTATGGCGATGTGGGTTCTGGGTAATAAACTGCTGGGCATATAAATTTGTTTGGGCCACGATAAAAATTATCAAGTCTTTTGAAAAAATCTATTTCTGTAAAGCCCGCGCAGTCAATGTGGATTCCAGAGTTTCCCACAAACTCTAGAATTTGGGGCTGATAATCGTCAGGGTGGGGTCCATAAGGGTTCACTCTGGGGGGCTGCCTCCGCTGCTACCCTGAGGCGCCTTCTAGAGGGTCCCTCATCAGCGTATGATGATGATGACAGGGTAGAGGAAAGTGGCATCCTCTTCTCCCTCACAGGCAGACTCAGTACCGGAGGCGAGCATGGCGTACGCCTCTTCAGCTGAGTATACTCGTTGGGACGGACGGGCCGTTTTTTATTTTATTGTGACATGTGAAATGTGTAAAACTTCATTTAGTGTGAGGGGTGTGTATGTAGTGTTTTCACGTGAAAGGGCTTGTAATTGTAATACATTTTAAATTAAATTTAGAAGAAAAGTTGTAAAAAAGAAAGGCTTTTTTGCACAAAAACAGTCTTTTATGCACCAAAAAAAGTCTTTTCTGCAAAAAAAAAAAATTCCAGTGTAAACTGAGCAGACGCAATCAGTAACGGGCACTACTGATCGGTGCTCAGTGGTTGCGAAATGCATGTACGCAGATTGTGCGTTCGTGCAAAAACCTAAACTGACACTAACTGAAATGTATATATATCTAACTAACTACCACTAACTGCAGTTCTTTTTTCACACCAAAAAAATAAAAAAAAAACTCAAACATGTGCAGATGCTAATGAGCACACTACTAATTGGTGCTCTGCAGCACGCACACAGATCGTGAGTGTATGCAAAAACTGTACTATAAAAATCACTACAGTGCTCTGCAAAATGCACGCAGATGGTGCGTTCGTGCAAAAACCTAAACTGACACTAACTGAAATGTATATATATCTAACTAACTACCACTAACTGCAGCTTTTTTCACACAAAAAAAAACAAAACCTCAAAAATGTGCAGATGCTAATGAGACACTACTGATCAGTGCTCTGCAGCACGCACACAAGCACACAGATCGTGCGTGCAAAACTCTACTATAAAAATTCACTACTGTGAACACTGGCTAAAAATGTAACTTATATATAACTCTATATATATTTATATAAAGCCCTAACGACAAGTTCTTCTTTTTTCAACCCCCAAAAAATGAAAAATTGGCAAAAAAAATCAGCACAGATGTGAAAAAAAAAAAAAATAAGCGAAAAGAATAATCCCTAGATGCTGATCAGGCAGGTACGCACTGAACAGCACTTGGCGGTCACAGCTCGCATGCAGAAAAAGTGGTGCAGAGCTGGAAAATGGTAAAAAAAAAAAAGACAGAAAAAAGAGTGTACGGTCCAAATGGCGTCCGTAAAAAAAAGGACAGGGGGGCGGGGGAGTGCTGGGGGGTCGGGAAGGGACGGAGGGTGGTTTAGGGATCTACAACAGCTGCAAATGAAAAAAATATATATATAATCTATTCTGTGCAGCTATTCCAGATGTTGTTCTTCTTCTTTTCAACAGGAAAGGGGTTAAAATCGCAGTGGTGGTGCACCACAAGTCCCAGCAAGCCACAAGCAGCACAGAAAAGCACAGAACCTCTCTGCAGGCAGTCACCAGCTAGAATGGAAGTTCCGCCACTTCCAGTGCAGCTATAGCGCTGCCATTGGCTGGAGCGTTGTTACAGGCAATAGCAGCGCTGGCAGGGGACCCAAAACACTGGTGTCCCCTGCCTGACCTAGGAGACAGGTACTTGTTCAGCACTGGTCACCTCCAGATGACACCCCCGTATACGCATGCCTAAGGATTCCAGCCAGATCGGGGCTGCAGGGGGGGGGGGTGTAGAAATACCTCCCGCAGCCCTTAGCTAACATGGCTGCCTGCTTGGCAGAGCAGCCATAGCACCCCGGTTCCCGAGCGATTATGCCCGGTTCCCGGTTCATTGCGCAGTAATAGTACGGCGCTGGGCGGCAAGTCACGTCCTGCTGTGCCGTACTATTACAGCGCTGGTCGGGAAGGGGTTAACCATCACTTGGAGTGACACATAAACGACGCAAAAATAATAACAAATGTCAAAGAACACGCCTGCCCCTCTGGGCGCTAACTACACACAGTACTTCTCGCTCTAACCTATGGATCTGGTTTTACACTGCCGCCATGCTTTGACCCCGGCTGAGGCTCTGAGGCCTCTATTCATTCCCCAGTAACGGTCCCTGTAGACACACCCGGGATCTCCTCAATTTGAATTCCGAGAAAGTTGGGCCGCTGCGTAAAATGATAAATAAAGGTATAGACTCCGAACACATATCGGAAAGGAGACATTTTACCATTTCATGAAAAAATATGAACTCTTTTAGGACTTGAAGGCAGCAACACACGTCCAAACAGTAGGGACAGGGTCTTGTCCACCATTGTGTAGCACCTTATCTTCAATTTACCAGTCTGTAAAAAGTCGGGGAACTGAGGAGACCGGTTGCTGGAGTTTTGGGAGAGGAATGTTGTCCCACTGATGTCTGATGTAGGATTCTCGCCGCTCAGCAGTCCTGGGTCTTCTTTGCTGGATTTTTAGTTTCATGATGCATCAAACGTTTTCTATTGGTGAAGGTCTGGATGCAGGCGACCAGTTTGGCACCCGGACTCTTCTTCTGAGAAGCTATGCGGTTGGGATGGATGCAGATGTTGTTCTAAAACCTCCGTACACTGTTCAGCATTGCTGGCGCCTTTCCAGATATGTAATGTGCTGAGGCAATAGGCACTAAGGCGACCCCATCATAGATGCAGGCTTTAGGACTGTGCACTGATAACAAGCTGGATGGTCCCTCTCCTCCTGAGTCCGCAGACTTGGTGTCCATGGTCTAAAAAGTTGGGGTGTTGTGGGCAGGGAGGGGCAAGTACTTTCTACGCCTGTCTCAGCGAGGAAGCTCTTACATTTAGAAGCAGCAGTGGATCCAGCGTACTGTACAAATCTATCTATACTGTCCATATATAATCTATACTGTCCATATAATCTATACTGACCATATAATCTATACTGTACATATATAATCTATACTGTCCATATAATCTGTACTGTCCAAATAATCTGTACTGTTCATATATAATCTATACTGTCCATATAATCTGTACTGTCCATATATAATCTATACTGTCCATATAATCTATACTGACCATATAATCTGTACTGTTCATATATAATCTATACTGTCCATATATAATCTATACTGTCCATATAATCTATACTGACCATATAATCTGTACTGTTCATATATAATCTATACTGTCCATATAATCTGTACTGTCCATATATAATCTATACTGTCCATATAATCTATACTGACCATATAATCTGTACTGTCCATATATAATCTATACTGTCCATATAATCTATACTGACCATATAATCTGTACTGTTCATATATAATCTATACTGTCCATATATAATCTATACTGTCCATATAATCTATACTGACCATATAATCTGTACTGTCCATATATAATCTATACTGTCCATATAATCTATATTGACCATATAATCTGTACTGTTCATATATAATCTATACTGTCCATATAATCTGTACTGTCCATATATAATCTATACTGTCCATATAATCTATACTGACCATATAATCTGTACTGTTCATATATAATCTATACTGTCCATATAATCTGTACTGTCCATATATAATCTATACTGTCCATATAATCTATACTGACCATATAATCTGTACTGTTCATATATAATCTATACTGTCCATATAATCTGTACTGTCCATATATAATCTATACTGTCCATATAATCTATACTGACCATATAATCTGTACTGTCCATATATAATCTATACTGTCCATATAATCTATACTGACCATATAATCTGTACTGTTCATATATAATCTATACTGTCCATATAATCCATAGTGTACATATATAAACTATACTGTCCATATAATCTGTACTGTCCATATATAATCTATACTGTCCATATAATCTATACTGACCATATAATCTATACTGTCCATACAATCTATGCGGTCCATATATAATCTATACTGTACATATATAATCTATACTGTCCATATAATCTGTACTGTCCATATATAACCTGGGAGGTCTTGCCCTGTGCATAGTATAGATTATATAGGGACAGCACAAATTATATGGACAGTATGAATTATATATGGACAGTATAGATTATATATATATATATATATATATATATATATATACAGTATAGATTATATAGAGAAGTACAGAGTATATATGGACAGTATAGATATATGGACAGTACAGATTACATATGGACAGTAGAGATATATACGGACAGTAAAGATTATTTGGACAGTATAGATATATGGACAGTACAGAATTATATGGACAGTATAGATTATACTATGGTATGTACAGATTATATGGACAGTAATAGATTATATGGACAGTACAGTACTATGGACAGTACAGATTATATTTGGAAAGATGTGAGATTATATATGGACAATATAAATTAAATATGGACAATATAGATTATATATGGACAGTACAGATTATATGGACCGTACAGATTATATATGGACAGTACAGATTATATATGGACAGTATAAATATAATATGGACAATATAGATTATATATGGACAGTATGGATTATATATGGACAGTACAGATTATATGGACAGCAGAGATTATATATGGAAAGTATAGATTATATGTGGATAGTACAGATTATATGGACAACATAGATTATATATGTACAGTACAGATAAAGTAAATGGCGCTGATTATCTGGCGCCTGTCGGGGGATACATGCAGCAGGAAGTGAGCGCTCAGTTCTTGCAGATAATTTGTTGGCAGCAGGAAGTAAACGCTCAGTTCTTGCAGATAATTTGTTGGCAGCAGGAAACATGAGCAAACGTCACAGTCGAAGCGATTATAAGGGCGCCTTCACACTGCGGATTTTGTTGCAGAATTTTCTGCAATTTATATTCAGTTCCATTCATTTGAACACCATTCAGGTGAAGTGAACTGATTTTCAGCTGCGGAAAATACTGCAACAAAATCTGCCGAGTGTGAAGGCGGCCGAGTAAGGACCAAATGGCAGACGATGTGGAGCATCTGGAAATGGAAAAACACTGTGAACAGCGCCGGTAACAACTCACTGATGTACAAAGTCCCGGCACAGGTTAATGATTAGACGTCTTCCGGTATCTCAGGTGGCATAGGTCAGATAGGGAGACACTTCATGGCGGTGATAATTGCTGGAGGCGTCATACTGATAACGAGGCACGTGGCGGCTCAGGGCGTGAAGTAATGTCTGCACCAGAGCTAGGGCGCCGTACTGCGGCCTGTAATCCAGTCCTAGAGCTACTGCCCACAAAGTACTGGACCCTGGAAGTATAACCCCCATCATGTCACATGAACCTGCAAGTGCCCAGGGGTGGTGTCTGTCGCTGCAAGTGCCCAGGGGTGGTGTCTGTCACTGCAAGTGCCCAGGGGTGGTGTCTGTCACTGCAAGTGCCCAGGGGTGGTGTCTATCACTGCAAGTGCCCAGGGGTGGTGTCTATCAATGCAAGTGCCCAGGGGTGGGGTCTATCACTGCAAGTGCCCAGGGGTGGTGTCTATCAATGCAAGTGCCCAGGGGTGGTGTCTATCACTGCAAGTGCCCATGGGTGGTATCTGTCACTGCAAGTGCCCAGGGGTGGTGTCTGTCACTGCAAGTGCCCAGGGGTGGTGTCTGTCACTGCAAGTGCCTAGGGGTGGTGTCTATCACCGCAAGTGCCCAGGGGTGGTGTCTATCACTGCAAGTGCCCAGGGGTGGTGTCTATCACCGCAAGTGCCCAGGGGTGGTGTCTATCAATGCAAGTGCCCAGGGGTGGTGTCTTTCACTGCAAGTGCCCATGGGTGGTATCTGTCACTGCAAGTGCCCAGGGGTGGTGTCTATCACTGCAAGTGCCCAGGGGTGGTGTCTATCAATGCAAGTGCCCAGGGGTGGTGTCTATCACTGCAAGTGCCCATGGGTGGTATCTGTCACTGCAAGTGCCAAGGGGTGGTGTCTGTCACTGCAAGTGCCCAGGGGTGGTGTCTGTCACTGCAAGTGCCTAGGGGTGGTGTCTATCACCGCAAGTGCCCAGGGGTGGTATCTGTCACTGCAAGTGCCCATGGGTGGTATCTGTCACTGCAAGTGCCCAGGGGTGGTATCTGTCACTGCAAGTGCACAGGGGTGGTGTCTATCACTGCAAGTGCCCAGGGGTGGTGTCTGTCACTGCAAGTGCCCATGGGTGGTATCTGTCACTGCAAGTGCCCAGGGGTGGTGTCTGTCACTGCAAGTGCCCAGGGGTGATGTCTATCACTGCAAGTGCCCAGGGGTGGTGTCTGTCACTGCAAGTGCCCAGGGGTGGTGTCTATCACCGCAAGTGCCCAGGGTGGTGTCTATCAATGCAAGTGCCCAGGGGTGGTGTCTATCACTGCAAGTGCCCATGGGTGGTATCTGTCACTGCAAGTGCCCAGGGGTGGTGTCTGTCACTGCAAGTGCCCAGGGGTGGTGTCTGTCACTGCAAGTGCCCAGGGGTGGTGTCTATCACCGCAAGTGCCCAGGGGTGGTGTCTATCAATGCAAGTGCCCAGGGTGGTGTCTATCACTGCAAGTGCCCATGGGTGGTATCTGTCACTGCAAGTGCCCAGGGGTGGTGTCTGTCACTGCAAGTGCCCAGGGGTGGTGTCTGTCACTGCAAGTGCCTAGGGGTGGTGTCTATCACCGCAAGTGCCCAGGGGTGGTGTCTATCACCGCAAGTGCCCAGGGTGGTGTCTATCACCGCAAGTGCCCAGGGGTGGTGTCTGTCAATGCAAGTGCCCAGGGGTGGTGTCTATCACTGCAAGTGCCCATGGGTGGTGTCTGTCACTGCAAGTGCCCAGGGGTGGTGTCTATCACTGCAAGTGCCCAGGGGTGGTGTCTATCAATGCAAGTGCCCAGGGGTGGTGTCTATCACTGCAAGTGCCCAGGGTGGTGTCTATCAATGCAAGTGCCCAGGGTGGTGTCTATCACTGCAAGTGCCCATGGGTGGTATCTGTCACTGCAAGTGCCCAGGGGTGGTGTCTATCACTGCAAGTGCCCAGGGGTGGTGTCTATCAATGCAAGTGCCCAGGGGTGGTGTCTGTCACTGCAAGTGCCCAGGGTGGTGTCTGTCACTGCAAGTGCCCAGGGGTGGTGTCTATCACTGCAAGTGCCCATGGGTGGTGTCTATCACTGCAAGTGCCCAGGGTGGTGTCTGTCACTGCAAGTGCCCAGGGGTGGTGTCTGTCACTGCAAGTGCCCAGGGGAGGTGTCTGTCACTGCAAGTGCCCAGGGGTGGTGTCTGTCACTGCAAGTGCCCAGGGGTGGTGTCAGTCGCTGCAAGTGCCCAGGGGTGGTGTCTGTCGCTGCAAGTGCCCAGGGGTGGTGTCTGTCACTGCAAGTGCCCAGGGGTGGTGTCTGTCCCTGCAAGTGCCCAGGGGTGGTGTCTGTCACTGCAAGTGCCCAGAGATCACTGGTAGATGTTATCCACCTCAGGAGATCACTGGTAGATGTTATCCACCTCAGTAGATCACTGGTAGATGTTATCCAGCTCAGTAGATCACTGGTAGATGTTATCCACCTCAGTAGATCACTGGTAGATGTTATCCAGCTCAGTAGATCACTGGTAGATGTTATCCACCTCAGTAGATCGGCTGGCAGATGTTTATCCACCTCAGTAGATCACTGGTAGGTGTTATCCACCTCAGTAGATCACTGGCAGATGTTATCCACCTCAGTAGATCACTGGTAGATGTTATCCAGCTTAGTAGATCACTGGTAGATGTTATCCAGCTCAATAGATCACTGGTAGGTGTTATACACCTCAGTAGATCACTGGCAGATGTTATCCACCTCAGTAGATCACTGGCAGATGTTTTCCAGCTCAGTAGATCACTGGTAGATGTTATCCAGCTCAGTAGATCACTGGTAGGTGTTATCCAGCTCAGTAGATCACTGGTAGGTGTTATCCACCTCAGTAGATCACTGGCAGATGTTATCCACCTCAGTAGATCACTGGTACTTTGTTATCCAGCTCAGTAGATCACTGGTAGGTGTTATCCACCTCAGTAGATCACTGGCAGATGTTATCCACCTACCTCAGTAGATCACTGGTAGATGTTATCCAGCTCAGTAGATCACTGGTAGGTGTTATCCACCTCAGTAGATCACTGGCAGATGTTATCCACCTCCAGTAGATCACTGGCAGATGTTATCTAGCTCAGTAGATCACTGGTAGATGTTATCCACCTACCTCAGTAGATCACTGGTAGATGTTAATCTAGCTCAGTAGATCACTGGTAGGTGTTATCCACCTCAGTAGATCACTGGCAGATGTTATCCACCTCAGTAGATCACTGGTAGGTGTTATCCAACTCAGTAGATCACAGGCAGATGTTATCCACCTCAGTAGATCACTGGCAGATGTTATCCACCTCAGTAGATCACTGGTAGATGTTATCTAGCTCAGTAGATCACTGGTAGATGTTATCCAGCTCAGTAGATCACAGGCAGATGTTATCCACCTCAGTAGATCACTAGTAGATGTTATCCAGCTCAGTAGATCACTGGCAGATGTTATCCACCTCAGTAGATCACTGGTAGGTGTTATCCACCTCAGTAGATCACAGGCAGATGTTATCCACCTCAGTAGATCACTAGTAGATGTTATCCAGCTCAGTAGATCACTGGCAGATGTTATCCACCTCAGTAGATCACTGGTAGATGTTATCCAGCTCAGTAGATCACTGGTAGATGTTATCCAGCTCAGTGGATCACAGGCAGATGTTATCCACCTCAGTAGATCACTGGTAGATGTTATCCAGCTCAGTAGATCACTGGTAGATGTTATCCACCTCAGTAGATCACAGGCAGATGTTATCCACCTCAGTAGATCACTGGCAGATGTTATCCACCTCAGTAGATCACTGGCAGATGTTATCCACCTCTGTAGATCACTGGCAGATGTTACAGGGCTCCAGACTAAAAAATTACCTAGGAGCCATTGGCTCCTAAACTGAAAAATTTAGGAGCCAAATAAAACTTTTAGTTGACAAATTTAAATAGATATATATTCATGATAGAAAAAATTGCCTCATTTACACGTCAGTGTTTGGTCAGTGATTTCCATCAGTGATTGTGAGCCAAAACCAGGATTGGAGCCTCTGCAGACATAAGGTATAAGGGAAAGATCTGCACCTGTTCTGTGTTTACAGCCGCAACTGGTTCTGGCTCAAAAATCACTGATGGAAATCACTGATTAGCTACTGATGCCTCAGTCACACACGGGTTCACATTATGTTACATTATATAAGGTCAAACCTTATAAATCAGCATATATGGTTTTGTACAATGGAACTCTATTGGATGGATGCCACAGTATGGCATCTGTCTGAAGCGACCGTCAACGTACGTTTTTCTTTTGTATATGTTAAGCGTATGACAAAAATCCAACACTTCATTATTTTCATTGTTCTGCTCATCCAAGCGAAGCAGAACAACAGAAATAAATAGTGGTGGTGTGAACGGGGCCTAAGAGGTGGGTGTGCAGGAACCATCACCGGTCTAATAACATGAAGCAATTATAGCGAAGTGATAAAGTCCAGTCCAATATGGCGGAACCTTCCTGTACGTTATCACTTGGCTATAATAGCCTGCTGTGTATTTACTACACACTACAACACATACATCACTGCACTACATACATCAGTGTGAGCTGTAGTGATGTATACATGTGTATGCTTTATGTAGTGCAGTGTGTGATGTATGTTGTGCAGTGTGTGATGTATGTAGTGCAGTGTATGATGTATGTAGTGCAGTGTGTGATGTATGTAGTGCAGTGTGTGATGTATGTTGTGCAGTGTGTGATGTATGTAGTGCAGTGTATGATGTATGTAGTGCAGTGTGTGATGTATGTAGTGCAGTGTGTGATGTATGTTGTGCAGTGTGTGATGTATGTAGTGCAGTGTATGATGTATGTAGTGCAGTGTGTGATGTATGTAGTGCAGTGTATGATGTATGTAGTGCAGTGTGTGATGTATGTAGTGCAGTGTGTGATGTATGTAGTGCAGTGTATGATGTATGTAGTACAGTGTATGATGTATGTAGTGCAGTGTGTGATGTATGTTGTGCAGTGTGTGATGTATGTAGTGCAGTGTATGATGTATGTAGTGCAGTGTGTGATGTATGTAGTGCAGTGTGTGATGTATGTAGTGCAGTGTGTGATGTATGTAGTGCAGTGTGTGATGTATGTAGTGCAGTGTATGATGTATGTAGTGCAGTGTGTGATGTATGTAGTGCAGTGTGTGATGTATGTAACTCAGTGTATGATGTATGTAGTGCAGTGTATGATGTATGTAGTGCAGTGTGTGATGTATGTAGTGCAGTGTGTGATGTATGTAGTGCAGTGTATGATGTATGTAGTGCAGTGTATGATGTATGTAGTGCAGTGTATGATGTATGTAGTGCAGTGTGTGATGTATGTAGTGCAGTGTATGATGTATGTAGTGCAGTGTGTGATGTATGTAGTGCAGTGTGTGATGTATGTAGTGCAGTGTGTGATGTATGTAGTGCAGTGTATGATGTATGTAGTGCAGTGTGTGATGTATGTAGTGCAGTGTATGATGTATGTAGTGCAGTGTGTGATGTATGTAGTGCAGTGTGTGATGTATGTAGTGCAGTGTGTGATGTATGTAGTGCAGTGTGTGATGTATGTAGTGCAGTGTATGATGTATGTAGTGCAGTGTGTGATGTATGTAGTGCAGTGTATGATGTATGTAGTGCAGTGTGTGATGTATGTAGTAGTGTATGATGTATGTAGTGCAGTGTGTGATGTATGTAGTGCAGTGTATGATGTATGTAGTGCAGTGTGTGATGTATGTAGTGCAGTGTATGATGTATGTAGTACAGTGTGTGATGTATGTAGTGCAGTGTATGATGTATGTAGTACAGTGTATGATGTATGTAGTGCAGTGTGTGATGTATGTTGTGCAGTGTGTGATGTATGTAGTGCAGTGTATGATGTATGTAGTGCAGTGTATGATGTATGTAGTGCAGTGTATGATGTATGTAGTGCAGTGTATGATGTATGTAGTGCAGTGTGTGATGTATGTAGTGCAGTGTGTGATGTATGTAGTGCAGTGTATGATGTATGTAGTGCAGTGTGTGATGTATGTAGTGCAGTGTGTGATGTATGTAGTGCAGTGTATGATGTATGTAGTGCAGTGTGTGATGTATGTAGTGCAGTGTATGATGTATGTAGTGCAGTGTGTGATGTATGTAGTGCAGTGTATGATGTATGTAGTGCAGTGTAGTGATGTATGTAGTGCAGTGTGTGATGTATGTAGTGCAGTGTATGATGTATGTAGTGCAGTGTGTGATGTATGTAGTGCAGTGTGTGATGTATGTAGTGCAGTGTGTGATGTATGTAGTGCAGTGTGTGATGTATGTAGTGCAGTGTGTGATGTATGTAGTGCAGTGTGTGATGTATGTAGTGCAGTGTGTGATGTATGTAGTGCAGTGTGTGATGTATGTAGTGCAGTGTGTGATGTATGTAGTGCAGTGTGTGATGTATGTAGTGCAGTGTGTGATGTATGTAGTGCAGTGTGTGATGTATGTAGTGCAGTGTATGATGTATGTAGTGCAGTGTGTGATGTGTATGATGTATGTAGTGCAGTGTGTGATGTATACATGTGTATGATGTATGTAGTGCAGTGTGTGATGTGTATGATGTATGTAGTGCAGTGTGTGATGTATGTAGTGATGTGTAGTGCAGTGTGTGATGTATACATGTGTATTGTATGATGTATGTGATGATCACACACTCCAGTACATACATTACACACATGGATACACAACACCTTGCGCTGTCTCCTTCTTTGCGGCCCCATCTTGATTAGTGTTGAGCGCGAATATTCGAATAGCGAATTTTTTAGCGAATGTCGGCACTTCGCTATTTCGAATATTAGTTTTTTTTTGTTATATTTTTTTCTTTCCCACTTCCCAACAGTAGTTCTTACCTGTCCTGAGGATTCCTGGCTTCCTGGCTGCTCCAGTCAGTGCCCGTTGCCCCTTCTGCCGACTTCCGTGCTCATGGAGCGTCCCCATCACCATGGGAACTTCTCCATATACTAAAATGTACTGTCGGATTTGAGGAATTACGTTGAAATCGCAATACGATTAATATAACTTGAATTAATCGCATTGCGATTTCTACTTAGAACTGGTTTACTATGGTTGTCTTGGTAGAATTAGCGAATATGACGAATGTATTCATCACATTCCTCAAAACGAAGATAACGAAGTATTCTACATCTTCGTTTTAGCAACCATAGTAAACCATGTCTGTTGAAATCGCAATGTGATTAATTCAAGTTATATTAATCACATTGCGATTACAACTTAGCACTGCTATCTTACATATTAGGCTAGAATTAACGAACATGGAATATAGCAGCAGTGCTAAGTAGAAAACGCAATGTGATTATATTACTTAGCTTTTTTAATAGAATAATTATATTACTTGATAATTATTATAATTATTCTATTTATTAAAAAAAATAATTTATATAATCGCATAGCGAATTAAACCCAGCTGTCTCTATAGTCAACCTTCCTATTTGATTGCTAGAATTAGCAACGAAGATGTAGAATACTTCGTTATCTTCGTTTTGAGGAATATGACGAATACATTCGTCATATTCGCTAATTCTAGATATCAGACCAATAAGAAAGTAGCCTTAAGTTAAAATCGCAATACGCGATTATTTAAATCGCATATTAATCACGATAACTAGAATAATGACGAATATTCGATTTCGACGAATATGAAACGAATATTCTTTCGAATATTCGTGAATTTTGTCGAAATCGAATATGGCACCTGCCGCTCATCACTGATCTTGATGCTTGGGCTGTAGGCTTCGGCTCCTCAGCGCGCCCAGCACTCCTTCCTTCAGCCCCCCCCCCCAGAGCCGGCCCCTCCTCCTTTCATCTCCCGCCGGCTTTCTCTGCTGCAGGGCGCTGTATGGCTCTGGCGCACGCCCAAACTAACCAATAGCAAAGCTCCTTACTGTATGGAGCTTTGCTATTGGTTATTTCAGGCTGCGCTGCCTGTGCTGTGCCATTCGATGCGTGGTGCGTCTGCTGAAGTTTTTTTTTTTCTTAAAGCTGCAGCGCGGCGGTGGGACAAGTCGCAAATGGCGATAAGACTTCAATTTCTTATCGCCATTTGCAAATTCCTAATCGCATTAGCGACCATTTTGAGTCGCCATCTGGAGCCCTGTGTTATCCACCTCAGTAGATCACAGGTAGGTGTTATCCACCTCAGTAGATCACTGGCAGATGTTATCCACCTCAGTAGATCACTGGTAGATGTTATCCAGCTCAGTAGATCACTGGCAGATGTTATCCACCTCAGTAGATCACTGGCAGATGTTATCCACCTCAGTAGATCACAGGCAGATGTTATCCACCTCAGTAGATCACTGGCAGATGTTATCCACCTCAGTAGATCACTGGTGGGTGTTATCCACCTCAGTAGATCACAGGCAGATGTTATACACCTCAGTAGATCACTGGTAGGTGTTATCCACCTCAGTAGATCACTGGTAGATGTTATCCACCTCAGTAGATCATTGGTAGGTGTTATCCACCTCAGTAGATCACTGGTAGATGTTATCCACCTCAGTAGATCACTGGTAGATGTTATCCAGCTCAGTAGATCACAGGCAGATGTTATACACCTCAGTAGATCACAGGCAGATGTTATCCACCTCAGTAGATCACTGGCAGATGTTTATCCACCTCAGTAGATCACTGGCAGATGTTATCCACCTCAGTAGATCACAGGCAGATGTTATCCACCTCAGTAGATCACTGGCAGATGTTTATCCACCTCAGTAGATCACAGGCAGATGTTATCCACCTCAGTAGATCACTGGCAGATGTTTATCCACCTCCGTAGATCACTGGCAGATGTTTATCCACCTCAGTAGATCACTGGTAGATGTTATCCAGCTCAGTAGATCACTGGCAGATGTTTATCCACCTCAGTAGATCACTGGCAGATGTTATCCACCTCAGTAGATCACAGGCAGATGTTATCCACCTCAGTAGATCACAGGCAGATGTTATCCACCTCAGTAGATCACTGGCAGATGTTTATCCACCTCAGTAGATCACTGGTAGATGTTATCCAGCTGAGGAGATCCCTGGCAGATGTTATCCACCCCAGTAGATCACTGGCAGATGTTTATCCACCTCAGTAGATGACTGGCAGATGTTTATCCACCTCCGTAGATCCCTGGTAGATGTTATCCACCCCAGTAGATCACTGGCAGATGTTTATCCACCTCAGTAGATCACTGTTAGATGTTATCCACCCCAGTAGATCACTGTTAGATGTTATCCACCCCAGTAGATCACTGGTAGATGTTTATCCACCTCAGTAGATCACTGCCAGATGTTTATCCACCCTCCGTAGATCCCTGGTAGATGTTATCCACCCCAGTAGATCACTGGCAGATGTTTATCCACCTCAGTAGATCACTGTTAGATGTTATCCACCCCAGTAGATCACTGTTAGATGTTATCCACTCCAGTAGATCACTGTTAGATGTTATCCACCTCAGGCAGATGTTATCCACCTCAGTAGATCACTGGCAGATGTTATCCACCTCAGTAGATCACTGGTGGGTGTTATCCACCTCAGTAGATCACAGGCAGATGTTATACACCTCAGTAGATCACTGGTAGGTGTTATCCACCTCAGTAGATCACTGGTAGATGTTATCCACCTCAGTAGATCACTGGTAGGTGTTATCCACCTCAGTAGATCACTGGTAGATGTTATCCACCTCAGTAGATCACTGGTAGATGTTATCCAGCCTCAGTAGATCACAGGCAGATGTTATACACCTCAGTAGATCACAGGCAGATGTTATCCACCTCAGTAGATCACTGGCAGATGTTTATCCACCTCAGTAGATCACTGGCAGATGTTATCCACCTCAGTAGATCACAGGCAGATGTTATCCACCTCAGTAGATCACTGGCAGATGTTTATCCACCTCCGTAGATCACTGGCAGATGTTTATCCACCTCAGTAGATCACTGGTAGATGTTATCCAGCTCAGTAGATCACTGGCAGATGTTTATCCACCTCAGTAGATCACTGGCAGATGTTATCCACCTCAGTAGATCACAGGCAGATGTTATCCACCTCAGTAGATCACAGGCAGATGTTATCCACCTCAGTAGATCACTGGCAGATGTTTATCCACCTCAGTAGATCACTGGTAGATGTTATCCAGCTGAGGAGATCCCTGGCAGATGTTATCCACCCCAGTAGATCACTGGCAGATGTTTATCCACCTCAGTAGATCACTGGCAGATGTTTATCCACCTCCGTAGATCCCTGGTAGATGTTATCCACCCCAGTAGATCACTGGCAGATGTTTATCCACCTCAGTAGATCACTGTTAGATGTTATCCACCCCAGTAGATCACTGTTAGATGTTATCCACCCCAGTAGATCACTGGTAGATGTTTATCCACCTCAGTAGATCACTGCCAGATGTTTATCCACCTCCGTAGATCCCTGGTAGATGTTATCCACCCCAGTAGATCACTGGCAGATGTTTATCCACCTCAGTAGATCACTGTTAGATGTTATCCACCCCAGTAGATCACTGTTAGATGTTATCCACCCCAGTAGATCACTGTTAGATGTTATCCACCTCAGTAGATCACTGGTAGATGTTATCCACCTCAGTAGATCACTGGCAGATGTTATCCACCCCAGTAGATCACTGGCAGATGTTTTCCAGCTGAGGAGATCCCTGGATGTTACTATCTGGTGGCCTTCAGCAGCTTTCTCCGCCTCTCCTCCTTCTTCTTGGCTCCAGCCTTCCGTCTTCTCCATCTCATGTTTTTGTCTAAAGTAAAAGGGTCTCTGAAGACCCCGAGGCCGCTGCCACGGGTGCTGTGGTCCTAGTGTGGAGTCTGAGGAGAGGGGGCACTGGTATATCCCTCCGCGATGTCATTGGTGATGATGTCACCGGCAGTCGTGATGTCACTACCGGGAAGGCGTAAGATCGCCTTATAAGGTTATCAAATCTTTAACCCCTTAGTGACCAGCAACTCGAATCGCTTTTTTCATCCTCACTTTCCAGGATTGTACATGGGCTGTACCGGGCTCGTTTTTGTGGGATGATATTGACGTTTTATTGGTGACATTTTGAGGGGCGGCGCCTTTTCATCTTAGGATGAAGAAAACAGCGATTCTACCATAGCTTTTTTTTTTTTTCGCCGTGCGGGTTACACAATGGGATCATTTATTAATTTTGACATTTTTCCTGCACGCGGCCGGTTATCCGGGACGCTCGATCTATACTGGACTGATCCCGTGCCCGGTGATGTCTCCGATGTCGGATCTCAGGGGTCAGTGTTGTCAAACTACAACTCCCACAGCGGACCAAGAGTGCATGCTGGCAGTTGTAGTTTCACGATACTGTAGAAATGTATCAAAACCAGTGTAAAGGGAAGGGGATGCAGTTGCCCATAGCAACCAGAGTGGAAAATGAAAGCAGCGACCTGATTGGTCGCCAGAGGAACTCACTTATCTTTTCACCTTTCCCTAATTTGTCATCAGCAGGAGCATTCCCTGAAGAACTACACGTCGCAGCATCCCGGGGCCGCTGGGATTTGTTGTTCCCTGATGAACAGATTCTTCCTACGTCACATGAGCAGCCCAGGGGCGGGGGTAAAGGGGCGTTGTCCATTGAAATCACGCCCAACTGTTGTAACAGCCGATGTTTAGGACCCGCCCCTCCGCCGCCTTGACCCCGCCCTCCAGTCCCCGGCACCACTACTACGGACGTGACGTCACTGGTCGCCGAATTCGTGTTCCTTTCATCGCCGTGTCTTCCTGCCGTTAGCAGCCGGTGGCCCCGCCGCTCCCCGTCATGTCCCGGTGCTGGGAATGCGTCACCGCCGAGCAGCTCAGCGGCTTCGACCGCTACAAGGTGAGAGCGGGACCCCGGGGAGAAGCGGAGGAGTGTGGAGAAAGAGGGCCACTGACAGGACTGGGCCCCTACAGCCTGGAGACGGGGAACCAGTGCTTGTGTGGCCCCTGTAGTTTATAGGCCCCTCAACATGCCTTCTGTGGCCCCTGCAAGCTGCTGACTTGTTGGGGGCCCCCATAAGGTTCTGGAAATGGAGTGGCCCCATTGTGTGGGGTGTGTGGGGACCCCCATTTCACTATGTGAGGACCCCCTCGGGGTCCTGGGTGGGCAGGGGCACCTACTCAGTTCCCCTTCATTGTCTCTGAAAAGAGGGGGACCCATTTAGGATGTGCAATATGTGTGTGGCCCCTGACATGTGTGCGTGCCCCCCCCTGACCGGTTGGTTGTGGCCCATGACATGTATGTGGGCCCCCCCTGACCGGTTGGTTGTGGCCCCTGACATGTGTGCGGGCCCCCTGCCTGGTGGGGTGTGGCCCTGACATGTGTGCGTGCCCCCCCCTGACTGGTTGGTTGTGGCCCATGACATGTGTGTGGGCCCCCCCTGACCGGTTGGTTGTGGCCCCTGACATGTGTGCGGGCCCCCCCTGCCCGGTGGGTTGTGGCCCCTGACATGTGTGCGGGCCCCCCCTGCCCGGTGGGTTGTGGCCTCTGACATGTGTGCGGGCCCCCCCTGCCCGGTGGGTTGTGGCCTCTGACATGTGTGCGGGCCCCCTGCCCGGTGGGTTGTGGCCTCCTGACATGTGTGCGGGCCCCCTGCCCGGTGGGTTGTGGCCTCTGACATGTGTGCGGGCCCCCCCTGCCCGGTGGGTTGTGGCCTCTGACATGTGTGGGGGCCCCCCCTGCCCGGTGGGTTGTGGCCTCTGACATGTGTGCGGGCCCCCCCTGACTGGTGGGGTGTGGCCCCTGACATGTGTGCGGGCCCCCCTGTTGGGGAGTGTGTGGCCCCTGACATGTGTGCGGGCCCCCCTGTTGGGGAGTGTGTGGCCCTGACATGTGTGCGGGCCCCCTGTTGGGGAGTGTGTGGCCCCTGACATGTGCGGGCCCCCCTGTTGGGGAGTGTGTGGCCCCTGACATGTGTGCGGGCCCCCTGTTGGGGAGTGTGTGGCCCCTGACATATGTGCGCCCCCTGTCAGGGAGTGTGTGGCCCCTGACATGTGGCCCCTCTTTGTTGTGGTGTACTGGCTCCCGTGTTTCTAGGGCCCCCTCACGTTGTTGGGGTGCCAGCCGTCAGTGCACAGCTTTGGGGCGATACATGGGACCCTTTCAGGTGCTTTGTTGTGTGTGGACCCTGATGTGTGTAGTCGGGGTTAGTTCAGGTGTCTGCACTGAGCCCGTACTCCTCACAGCTGAGGGTTTGTTACAATAGGACCCAGTCCAGACCCATATATTATCCCTGCACCGATACACTGTAACAAACTCTCAGTCCGCAGAGGATTGTTCAGACCGGATTCAATTGTAACAAACCTTCAGCTGCAGGGTCGGAGGTGAAGTAAGAGCGCTCCAAATCACTGACAGCAAGCAGAGGGACTGAAACCGAGAGCACAAGATGCAGCGGGCTGGTCTCTGGCTGATAATCCGTCACCTCCCTGGTCCCGATGCCGGATTAAAGGAATTCTCCAGGGTGATGAGTCTGTAGAGCGGCAAGGCTCGGATTTGGCGTCCGTCGGGTGTCATGTGGCGGTAACGTGACACTGGCCACGGGACGGTTACACGTACGGTCTTCACCTTCCCCCGTTCCCCGTAGAGGTCGTGGCCCTGGCGGTGACGTCATCGCAGGATGTGTCCTCTTCGCTGGGACACCAGGCAGGAAAGGACCCCCCTCCAAGGTCAGAGGGCTGCTCACACGCCGGACATGTGACTGCTCACAGCGGAGGGTTTGTTACAAGTGACACATTGTAACGACCCCTTCAGAAAGCCGGACCCACACTGATACATTGTAACGTAACCACAGCAGGACGAAGTCAAGATAGGGTTTTCAGCCTTTGGCTGTGAACTGGAATCTTTCCATTCATTGACAGCAAGCAGACGTCATGAAACGGTCAGGAGCTGACACAGATGGGGAGGTTTGTCCAAAACGGATGCGACAGAAGGTGGAGCGGATGCCCGTGGAAACCAGTCCGGTTGCCGTGGTTTTCCTCGTGAGGTGCACCGTCCCTTTAAGGTGACCAGTGCTGGCTGTCCCCTGATCCCTCCATTCACTGGGAACGTGTAGATGAAGCAGTGTCGGGCTGCGGACGTGGATTAACCCTTTCAGTGTCCGTGCAGTGGTACGCGCTGGGTCCGACCGTCGGTATTTTTTCAGCCCAAATTCTTCACCGAAAAACCACACGAGGATTTTTCACGCCGTGTTGGATTGGCACGGTTACCTTGGAAACCTGCCGTCCGATTTCTGCCACTGTGGAAATGCGGAATGTGCACTTACCCCCAGGACGGCTGCGCGCGGAGCGCAGAACCGGTAACTGCCGTTATCTCCGATTACAAGTCCAGGTGCGCTAATCACAATGCGGGCTGCGGCGTTATCTAATCGCCGTCTATTACCGCTATCTGCCGTCAGGAGCTGCACATTAACCCCGTCAGGCCTGCACTGTCTACACATATATACCAGCTGTCAGCCCCCATGTACACACGCATGCTCGGTCTCCTCTGGCAGCGGCTTATCTCACTGAGAACAAAGGGATCGGGCAGCTGAAATCCAACATGCCCCATCCTCATCTCCTCCACCTCTGCCATCGGCTTACCACTGACCTCCCCTTTTTGCAGGGCCTCGGGTCCGCGTCGGGCAGGGCCTCGGGTCCGCGTCGGGCAGGGCCTCGGGTCCGCGTCGGGCAGGGCCTCGGGTCCGCGTCGGGCAGGGCCTCGGGTCCGCGTCGGGCAGGGCCTCGGGTCCGCGTCGGGCAGGGCCTCGGGTCCGCGCCGGGCAGGGCCTGGTCCGCTACGGGCAGGGCCTGGGTCCGCCGGGCAGGGCCTCGGGTCCGCGCCGGGCAGGGCCTGGTCCGTCTCGCTTTTAAGACGCACATAATGATAACTAACAAAGCTCGTCCTGTGCATGATACTGGGGCCCTTGTGGGGACAGGGCCACATTCTCCTGCCAGTCCCATGACTGAGGGGCTGGAGGTGGAATAGATTAGCTCTTAATGGCGGCTTTGTCCTGCCGGTGCTGTAGGCGGTTTCGTTACAGTGTGTGATTCCCCTCACAGCTCCTCGTTTCCCTCCCTTACTATAGACAAGATCTCTGCCTTTGTGCAGCTGCAGACCTCGTCACAGTGTGTCAGCTTCCTGGTAGTGCCGCCATACTCCTCCATGCATGCAGGCGGTCTCGGTGACACGTTGCGACATTTCCCCGTACTGGTAGGACCGGCCAGACAGGAGCAGCGCGCACGTGTGTGCAGTGTGAGCGCTGACATGATGGGAGTGATCTATCACAACTAGTACAAGGAAAAGTGAAGGAGTCGCCCGCAGGGACCTGCCAGGTCCTACCTTCAGGTTGTCAGGGCCCGGATTGGTCGCCAGGGCAACATCCCGGAGGATGTATGGGAGCGACACACATAGCGGGGTCTGACTACACACAGGGGGGTAGTCTGTAACCATGGCGACGCATAACTCTGCCCGGGAGCTGTCATCATGAGGGATGTGTGGAAGGCTGGACCATGATGTGCGCTCACAGCTGAGGGTTTGTCACTGTTTTATCCCGTCTAGCAGCACTGCAGACCTCTCTCCTGGTCGTTACAGTGTGTCAGTACAGGTGCAGTGTTCGGCTCACAGAGCATTATCTGCGCTTCATACAATTGTACCAAATCCTCAGCAGCGAGAATTTCCCCAAACCTCTCAGGACCGCGTTCACATGATGGTTTTTTGACGAGCAGTTTGGCGCGATTTCCAAGCTGAAATCTGCTATAATCCCACGTGACCAGTTCGCCCCTGGAATCGGGGTGAAGAACCAGTTCGCCCCTGGGATCGGGGTCCGGAACGCCCCTTTAGGGCTCATTCACACGACCGTGGTTTGGTTCCGCATCCGAGCCGTATTTTTTGCGGCACAGACCCATTCACTTCAATAGGGCCGCCAAACATGCGGACAGCGCTCCGTGTGCTGTCTGCATCTGTTGCCCCGTTCCGTGGCCCCGAAAAATTGTGAGTCGTGTCCTAGTCTTGTCCGTTTTGCGGACACGAATAGGCATTTCTATAAAGGGCCTTCCGTGTTTTGTGGATCCGCAATTTGCGTACCGCAAAACACGGCACAGTCGTGTGAACAAGCCCTAAATCAGCCTTTGCTCTTCATGCGGCGCTGTACCAGACGGGGGGCGTGTAAGGCTTGGCAGGTCCTCGGGTACAGAGCAGCGCGTGCCGCCAGATCCCTGTCATCCCTCAGACTTCAATAATGGTTTGTATGAGAGGCTGAGATCTGATTCCTCAGCACTGCTTACAGATCAGGTTACCCTGAGAGAGTCTTATGTGCAGGAGACATAACCTGTGTGTGCACCAGCAGAAGAGTGAGCGCAGCTCTGGAGTATAATACAGGATGTAACTGAGGATCAGTACAGGATAAGTAATGTATGTACACAGTGACTGCACCAGCAGAATAGTGAGTCCAGCTCTGGAGTATGATACAGGATGTAACTCAGGATCAGTACAGGATAAGTAATGTAATGTATGTACACAGTGACTGCACCAGCAGAATAGTGAGTCCAGCTCTGGAGTATGATACAGGATGTAACTCAGGATCAGTACAGGATGAAGTAATGTATGTACACAGTGACTCCACCAGCAGAATAGTGAGTGCAGCTCTGGAGTATAATACAGGATGTAACTCAGGATCAGTACAGGATAAGTAATGTATGTACACAGTGACTCCATCAGCAGAATAGTGAGTGCAGCTCTGGAGTATAATACAGGATGTAACTCAGGATCAGTACAGGATAAGTAATGTATGTACACAGTGATCTGCACCAGCAGAATAGTGAGTGCAGCTCTGGAGTATAATACAGGATGTAACTCAGGATCAGTACAGGATAAGTAATGTAATGTATGTACACAGTGACTCCACCAGCAGAATAGTGAGTGCAGCTCTGGAGTATAATACAGGATGTAACTCAGGATCAGTACAGGAGAAGTAATGTAATGTATGTACACAGTGACTCCACCAGCAGAATAGTGAGTGCAGCTCTGGAGTATAATACAGGATGTAACTCAGGATCAGTACAGGATAAGTAATGTATGTACACAGTGACTGCACCAGCAGAATAGTGAGTGCAGCTCTGGAGTATAATACAGGATGTAACTCAGGATCAGTACTGGATAAGTAATGTATGTACACAGTGACTGCACCAGCAGAATAGTGAGTGCAGCTCTGGAGTATAATACAGGATGTAACTCAGGATCAGTACAGGATAAGTAATGTATGTACACAGTGACTGCACCAGCAGAAGAGTGAGTGCAGCTCTGGAGTATAATTAACACTGACTCCCCCGTAGACGGCTGCTGTGGATACTTGAACATTCCCAGGAAGGTTTCAGGAATAAATTATCTTGTGGATCTGGAGGGAGCGTTCTGTGCTGGTAATGTGATGCCGAAAGCTGCTGAGTGCATACAATCCTCTCCAGATCTTCTGCAGTGGGCACGCCCCCTCCACCACCCTGTCCTTATCAGATCATCTTCAGTTCTTCAGAGTGACGCCCCAGCTTCTGAGCCATCTACCAGAAGATGATACGTGTGAATATACTACTGTAAAGCCATCCGCCCCTTCAACTGGAGCTTCGTTACAGTTGCACCCAGTGTGAACAATCCTCCAGACTGATACATTGTAACGGATTACCAGGACAGCGATGTGTTTACCTCCCGGAGGATTGTCTGGATGGGATGCAATTGTAACAAACCCTCAGCTGTAGGCAGTGTTAGGCCTGTAGTACTGCTGGTTTTGGCTTGCTGTCAGTGAATGAGGACACGTAGTAAATGGAGAACCGGGTCTGAAGTAACAGCAGGCTCTAATCAGAGACCTGCGGTGACGTTGGCGCCTCCGCTTGCGTCTGCCGCCCGCGTTACTTCACAGGACTGGAGTTTGACCCTTTGTGCCATGTTGTGGGGTCACTTTGTCCCTGGTTAATATAAGCGCTGGGTGACAGAAGGATTAACCCTTCATTTCCTGGCCTGCCCCAGATGCTGCAGCACTTCACAATGTAATATTTTTTGTGTATATTTCTATCAGCCTTACACTGGCGAGTTCTCCTGGTGCACGAATAGAAGGCTAGGACTGCAGTGAACACTGACACCTACACAGAAAGTGTGAAGGTGGGGCTGCCTTGGGCACAGTGGTGGAAGCTTATTGGAACCGGTCAGCAAGCTTGCGTGGTGCGCTGCTGTAACGCGGCAGTGTGGAGATGCTGGGCGCAGACTCGTGTTATCCGTGGCCTCACTTTCTTTTCCCTCTCCTTCCAGTACAGCGCGGTGGACACCAACCCCTGTCCCTCTACGTCATGCACCCCTTCTGGAACTCCATAGTAAAGGTGAGGCTTCCACTAATCCGGCACCCGCTCCTCCAGAAGTGTCCTCCGCCCGCCGGGCGCTCATCCGATGTCGCTTTAGTTTTTCCCCAGGTGGTTGGCGCCGAATCTCATCACGTTTAGCGGTTTCCTGCTGCTCGCTCTTCAACTTCTTCATGATGGCGTATTTCGACCCGAACTTCTATGCATCAGGTGTGTCTGCGCCTCTCGGCTCTGCTGCGTTGGGATTCAGCACACATGACGGCGTCCACGATCAGCCCCCGGCCTTGCTGTAGTTGTAGCGCCGCTCTTAAAGGGGTTGCCTGGGATTATAAAAACGGGGCTGCGGTCTTCCAAAAACAGCACCACCCGTCTACAGGTGTGAATGAGGCGGAGCTGCAGTACCGCTCCCAACCTGCGGGGCTGTTGTAGAAGAAAGCAGCCATGTTTTAACCTCTTCTAACACTGGACAATCCCTTTAATTAAAGCAGTATTTCCCTGTGATAAGCGGCGTCCTTCTTGAGGTGTATAGAGGAGCTGTAGCAGTATTTCCCTGTGATAAGCGGTGCCCTTCTTGAGGTGGATAGAGGAGCTGTAGCACTATTTCGCTGGGATAAGCGGCGCCCTCCTTGAGGTGGATAGAGAAGCTGTAGCAGTATTTCGCTGGGATAACCGGCGCCCTCCTTGAGGTGGATAGAGGAGCTGTAGCAGTATATCCCTGTGATAAGCGGCGCCCTTCTTGAGGTGGATAGAGTAGTAGCAGTATTTCCCTGTGATAAGCGGCGCCCTTCTTGAGGTGGATAGAGGAGCTGTAGCAGTATTTCCCTGTGGTAAGCGGCACCCTTCTTGAGGTGGATAGAGGAGCTGTAGCAGTATTTCCCTGGGATAAGCGGTGCCCTCCTTGAGGTGGATAGAGTAGTAGCAGTATTTCCCTGTGATAAGCGGCGCCCTTCTTGAGGTGGATAGAGGAGCTGTAGCAGTATTTCCCTGTGATAAGCGGTGCCCTTCTTGAGGTGTATAGAGAAGCTGTAGCAGTATTTCCCTGTGATAAGCGGTGCCCTTCTTGAGGTGTATAGAGGAGCTGTAGCAGTATTTCCCTGTGATAAGCGGCGCCCTTCTTGAGGTGTATAGAGGAGCTGTAGCAGTATTTCCCTGTGATAAGCGGCGCCCTTCTTGAGGTGTATAGAGGAGCTGTAGCAGTATTTCCCTGTGATAGCGGTGCCCTTCCTTGAGGTGGATAGAGTAGTAGCAGTATTTCCCTGTGATAAGCGGCATCCTTCTTGAGGTGTATAGAGGAGCTGTAGCAGTATTTCCCTGTGATAAGCTGCGCCCTTCTTGAGGTGTATAGAGGAGCTGTAGCAGTATTTCCCTGTGATAAGCGGCGCCCTTCTTGAGGTGTATAGAGGAGCTGTAGCAGTATTTCCCTGTGATAAGCGGCGCCCGTGCATGCAGAAGCTGTGATCACTCCACGCTGTTCCCGCCCTCACCCCTCTTTCTGTTCCGCAGCTCCGGGTCATGAGCACGTCCCCAGCTGGGTCTGGATCGTCGCCGGCCTGCTGAACTTCACGGCCTATACCCTGGGTGAGTCGCCTGTTATTAAAGGGGCGGTCTAGACTGGTGTGTAATGAAAGATCGTGTCTAATAATCGTCTCCCTGCACAGGCAGCACTGGTTGGAAAGTGTCAGACTGTGAAGGGACACGCCCCCAGCAGGGATAATAGAGGAATAGCACAACATAGTCATAAGAATAAAACTCTAGAATTATAACGTGGGAATGCAAAGCTTGTAAAGCGCCGCACGTTTCTGCAGTGCATTCTGGGAGATGTAGTGTTAGCTCCTGGACCCTGAGCAGTCGGCAGATGAGTATTGTGAGTGCAGCTCTGGAGGTGACCGCAGACCCGGTGTCCGGCCTCCTGTGTTGCGCGGTCGTTTACATTTTCTCCGTCCCTTGCAGATGGAGTAGACGGTAAGCAGGCTCGCAGGACGAACTCCAGCACTCCGCTGGGGAGCTGTTCGACCACGGCCTGGACAGCTGGGCCTGCATCTACTTTGTGGTGACGGTTTATTCCATCTTCGGCGCGCGGGAGAACGGCGCCAGCGTCCTGGTTCTCTACCTCCTCCTGTGGGTGGTGCTCTTCTCCTTCATCCTCTCGCACTGGGAGAAGTATAACACTGGAATCCTGTTCCTGCCCTGGGGCTACTGACCTGAGCCAGGTGGTAAGTGTGCCGCACTGCATGGTCATTGATGTGTACCCTGAGGTCCTGCAGCAGCTGAGGTGTGTGTGTTAGGAAGGTCTGCAGCAGCTGAGGTGTGTGTGTTAGGAAGGCTCTGCAGCAGCTGAGGTGTGTGTGTTAGGAAGGTTCTGCAGCAGCTGAGGTGTGTGTGTTAGGAGGTCCTGCAGCAGCTGAGAGTGTGTGTGTTAGGAGGTTCTGCAGCAGCTGAGGTGTGTGTGTTAGGAGGTCCTGCAGCAGCTGAGGTGTGTGTTAGGAGGTTCTGCAGCAGCTGAGGTGTGTGTGTTAGGAGGTCCTGCAGCAGCTGAGGGTGTGTGTGTTAGGAGGTCCTGCAGCAGCTGAGGTGTGTGTGTTAGGAGGTCCTGCAGCAGCTGAGGTGTGTGTATTAGGAGGTCCTGCAGCAGCTGAGGGGTGTGTATTAGGAGGTCCTGCAGCAGCTGAGGGGTGTGTGTTAGGAGGTCCTGCAGCAGCTGAGGGGTGTGTGTTAGGAGGTCCTGCAGCAGCTGAGGATGTGTGTTAGGAGGTCCTGCAGCAGCTGAGGGGTGTGTATTAGGAGGTCCTGCAGCAGCTGAGGGGTGTGTATTAGGAGGTTCTGCAGCAGCTGAGGGGTGTGTATTAGGAGGTTCTGCAGCAGCTGAGGGTGTGTGTTAGGAGGTCCTGCAGCAGCTGAGGGGTGTGTGTTAGGAGGTTCTGCAGCAGCTGAGGGGTGTGTGTTAGGAGGTTCTGCAGCAGCTGAGGGGTGTGTGTTAGGAGGTTCTGCAGCAGCTGAGGGTGTGTATTAGGAGGTCCTGCAGCAGCTGAGGTGTGTATTAGGAGGTTCTGCAGCAGCTGAGGTGTGTATTAGGAGGTTCTGCAGCAGCTGAGGTGTGTATTAGGAGGTCCTGCAGCAGCTGAGGTGTGTATTAGGAGGTCCTGCAGCAGCTGAGGTGTGTGTAGTTAGGAGGTTCTGCAGCAGCTGAGGTGTGTGTGTGATTAGGAGGTTCTGCAGCAGCTGAGGTGTGTGTGTGATTAGGAGGTCCTGCAGCAGCTGAGGTGTGTGTGTGTTAGGAGGTTCTGCAGCAGCTGAGGTGTGTGTGTGTGTGTTAGGAGGTTCTGCAGCAGCTGAGGTGTGTGTGTGTGTGTTAGGAGGTTCTGCAGCAGCTGAGGTGTGTGTGTGTGTTAGGAGGTCCTGCAGCAGCTGAGGTGTGTGTGTGTGTGTTAGGAGGTTCTGCAGCAGCTGAGGTGTGTGTGTGTGTGTAGGAGGTTCTGCAGCAGCTGAGGTGTGTGTGTGTGTGTAGGAGGTTCTGCAGCAGCTGAGGTGTGTGTGTGTGTTAGGAGGTCCTGCAGCAGCTGAGGTGTGTGTGTGTGTTAGGAGGTTCTGCAGCAGCTGAGGTGTGTGTGTGTTAGGAGGTCCTGCAGCAGCTGAGGGTGTGTGTGTTAGGAGGTCCTGCAGCAGCTGAGGGGTGTGTGTTAGAGAGGCTGCCGGGGGATTTGGAGGTCGCGCAGCCGCCTGTGGGGGTGGGATGGAATCGGAGCTTGCGCAGCCGCCGGGGGTGGGTGCAGCAGTGATGTAGCAGTGCTCATGTATGTGTGCGCTCATACTGTTCTCTGGTTGCAGACCATCTCCTGTGTACCTGGTGACGGCGGTGGTCGGGGTGGAGGCCTGGTACAAGCCCCTGGTGTACAATGTCTTGTACAGAGACCTCTTCACCACCTTGATTGTCGGTAAGAGCTTCATCCGAGCGCAGCGGTAAATCCTGCACACGCTGCATACCTCTGACCTGCTCCCTGGCGGTCTCCTGTGCGAGCGGCTCGCGTGCTGCCGTCCTGGGCTTAGCTGCCCATAAGTGATCGCCGCCTTTATTTTGCAGGTTGCGCGGTGACTATAACTCTTCCCATGAGTCTGTACAATGTTTACAAGTAAGTGCACTTACCCATCTTATTGTCTGATTTTCCTGGGGCCCAGAACCTTAAAGGGGTAGGCCTCCTTTTGGGGGGTCAGGATTAGGTCACCAAACATTGGTCGCTGTGGCTTCAAAGTGGATGTTGACAGCGGAGGACCCTAGCAAAGGAGCGGGGAGCAACTAAGTATGGTTCCCTTCTGCAAGTCTGACTAGGACAGGGGGGGTTGCTGAAAACCTCCTAGAAGGTGGCCTTTTGAAGGGGTTGTCCGGGTGGTAAAAATTACTGGAAAAGGCCTCAGAATGGGATAATAAAAAGCCATAATTTCCCATGACCCACCTCCCCACTGGGCGCTGAAGAGACGCAGATGCCAAATAAGACCCAGGGGAGGCTACAGACTGTACCCGGTGCAGCAGCAGGCAGCAAACTCCGGTCCACCGAGGCACAGTCCTGGGTCGGTACTTTGGTTTCGGCAGTGACATGGCAAGGAAGGCTTACAGCGGAGTTTCTCTTTGACATGCTGCCTGCTGATGGTTTCCTTTGCTCTGCCGAGCAATTGATTTCCTGGTTTTGTGTTGCTCAGGGGTTATCGAACAACACTCTGAAACACACAAGCTTGTACGAGTCCATGCTGCCGCTCATCTCCCCGTGCTGCTCTTCATCCTGTCCACGCTGTGGATCTTCGCCTCGCCTCTCAGATCCTGGAGGCTCACCCTCGGCTCTTCTACTTCATGGTGGGGACCACCTTTGCTAACATTACAGTAAGTGGCTCCCTGCTTGTCTGCCGCCTGTCCTCCGCCGTCTTCCTCTCGCTCACCGTCTCTTTTCTCCTAGTGCCAGCTGATCGTGTGTCAGATGAGTAACACCCGCTGCCAACCTCTCAACTGGCTCCTCATCCTCTGGCGCTGGTGGTGCTGCTGGTGGTCTCTGGCTTCGCTCACAATATGGAGGCTCTTCTGCTGGTGTTGATGACGGCTCTTGTAACCATCGCATTTACACTACGGAGTGTCAGTGGTGAGTGTGTCCTGCCCAAACCAGGGGAGCTCGGACCACCGCTCATTTCCCCAATGAATGGGCTTTAGGCCTCCGTGTCCCCTCAAACAGTGGGGGCCCCAGCGATCAGACACTTATCCCCTACTTATACATAGACAAACTTACAAGTTTTTCCCATACCCACAGGATAGGAGCTGGGTATAAGCTCAGTCCTACTGCTGGGACCCCCACCGATCACGGAGTCCCCCGAAATGAAAGGAGCAGGCAGGTCAGGCATGCCATCAGCCACCCCATTACTCCCATAGAGATGAATGTGCATGCCCGATCCGCCACTCATTTCAGGGAGCACTGTGAGGAATGGAGTTGCTGTGATTGGTGGGGGTCTCAGCAGTAGGACCCCCACCGATATAATAAGTATGCCCTATCCTCTGGGATACTGGGTCTTAAAGGGGTCGTATCCTCTATCCTGTGGGATACTGGGTCTTAAAAGGGTCGTATCCCCTATCCTGTGGGATACAGGGTCTTAAAGGGGTCGTACCCTCTATCCTGTGATATACTGGGTCTTAAAGGGGTCGTATCCTCTATCCTGTGGGATACAGGGTCTTAAAGGGGTCGTATCCTCTATCCTGTGGGATACAGGGTCTTAAAGGGGTCGTATCCCCTATCCTGTGGGATACTGGGTCTTAAAGGGGTCGTATCCTCTATCCTGTGGGATACTGGGTCTTAAAGGGGTCGTACCCTCTATCCTGTGATGTACTGGGTCTTAAAGGGGTCGTATCCTCTATCCTGTGGTATACTGGGTCTTAAAGGGGTCGTATCCTCTATCCTGTGGTATACTGGGTCTTAAAAGGGTTTTCCAGTAAGAATAATTATTATTTTTTTAACAAATTCACACTTCCCTGCTCCCCGCTGCCGCGGTCCTCCACGCTGCGTCTGTTCCCTTCATCTTCTGGTCCTGGCACTGATAAGATCCGGGCGTGGTCACATCCGCTGTAGCCAGTAGCCGGCTTCAGCAGTGACATGCTGCTTGTGGCTACATCACCGCTGTGACCATGCCCATAGCCAGCCGGATGTAAACTGTGCCAGGACCGGAGCGTCGTGGAGCAGGGAAGTATGATGATTCAGGGGTCAGGCTGCAGGAACTTGTTAAAAATCATTTTTACCAGGAAAAAAACGTTTAGAGGGGCACTAACATCTGAGACAATGGGGAATATCGCGATAATATGCCCCCATTGTCTGGACAGGTGACACCGAGAACAGAGCGGGAAGGTGGTGGCTGGAGGACCTCGAGTCTGGCCATCACCAAGCGTTTCCTGCAGTAGTGAACCACGCTAATAGTCACGCTCCCATTCATTTCTATGGGGCCTCCTAAAATAGCCAAGTGCTGGCTCGGCCCCATAGAAATGAATGGGAGCGTGGCTATGTAAGCGTAGTTCATGAAATGAATGGAGGGCTGCTGCGCATGCGCAATGCTTCGTTCTCAGTGTAGGGGCAGGTCCCACCTCCTAGCGATATGCCCCTATTGTCTCGGACAGGAAAACTCCTTTGAAGGCTTACATTAGTTGTCACTAGGGGTTAAAGTGCAGCCCCTCGAGCTGGGCACCGACTATATTGGCATTTTCGGGAGGGTTTCTCCAGTCTGAACGGGGTTAACCTCCTCGGTCTCTTGCAGGTGAATCAGCTGAGCAAACACTTTAACATCCTGACGTTCTCGCTGAAGAAGCCCAGCACGGACTGACTAGAGGAGGAGACGATCGACCTGCAGTCTGCAGAAGTCCTGTAAACCATCTCCGCGACTTCTGCCCTCACCACCCAGGAAAGCCTCTGCGGGGAAGCGTACACGACCATGCTGTACATAACAGACCGACTGAATGTCCCCTCCGCCCCTGCTCTTTACTTTTAACCCTCGTGCTGCTGGGCACAGGAACCGGGCGCCGCGCTGGAACTCTTTCCCCAGATGCACCGGCGCGCGGCCGATAAAGCAGCGCCGACCAGGACCACGCGGGTTGTGCAGAGTGTAAACCGCCCCGCGTCTGCTTCATTTAATTTTTACATAACGGTAACGTTGGTGATGTGATATTACCTCATCCAGTAGCTGCGCGGCGTCGGTCGTCCCTCCGCTCAGTGTCTCCTCATCCCTCCAGTACAGCGCTAGGTAAAGCCTTCATCATTGTGTAAAGGAAAAGCTCTTCAACATGTGCTTGCTGTCAGGGAACGCGTTTTTAAAAGTACACCCTGATACACTGTAACGTACATCAGCTGTGTGAGTAGCACGGATTTAGGACGGTTTTGCAGTGTAGGTATTAGCTGCCGGTCCAGGAGAAGGCATTGTCTGCGCTGATACACTGTAACAAGCCCAGCAGCTGTGTGAGCAGGTCCTGGGTCTTAACTGGTTTGTAAAAGTGGAAAAATAATGTTTCCTTTCTCTGACAGGAAGCAGAGGACGTTACCTGACACAATGTTCAGGCTTTACATACACGAGACTAGGGGACCCCTGTAAGACTGTGTAGGCACCAGTGGGCATTGCTTTTGTGGGGGAGGGGCGTTCTATCTTGTTACTACTGAGTCACACGGGGTATCTGGAGGTCACTTCGATCCCCCAATACCTCAGCTAACGGAGCATCACTGGTGGTAGACGTCTTCCACATCCATTTATTGAGAGAAAATCTGATTAATAGTGCAGCCTGAGCTTCAGGTCATGTGACTTCTGCCAGGTTGCTCCTCCCCTCCTCGGCTGTCAATCCATACTTTTGCTGAGCGGTCCTGGCAGGCCAGTCTGTCTCAGATTACTCAGCTCAAGGCACAATTGGGGCAGCTTAAGGGGTAGAAACGCAAGGAGACCCGGCAGAAGCTCACAGTCTTACGGCCTTATTAATCAGATTTTTTTTTTTTAAATCTTAATCTGTAAAGTGAGAAATGCGGAAGAGATAACTACTGAGGTGCCCCACCCCCTAATACTTGCTCCTCCCCCTTCTCTTACAGGGTCTGTTTGTCTGGTGGTAACTTTTTTACCGTTGCTTTCCCTTTTTTTTGGTGGTGGGAAAAGATTTGCATGGCGTTTTCTTTAGTTTTCCTCGTTTCTTGTACAGGTTTTTTTTTTTTTTTTAATATTTGAAGCCGTCTTCCCCGTGCTTGAATGAAGAGTGTATCTAAAGCCATCTGTTTTCTTTTGGACGGGGTACACTTGGAGGTCCCAAGCACGAGGTTAAGCGGCATCGCGTGTAATTTAGTGGCGTTGCTATGTTTCGTTATGATTTCAGCTCTGCAGGTCGCGGTTTGGATTCTGCTTTACACCATGAGATACAGTTGCCAATTTTTTTATTTTATTTTTTTCTCTCCAGTGTGTGTATCATCTGTGTTGAATCGACTTCATGTTGAAGCGGTTTACTTTATTTCTTAATAAAATAATTAGTTTTGTTTTTGGAGGGGAGGACACCTCAGTCTACACCTCTAGACCACTGCCGGGGGGAGTTGTGATACATATTTGTACACCGTTCTACTTGATCATTGTGGATCTGGCAGCTGAAATCCTTGTCGATCAGGTGGCAGGGGAAGCTGCAGCTAGCTAGGTGCTTCCGCTGCAGCGGCCACTACAGGAGAAACGTAGTATTGCATCACCTCCATTAAGTTGTATGGTTGTGTTGAGTCCTCCAGAACTGGAGGACCTCTTTAATATGACGTAACACTCCCCCACCCCCTTGATGGCTGCTGTGTCCTCCTCTCCCCACGTCCTCTAATACCTAGGACACTGGCTCAGGCTTTCTATGACTGGAACAGTAATTGGAATCCGCTCCCACCTGATTTTTGCAGCTGACCCGTAGATCCCCCGTGTACCAGCCGCAATGTCAGACCGAGTCGTATATAAGTATTTTAGGTATGAAACTGAAAATGTCGAGCAAATGTCAACTGTGAAATTTTATTTTTAAATTTTTTTTGTCAGAAAATCCTGTAAATATATTTGAGATCGACAAATGCAGGATACGAAAAAGCCTCCTGTGTTCCTGCCGATGTTACGTTGTTTATTCGTATGGCTATGACTTTTTCTGGGATCTGACCAAACTTATGTATTTTTTAATTTTATTTTTATCCGAAAAGTTGCATTTTTTTTCCCAGAACGCTTTCTTTAAAAAAAAAAACAAAAAAAAATCTAAGCTTTGCCTTAAAGCATGAAGGGGAATGGACTGTATGCGGTCCGGGAGCGTCCCTGCGGTGGATGTGCCATACGTATCTGCGCTCGTGTGATTGTCGATGGAGTCATTAATATATGGATTCTTTTACATAATTTAGTTTTTTTTTTAATTTAAATGTTATTTATCTGTTAATTTACAGTCTTTGACCTGTGTAGGACACTAGAGGGGCTACTGCCTCCCTGACCACAAACCTGGAAATAAAATATAAAGGTTTCCATTCTGATGTTGTGCAGATACTTTCCGTAGTGTTCTTTTGCTGCCTCGCGTCCTGCAGTATCTCTTAGGCCTCATGCCGTTGTGCGGCCATTCCGTGCATTGCGATCCCCAATGCACCGGCAACATCCGTGCGGCGGCTGGGACGGATCGAAACCCATTCAATTTAAAAAGGGTCCCTGATCCGACTGCACCGTAAAAAAATAGAACAGGTTCTATATATTTTGTGGTGCGGCGGCACGGAGAGAAAGACCACGGAAGTACGCCATAGTGCTTCTGATCCGTCAAGTAAATGGGTCCGCATCCGTGATGCGGGGTGCACACAGCCGGAGCCCGAGTATTGCGGACCCGCTGTATGCGGTCGCATGAGCCATTATGACGACTGATTCCACTGACACAGCTCCAAACACCTCTGCACACTCTCACAGTTATATGATGAGATAACTAGGGGGAGCTCACTGTGTACATTTCTATAACCTCTTCCGGACGGAGCTCATTAATGTACATGTACACAGTAACCACCAGAAAGAGCACACTACATTGATATATACAGCCAGCACTAGAGGGAGATCAGGAGACTACTACATACAGATATATACAGCCACCACTAGAGGGAGCTCAGAAGATTACCGCATACAGATATATACAGCCACCACTAGAGGGAGCTCAGGAGACTACTACATACAGATACATACAGCCACCACTAGAGGGAGCTCAGAAGATTACCGCATACAGATATATACAGCCACCACTAGAGGGAGCTCAGGAGACTACTACATACAGATACATACAGCCACCACTAGAGGGAGCTCAGAAGATTACTGCATACAGATATATACAGCCACCACTAGAGGGGGCTCAGGAGATTACTGCATACAGATATATACAGCCACCACTAGAGAGAGCTCAGGAGATTACTGCATACAGATATATACAGCCACCACTAGAGGGAGCTCAGGAGATTACTGCATACAGATATATACAGCCACCACTAGAGGGAGCTCAGGAGATTACTGCATACAGATATATACAGCCACCACTAGAGGGAGCTCAGGAGATTACTGCATACAGATATATACAGCCACCACTAGAGGGAGCTCAGGAGATTACTACATACAGATATATACAGCCACCACTAGAGGGAGCTCAGGAGATTACTGCATACAGATATATACAGCCACCACTAGAGGGAGCTCAGGAGATTACTACATACAGATATATACAGCCACCACTAGAGGGAGCTCAGGAGATTACTGCATACAGATATATACAGCCACCACTAGAGGGAGCTCAGGAGATTACTACATACAGATATATACAGCCACCACTAGAGGGAGCTCAGGAGATTACTGCATACAGATATATACAGCCACCACTAGAGGGAGCTCAGGAGATTACTGCATACAGATATATACAGCCACCACTAGAGGGAGCTCAGGAGATTACTACATACAGATATATACAGCCACCACTAGAGGGAGCTCAGGAGATTACTGCATACAGATATATACAGCCACCACTAGAGGGAGCTCAGGAGATTACTGCATACAGATATATACAGCCACCACTAGAGGGAGCTCAGGAGATTACTACATACAGATATATACAGCCACCACTAGAGGGAGCTCAGGAGATTACTGCATACAGATATATACAGCCACCACTAGAGGGAGCTCAGGAGATTACTGCATACAGATATATACAGCCACCACTAGAGGGAGCTCAGGAGATTACTGCATACAGATATATACAGCCACCACTAGAGGGAGCTCAGGAGATTACTATATACAGATATATACAGCCACCACTAGAGGAAGCTCAGGAGATTACTACATACAGATATATACAGTCACTACTAGAGGGAGCTCAGGAGCTTACTACATACAGATATATACAGCCACCACTAGAGGAAGCTCAGGAGATTACTACATACAGATATATACAGTCACCACTAGAGGGAGCGCAGGAGATTACTGCATACAGATATATACAGCCACCACTAGAGGGAGCGCAAGAGATTACTACATACAGACATATACAATCACCACTAGAGGGAGCTCAGGAGATTACTGCATACAGATATATACAGCCTCCACTAGAGGGAACTCAGAAGATTACTGCATACAGATATATACAGCCACCACTAGAGGGAGCTCAGGAGATTACTACATACAGATATATAAAGCCACCACTAGAGGGAGCTCAGGAGATTACTACATACAGATATATACAGCCACCACTAGAGGGAGCTCAGGAGATTACTGTATACAGATATATACATCCACCACTAGAGGGAGCTCAGGAGATTACTGCATACAGATATGTACAGCCAGCATTAGAGAGAGCTCAGAAGATTACTGCATACAGATATATACAGCCACCACTAGAGGGAGCTCAGGAGATTACTACATACAGATATATACAGCCACCACTAGAGGGAGCTCAGGAGATTACTGCATACAGATATATACAGTCACCACTAGAGGGAGCTCAGGAGATTACTAGCATACAGATATATACAGCCACCACTAGAGGGAGCTCAGGAGATTACTGCATACAGATATATACAGCCACCACTAGAGGAGCTCAGGAGATTACTACATACAGATATATACAGCCACCACTAGAGGGAGCTCAGGAGATTACTGCATACAGATATATACAGCCACCACTAGAGGGATCTAAGTAGATTACTACATACAGATATATACATCCACCACTAGAGGGAGCTCAGGAGATTACTGCATACAGATATATACATCCACCACTAGAGGGAGCTCAGGAGATTACCACATACAGATATGTACAGCCAGCACTAGAGAGAGCTCAGAAGATTACTGCATACAGATATATACAGCCACCACTAGAGGGAGCTCAGGAGATTACTGCATACAGATATATACAGCCACCACTAGAGGGAGCTCAGGAGATTACTGCATACAGATATATACAGCCACCACTAGAGGGAGCTCAGGAGATTACTGCATACAGATATATACAGGCACCACTAGAGGGAGTTCATTTGATTACTGCATACAGATATATACAGCCACCACTAGAGGGAGCTCAGGAGATTACTGCATACAGATATATACAGCCACCACTAGAGGGAGTTCAGGTGATTACTGCATACAGATATATACAGCCACCACTAGAAGGAGCTCAGGAGATAACTGCATACAGATATATACAGCCACCACTAGAGGGAGCTGAGGAGATTACTGTATACAGATATATACAGCCACCACTAGAGGGAGCTCAGGAGATTACTGCATACAGATATATACAGCCTCCACTAGAGGGAGCTCAGGAGATTACTGCATACAGATATATACAGCCACCACTAGAGGGAGCTCAGGAGATTACTGCATACAGATATATACAGCCTCCACTAGAGGGATCTCAGGAGAATACTGCATACAGATATATACAGCCACCACTAGAGGGAGCTCAGGAGATTACCGCATACAGATATATACGGCCACCACTAGAGGGAGCTCAGGAGATTACTGCATACAGATATATACAGCCACCACTAGAGGGAGCTCAGGAGATTACTACATACAGATATATACAGCCACCACTAGAGGAGCTCAGGAGATTACTGCATACAGATATATACAGCCACCACTAGAGGAGCTCAGGAGATTACTATATACAGATATATACAGCCACCACTAGAGGGAGCTCAGGAGATTACTGCATACAGATATATACAGCCACCACTAGAGGGAGCTCAGGAGATTACTGCATACAGATATATACAGCCACCACTAGAGGAGCTCAGGAGATTACTGCATACAGATATATACAGCCACCACTAGAGGGAGCTCAGGAGATTACTGCATACAGATATATACAGCCACCACTAGAGGGAGCTCAGGAGATTACTGCATACAGATATATACAGCCACCACTAGAGGGAGCTCAGGAGATTACTGCATACAGATATATACAGCCACCACTAGAGGGAGCTCAGGAGATTACTGCATGCAGATATATACAGCCACTACTAGAGGGAGCTCAGGAGATTACTGCATACAGATATATACAGCCACCACTAGAGGGAGCTCAGGAGATTACTACATACAGATATATACAGCCACCACTAGAGGGAGCTCAGGAGATTACTGCATACAGATATATACAGCCACCACTAGAGGGAGCTCAGGAGATTACTGCATACAGATATATACAGCCACCACTAGAGGGAGCTCAGGAGATTACTGCATACAGATATATACAGCCACCACTAGAGGGAGCTCAGGAGATTACTGCATACAGAT
>CM065592.1:12837168-12934337 GCA_033119425.1 Bufotes viridis | reverse complement strand
CTCAAAGTTCCTTTTCAGGCTCTTTTGGTCTCCTCCAGCTCCTCTCTAACTTTCCATCCGCACCGGTGAAGGTCTTGCAGGGACCGCAGCTTACGCTGCAGTGCTCTGAAGGCCTTCTTCTTCTCACACGCCTGATGTTGTTGCTTGGCCTTAAAGAAACAACGAAAATGGACTTTAGCATACTCCCACCAGTCACTGGTCCATTTAAACAAGCATTTGTCGTTCCGCCATGAGCTATGTAGACATCTCTAAGTTCCGCAAGCACATCCTTGCGATTCAGCAGGGTGCAGTTCAGCTTCCAGGACCCGCTGCCGAGGAAGAACCCGGTGCCTAGGGTACACTGGACCTGCATGGCCCTGTGATCAGAGAAGAAGCAAGAGACCATAGAGTGCCTACACCGCCTGACTGCCCGAGAGGTAAACACAAAAGTCGATCCGAGAACGAGTGAGTCATTGGGTCGGCACCACGTATAATTAATGCAGCCTTTCCACATGGAGCCTACCACGTCCTGCAAGGATGCTCGATCACCATCTCAATAAGCAGTTTAGAAGTGACGTCAAGCTTGCTTGAAGTCCCGGAGCTGCGTCCGTCCTCCTCGATCGGGCAGTGGAAATCCTCGGCCATCACTACGGCCCCAGTGGTAGCGAGTTGCTGTCGGAGGGCCTGGAAAAGCTCCACTCTCCACCCTTGTCAGGGCAGGCGCGCACGCTGATGAGCCTAACCGGCTGTCCCACCCAGGAGCCATCTACGACAAGAAGTTTGCCGCAGACGAGCTCCTGGACGGAGTCAAGTGTAAATGCGTTTCCCTGAGGAGGATGGCAACCCGGCCGACTTACAGTCGCCACCACCGGACCAGTAAGAGGGGCCATGGGACCACTCCTGGCCAGATGGTTGTAGGACCTAGAGGTGGCAAAGCACACTCCTGCAACATAAACACGTCGGCGACCTGTGAAGTAAGAAAGGTTAGCACTGTCTGACGTCTGAACCTGTCTCTGATGCTCCTAACACTGATGGGAAAAAGGTTAAAGTTTGCCATCATGTAAGAGAAAGAAAGAGGTTAGCTGAAACTATACATCTTAGTTACCACTCCAGCCGTCCAGCGCGTCTCTTCTTCTTGCTTGCTGTCTGTGGGTGGATTCTGCAGAAGCATGCACCCCTGATTGATCTCAAGAGGGATTCAATTTCGTGGTGGTATTTGCAGCTCGGTGGTCTCCCCGCTGGCCACTCTTTCCTCCACGCACCTGGTCTCGCAAGGCTTTCTGTGGTGTGGAGGTCTTGCTGTTCGGGGCCCCGTTAGTAGCTACCGGTTCTTCCACCTGCTGCTCTATCTTTTCTTCTTCTCGAGGCGGGCAAGGGATCTTCCACCGCCTCGACTATCTTCTTTTGGAGTGGTCAACGACGGGGCTGTCCCTCTCCTTTCTCTTCCCTTTCCTCTGGCTGAAACCTGGGGATGCAAGAGGGAGAAATTCCTCCATAGAGAGGGCTGCAGCACCTGGAGGAGAGGTTGTTGCTGCTGCAGTGGTGGCAATGGGGAGGGTTGGGCTGGGGGCGGTGGAAGAGGCCACTGAGGTAATGGGCAGTTGGGATTGGATATCCTCAGTGGTGGTGATGACGGGGCGGGAGGGGGCACGGTGTGAGGCCACGGGAGAGTGGGCAAGGACAGGTGTCAGCTTACCCTCCTTTTTCTTAGATGACTTCTTCTATTTGGGCTTTGTCACTGCCTCTGCCACTGCCAGGGTTTGGGCTGAGGTGGGGTTCCTTCTGGCTGGGGCCCCGGCTGCGACTTCTGCCCAGGTACGTTCCCTCTCCGGACTGTCCTTGTAGATGTGGTCGGATGACCCACACAGGTTGCATGCCGTCCTCCTGGGACAGTCCTTGGTTTCGTGCCCTGTCACATGCAGCAGATCCAGCAGGCCACCTCCTCCTGGGCCGAGGAGTTGCCCAGTGAAAGGTCTGTGGCAGGTGCTGCACTCCATCCGGGTCTGCAGGGATCTTGTTCAGGCGGAAGATCACTGAGCACTTGCCAGTCCAGAATCCGTTTTTGTCCAAGATGTGGGTGGGGTCCCTCATCACGGTACAGAAGCGGATAAGGAAGGTGAAGATGTCTTTTCCTGGGATGTGTGGGTTCCGCATGGCGACCGTCATTCTTCTCTCTTCTGCTTCTTCACCGGGCTGCTGCCCACGAAGTGCTTGAAAGGAGAGTCCAGGCTTGCCGCTTTAACCATCCCCAGTACCTCTTGCAAATTTCCACGGAGGCAAAGGTGATCCAGAATATTCCTGAGAGAGAACGCATGGATGGACACCACATCAGATGGCTCAGACTGCACACAACTACGCAGCACCGTCGACTCACCCAAGGGAGGCGCAAGCCTGAGTATAAATGTGCTACTAAAGCCCTCCCACAAACACAGGTCAATAAATCGGCCTTCAAACATAGAACATACATCATTGGTTAGGGGTAAAACTATCAAGGTCAACTCCTCCCTAATTAGTGACATCATAAATATAATACACACCAAACTAATGGTGCAAAACAACCCCAAACCTTGCAAACCAAGGTGATACTTAGAGACTTCATGCTGACAAGCGCAGGAATAACGTGCCCGAGACACATGGCAGTGACGTGCATGCGCTGTGACGGAACGGAGGAAAGCATATCCAAAGTAACTATCAGGTGCTTGTGAGATTCCGTACCACATGACACAGTATGGCTCTGCCCCTAGGAGGCAATTACGGCTAGGTGCTTAGAGTCATCACAGGTATAGTTTGTGAATATGTAGGACCAGGAATGTGCACTATGTAGTAAATATGTCTCACTTGATGTTAGTGATATGCTTGATAAAAACTCTTTCTGAGTCGAACGTCGCTTTTTGGCATAATAAAGAGTTTGTATTGAAGATATAGGAGTGTTAGCGATTTTTGGACTGTCTTTTACACTATTGGAGGGGTCCTAGGGCCAGGACCTTGCACCACCACGGAATGGATTAATGGACATTGTTCCACAGGTAGTGCTGTCTCATTCTTGTTTTTTCCACTATGCTTTGATCTAAACTATTCCATTGTAGCTGTGGCTGTCTCAAGTCTTTTGCAGTCACTACCAAGTATTCCAGGATAGCCCAGTATTTAGCTCCATCCATCTTCCCATCAAATCTGACCGGCTTCTCGGTCCCTGCTGAAGAATATCCTCCCAGAGCATGATGCTGCCACCACAATGTTAGAAATATAGCCACCACTAAATGGAGCTGACTAGATTACTGCATACAGATATATACAGCCACCACTAGAGGGAGCTCAGGAGATTACTACATACAGATATATACAGCCACCACTAGGGAGCTCAGGAGATTACTGCATACAGATATATACAGCCACCACTAGGAGGGAGCTCAGGAGATTACTGCATACAGATATATACAGCCACCACTAGAGGGAGCTCAGGAGATTACTGCATACAGATATATACAGCCACCACTAGAGGGAGCTCAGGAGATTACTGCATACAGATATATACAGCTCACCACTAGAGGGAGCTCAGGAGATTACTACATACAGATATATACAGCCACCACTAAGGGAGCTCAGGAGATTACTGCATACAGATATATACAGCCACCACTAGGGGAGCTCAGGAGATTACTGCATACAGATATATACAGCCACCACTAGAGGGAGCTCAGGAGCTTACTGTATACAGACATATACAGCCACCACTAGAAGAGGCTCAGGATTACTGCATACAGATATATACAGCCACCACTAGAGGGAGCTCAGGAGATTACTGCATACATATATATACAGCCACCACTAGAGGGAGCTCAGGAGATTACTGCATACAGATATATACAGCCACCACAAGATGGAGCTCAGGAGATTACTGCATACAGATATATACAGCCTCCACTAGAGGGAGCTCAGGAGATTACTGCATACAGATATACACAGCCACCACTAGAGGGAGCTCAGGAGATCACTGCATAAATATATACATCCACCATTAGAGGGAACTCATGAGCTTACTGTATACAGATATATACAGCCACTACTAGAGGGGCTCAGGAGATTACTGCATACAGATATATACAGCCACCACTAGAGGGAGCTCAGGAGATTACTACATACAGATATATACAGCCACCACTAGAGGGAGCTCAGGAGATTACTGTATACAGATATATACAGCCACCACTAGAGGGAGCTCAGGAGATTACTGCATACAGATATATACAGCCACCACTAGAGGGAGCTCAGGATATTACTACATACAGATATATACAGCCACCACTAGAGAGAGATCAGGAGATTACTACATACAGATATATACAGCCACCACTAGAGGGAGCTCAGGAGATTACTGTATACAGATATATACAGCTACCACTACAGGGAGCTCAGGAGATTACTGCATACAGATATATACAGCCACCACTAGAGGGAGCTCAGGAGATTACTGCATACAGATATATACAGCCACCACTAGAGGGAGTTTGAGGAGATTGCTGCATACAGATATATACAGCCACCACTAGAGGGAGCTCAGGAGATTACTGCATACAGATATATACAGCCACCACTAGAGGAGCTCAGGAGATTACTGCATACAGATATATACAGCCACCACTAGAGGGAGCTCAGGAGATTACTGTATACAGATATATACAGCCACCACTAGGGGAGATCAGGCGCTGTACTTTGCTTGCATCAGCTCCTCTTGTATCCAGAGAGTTCAGGATAAAGCTCGTTGAGGGATGGGTTGGTGAGCTATTATGTACTCCTGCAGCCGTTCCGTGACTCCAGAGACTCAGGTGCTCTCAACAGCCTGTTCCAATGACTACCATCTTCCCAAACCATGTTGTTGCGCTGAGAGGTCACGCCCTCTGCTGCTGCTCTATTGAAGCTTGGTTGTGACATTCAGTTCACAGGATGGTCCCCTGGGGTCTACAGCCTGCTCCTAAAGCTCACAAGCCTCACAGGCGGTCAACATGGTCCAGGCCATGCACTGCTACAGTTTCTGTATGTCAGTCACTTTTATACTCCTTGGTCTGGCAGTGGCATCAAGGAGCCACCAGTAACATCAATACATTAGATTCCATAGAAGTGTGTACAGGGGACACACCATGGGAAGAAGAGACAAATGCTGCAGGAACAGGAGAAGACAGTATCTTCGGAGTGTGGACTAGTGTCTGGATTATTTAAGGGAGGCTAGTCTGAAATCTGTACAGTATTAGTTTAGTGGACCTGTCACTTGTAAAAAGCTGGACAATCCCTTTAAAGGGTTTCTGTCATTACGTTTTGACATTATAGCTGTCTGACATTAGCTATGTGCTAATGTCAGAGCAGCTTGATAATGTCTTTTTATAAAAATCCGATTTATATTCAGGCTAAAAACGTACTTTTTATAATATGTAAATTAGCCTCTAGGAGCAGGGGGGCGTTGCCCTGCTCCTAGAAGCTCCGTGCGGCAACCTGCTTGCACGCCCCGTCTTACTTTGAGTGACAGTGTCGGGCAGCGATCCTCCAGCACTGTCTCCTTGTGAAATCCCGCGCCTGCACGGCCGCTCTGTATTCGGCGCAGGCGCGGTGAGCAGAGGACAGCAGGCATTATAATGTCAAAACGTGATGACAGAAACCCTTTAAATTGGTGGCATGTCCTATATAAATGGACACTATAAACATTGCATATCAATGACCATTGACTGAGGTCTGAAACGCATCGAGGGGGGTTCACTGCTGTTGCTGTGTGTATGGATAGAGAACTGTTTAAATGGGTTGCGCTGACCACCATGGCCGGTGCCGCAACTGGAATATGCGCTGGATGGTCTCTTGTCGTTGACACCTTGATGCTTGTCGTCAATATTTGTCCTGCCGCATTTCACAGCTTCTTTTGTTCCCTTAATCAACAGTGATAAGATAGACAAATAAAAGTCTGATAATGGCGGACAAATATAAACATATTCTATCCAGTCTGTAAAGGTGTGAACTGTAAACAAAAAAGGAGAAAAAGTGCTTGGACAAAAAAAATAAAAAAGCAAAAATCACCCTTTTCTCCCTTAACTGCCTATTTTCGTAAACATTTTTGGAAAAAATGTAACATTTCTAGATACAATTTTTTTTTTTAGAATCGGCATTGCTGCCGCAGTAACAACCAGTAGAATAAAATGATCATATTATTTATCTCGGTGGACACAGTGAAAAAAAAGGTAACAATATTTCCGTTTTTTGTCCATTCCAAGCTTGAAATGATCAGAAAGTCACATGAAAGTCACAAAATGACAGCAATAAAAACTACAACTTTTGATTACAAACAAGCCCCCGCACAGTTTATTTGACGGAGAAAATAAAAATGTTATGTCATACAATGACAAAAAAACAGATCATTTAATACCTTAATGCATTAGGACGTACAGTGGATATAAAAAGTCTACACACCCCTGTTGAAATGTCAGGTTTCTGTGCTGTAAAAAAAAATGAGACAAAGATAGATAATTTCAGAACTTTTTCCACCTTTAATGTGACCTATAAACTGTACAACTCAATTGAAAAACAAACTGAAATCTTTTAGGTGGAGGGAAGAAAAAAAAATTATGTGGTTGCATAAGTGTGCACACCTTCTTATAACTGGGGATGTAGCTGTGTTCAGAATTAAGCAGTCACATTTACAATCCTGTTAAATAGGAGTCAGCATACACCGGCCATCATTTACAGCGCCTCTGATTAACCCCAAATAAAGATCAGCTGCTCTAGTTGTTTTTTCCTGAAATTTTCTTAGTCGCATCTCACAGCAAAAGCCGTGGTCCACAGAGAGCTTTCAAAGCATCAGAGGGATCTCATTGTTAAAAGGTATCAGTCAGGAGAAGGGTACAAAAGAATTTCCAAGGCATTAGATAAACCATGGAACACAGTGAAGACCGTCATCATCAAGGGGAGAAAATATGGCCCAACAGTGACATCACCAAGAACTGGACGTCCCTCAAAAACTGATGAGAAGACGATAAGAAAACTGGTCTGGGAAACGGCCAAGAGGCCTACAGCAACATTACAGGAGCTGCAGGAATATCTGGCAAGTACTGGCTCTGTGGTAGATCTGACAACAATCTCCCGTATTCTTCATATGTCTGGGCTATGGGGTAGAGACGAAAGCCTTTTCTTACGAAGAAAAACATCCAAGCCAGGCTACATTTTGCAAAAACACATGTGAAGTCTCCCAAAAGCATGTGGGAAAAGGTGTTATGGTCTGATGAAACCAAGGTCGAACTTTTTGGCCATAATTCCAAAAGATATGTTTGGCACAAAAACAACCCTGCCCATCACCAGAAGAACCCCATGCCCACAGTGAAGCATGGTGATGGCAGCGTCAGGCTGCGGGGCTGGTCTTCTTCAGCTGGAACTGGGGCCTTAGTTAACAGAGAGGGAATTATGAACAGTTCCAAATACCGGTCAATATTGGCACAAAACCTTCAGGCTTCTGCTAGAAAGCTGAACATGAAGAGGAACTTCATCTCTCAGCGTGACAACGACCCAAAGCATCCATCCAAATCAACAAAGTAATGGCTTCACCAGAAGAAGATTAAAGTTTTGGACTGGCCGAGCCAGAGCCCAGACCTGAATCCGATTGAAAATCTGTGGGGTGATCTGAAGAGGGCTGTGCACAGGAGATGCCCTCGCAATCTGACAGATTTGGAGTGTTTTTGCAAAAAAGAGTGGGAAAATCTTATCAAGTCACAATGTGATAGACTCATACCCAAAAAGACTGAGTGCTGTAATAAAATCAAAAGGTGCTTCAACAAAGTATTAGTTTAAAGGTGTGCACACTTATGCAACCATATTATTTTATTTTTATATTTTTCCTTTCCTCTACCTAAAAGATTTCAGTTTGTTTTTCAGTTGAGTTGAACAGTTTATAAGTCACATTAAAGGTGGAAAAAGTTATGAAATGATTCATCTTTGTCTAATTTTTTTACAGCACAGAAACCTGACATTTTAACAGGGGTGTGTAGACTTTTTATATCCACTGTACATGCCCGGAATTATGTCCCGCAAATGTATGGAGCGGACTGCTGTGGTGACTCCATATGCGGCAGATGCTGGCAATATAATACACACAATGGCCACAATGATTGGGAACGGCGATCATACTGAACCCCATCATTTAACCACTCCATCTGCCTTCTGGTCGGAGGCCTGCAGTGAAATCACAGGGCTCTGGTCGGTTCCCATGGCAGCCTGAGACCTGCTGAGGCTTCCCACGGCTTTTATAGTAACCTGCCTGCTAAGTGGTGCATGAGGCACAGCACAGCAGGGAGCGTAGTCAGAATGCCATTCACCCTAATAGACCTCTATTAAGGTGAATGGGACAAAGAGTCATAAGATCCCAGGTTCTAGCCCCCTAATGGGGTTAAAAGTTATTATAAAAGTAAAAAAAATATATAAAATATTTAACATTTAAATCACCCTCTTTCCCAATTTTATATATAAAAATATTTAAAGAATTTAAAAAATAAATATATCAGGTATCTCTGCATCCAAAAATGTCTGAACTATTAAAATATTTTTACAATGTTCCTGCACGGTGAATGCCATAACACCTTGTCCCCCCAAAAAAATTAAATTACGGTGATCAAAAAGTTGTTCATAACACAAAAATAGTACCAATAAAAACGACACTTCGTTCTGCAAATAACAAGCCCTCATATAGCTCTGTAGAAATATAAAAAAGTTAGGGCTGTCAGAAAATGGCGACGCAAAGAAAATTTAGATTTTTTAAAAGGTTTTTATTCTTTTTAAAGTAATAAAACCAAATAAAAATTATACAACTCTGGTATCGCCCTAATCGTATTGTGCTGCAGAATAAGGACGTCGGGTAATTTTTAGCGCACAGTGAACACTGTGATGTCAAAACCCCAAAAACCTTGATGGAATTTTCTGTGAAGGTTCTCATTTATCCAGGTCATGGTGTATCTGTAAAGAATAAATCAAGGCAACTGGACTTGCTGTAGATTTCTTGAAAACATTTCATTCTTCCAACGAGCTTTCTCAATTCTGAGTGACTTGTACAAGAATTCTCTGGGAATAAATATGTCACTGAATCAACTGAATCATCTGGTAATTAGGTCATTATACCCAGCATGAAGTCAAAGGTGTTGATTCCATAGTCCTAATTGGAGTCAGTAGGTGATAATGACCTCCCAGAAAAAGGTGTCAAGACAGCATTGTAAGTGGCAGACATCAGATGTCTAACCCCCCGCCTCTATTCAAGCTTGGCTTCTCCATTTTACGTAAATGGCCTCCTTCACACCTCGTCATGGGCGTGGCGTGGGGGCCAGGGGCCGTTGCCCGGGCGCCAGACTGGCGCTGGCTGCTGGTGAAAAAAAAATCTGTTAACTTCAATTTTTCACTCTGCTCTGCCTGTGCTGCGCTGCGGTTTCAGCAGAAGGAGAGTGCACGGCAGAAAGCACTTCACTGATAGGCTCCGCCCATGGCAGTACGAAGCTCCGCCCACCTTCAAAGCTGGAAAGACACTGGAGCAAGAAGAAGAAGATGGCTGCCGCAGTGCCCCTTCAGGACAGGCTCCACAGGCAGACGGAATGAGCGACACTGACAGTAAGGGACAGTGGGGTGACCAGGCGGTATATCAAGGGGTAGTACTGGTAGGCCTGGCCTGGTATATGGACAGCAGAGCTGGGCAGATGGCATCCTCTGGGCAGTACTCTGGCTCTTATGGCACTTCACTGCCTGGTTCTTGGCTATCAGCAGCACTGAGTGACATTGATCCACTGTCCTGTCATGCTTACTGTATCATGCCATTAACAAGAAGAATGGTAACACCCAGTCTATAAAATCAGGGCTAGACAGGGAACTTTTTGGTAAAACAAGGAGATCCTATAATAGATATGTCAGGAGAAGTGATGGCTTCTCTAAAAATCCAGCGGCTCACAGGTGACATCCCCTCTGATTGTAGATGTTTTCTCTACTTATCTTCTCTGCCTGGCCCAGAATGCAATGACGACTTCTCCTGATGACTGCTGCTGAGATATCGTTTTCTCTACTTATCTTCTCTGCCTGGCCCAGAATGCAATGACGACTTCTCCTGATGACTCCTGCTGAGATATCGTGGCCCCTTCACTTTTGTAGACATCCCAAGCCTCTAAAGCAACACAAATAATTTAAGACCCTCTAAATTTCAGACCCCCACACACACACACAGATAAACAAACCAACCCACTAGATTAATGCAGAGTCTGCAGATGCCAGAACAGATTAAAAAAATATTTAGACCCCCAATCCAAAAACATTTACTTTCCCTCCTGTGGACTTTTTCAAGACCTGGACTGCCACTGCAACTGACAAAGTTAGGGTCCATTCACACATTCGTAGTTCTGGGACCGCATCCGTTCTGCAATTTTGCAGGACATGTGCAGACCCATTCATTTCAAGGGGCCGCAAAAGATGCTGTCCGCATCCGTAGTTCCGTTCCGCGGCCCCGTAAACAAGATAGAGCATGTCCTATTCTTGCCTGCAATCATCATTCCTATCATAGGGCCGGCCATGTACGGTCTGCGGTATGTGCGCAGGTCGGTATCCGGGTTTTGCAGATCTGCGACTTGCAGACCTCAAGACACTTACGGACGTCTGAATGGACCCTAAGTATGTGCAGAGATGCTGGGCCCTGCCAGCGTTCATCACTTCAAAGGGCAGAGACTCCGAGAATCCTGCTGAATGGTTGCGGACCACTTCCAGTACCTTGATCCAATACTCAAATCCTACCAGATCAAGTTAATGGGATTTTTAAAAATGTATATATAATGTAAGAATTTTTTTTAAAAAGCAAAAACAACTTTTTAAAATATAAAATACATTTTACTGTGCACACATTAAATGAAAAACTTACACATATTAGAATATACAACATGAAGCTGATGAAAACAGGAAGTTCTGCAAGTAAACTTCCTGCCAGGATGCACTGATGCTCAGAGCAGGGGAAGGAAAGTGCTGACATAAAAAACTGGTATATGGGGCAAAATATGCAGTTTTTGGGTATGCTGGGCAGATAAAAACTATAATTTAAAACAAGAGAATTCCTTTAAACCTTGCTGCTGATTGTATGGCTGGAACACCCTGTGTGAGCCCTACATGAGGAGATCGCTGCCACATCCAAAGTATCATCATATTGGAAAACGCAGAGAAGGAGAAGTCATCTGCCCGCACCCCATCAGAAGGCTTTACTAAGAGAGGGGAGGGTTGGGGCAGGAAACTCATCCAAAATCTTAATACTAACAGGCGCATGAGTAAGGAGTAAGTCATGAGTAAGGATCCATATTGTTTTTGAGATCCAAAATGCGTTGACGTGGGTTATGTCGGATTTTATGGATTAAGAAATTTATGTGCTGATGGAAGCTGGAAGTTTTCTTTTGTCACTAACAGGCGCATGGTCCGACTATCTGATTGTACCCATACTAGAAATAATGACTCTATGGAGCAGATCAGGAGATTAAAACATAGTCAGTCCTACATTGGGACATGTAGGTGAAGTCCCGATCTTCTGCATGCTGGTGCCTCCAGACACCATCCGGGGGGGGGGTTCCTTTAAGAGACCCTTGAGTTCCGAGCAGTTTAGCTGAACATCTAGTAAAATCTCCCCTTTGGCTATATCCAATAGGTTTCAGAAAAAACGCCTACCGTAGGAAACTCGGTTGGAGTTCAGAACATGGGTTGTACTTTCTAATGGCACCATTTAATATTGCATATGAAGGAACTTGAAAAAAAATGACAAATGGGGTGGAAATGGAAAAAAAAAACACAATGCGGTAAATCTGACCTGTTACCTTCATTATCTAGGTCAGCACGATTACAACGATACCTCACTTGTACTTATAGTTTTTCTTATTTTTTTTAACACTGAAAAAATAATAATAATTTAAAAAAAATTAAAAATAAAAGTTTTTTTTTTCTTTTCATCACCATATTCCTTTCATTTCATCACCTATAACTTTTTTGTAGTTATGTCTTTGGAGTTGTATAAGGGCTAAATTTTTGCGGGGCGATCTGTACTTTTCAGTAATATCATTTTTAATTGTGTTTGAACGCTTTTTATAAAAAAATTTGAGCTGACAAAGTGAAAAAAGAATTGGCGAACTAGCGATTTTAAATCTTTTTTCTGTTACGCCGTTTGCAATATGGGATAAATTGCACGGTTTTTGGATGCAGCGATGCCCATAATGTTTATTTATTGTTTATTTTGATTTTGGGGAAAGGTGGGTGATTCAAATTTTTATATTTTTTATTTATTTTTATTTTTGAAACCTTTTTTGACACTTTTTTTTATAGTTTTCATATAGGACTATAATAAGCAGTCATTGGATTGCTATTCTCATAGACTCCAATGGATTTACAATTTTTCTATGGAGCCCTGCAACAGGCAGGGGCTCCATAGAAACTACTATGCAGCAGCCTCCTGTCATTCTGATTGACAGGGGCTGCCACATCCACAGTCTGGCTTCTCCTATCGTGACACGGGGAGCCGAGCATACCTGGAAGCACGCGCCATTATGTCACATGTCGGGAAGGGGTTAAACTAACAGCTTCCGCTATACATGACAGATGTTGCCGAGGTTGATAGCTGGTGAGGGAAACATGCTAGTAATCATGTATGCAGACACCTATGTGCACCCATCTGCAGCCACTAGGGGGCACTCCTGCACCATTAACACATCAGATATGTTTACAGCACCTCCATCCAGGGAAAAGATATCTTAATAGGCAAATTAAAGAGGTTTTTTGATTATTATTTTTTTAGCTCATCAGTATCTGATCGGTGGCGGTCCGACATTCGGGACGATCTGCTGATTGAGAAAGCAGCGGTGCTCCTGTGAGTCATGGCTCCTTCCCACTAAGCCTTGCTCCCTTTTCAATTGAGCTGGACAAAACTGTAGTAAGCCTAAATGCACCAATTTGCTCCAAGTTTTGGAGTCCTGACACCAGCTCCCTAGGGCCGTGCTGTGAAAGGAGGGCACTCACGTTCTTACCTCAGGCCACTCCCTGGGTCAGGGGCTCCTATCTGCATTATTTAGAGCCTCCGGTCTGAGCTCTCTATTTATTTAGAGGGTCTAGTCTTGGCTCTGCATTTATTTAGAGTGTCTGGTATTAACTCTGTGCCTATTTTGAGGGTCTGGTCTGGGGTCTGTATTTATTTAGAGGGCCTGGTCTTGGTTCTGTATTTATTTAGAGGGTCTGGTCTCGGGTCTGTATTAGGTTAGATGGTCTGGTCTGGTGTCTGTATTTATTTTGAAGGTCTGGTCTTGGCCCAGTATTTATTTAGACGGTCGAGGGTCTGGTCTTGGCTCTGTACTTATTTAGAGAGTCTGGTCTTCTCTCTGCATTTATTTAGAGGTCTGGTCTTGGCCCAGTATTTATTTAGACGGTCGAGGGTCTGGTCTTGGCTCTGTACTTATTTAGAGAGTCTGGTCTTGGCTCTGTATTTATTTAGAGGGTCTGGTTTTGGCTCTGCAATTATTTAGAGGGTCTAGTCTTAGCTCTGTATTTACGTAGAGGATCTGGTATTGGCTCTGTATTTATTTAGAGCAGGCATCCTCAAACTGCGGCCCTCTAGCTGTTGTAAAACTACAACTCCCACAATGCCCTACTGTAGGCTGATACCTGTGGGCTGTTTAGGCATGCTGGGAGTTGTAGTTTTGCAACAGCTGGAGGGCCGCAGTTTGAGGATGCCTGATTTAGAGGGTCTGGTCTTGGCTCTGTATTTATTTAGAGGGTCTGATCCTGGCTCTGTATTTATTTAGATGGTATGGTTTGGCTCTGCAATTATTTAGAGGGTCTAGTCTTGGCTTTGTACTAATTTAGAGGGTCTAGTCTTGGCTTTGTACTAATTTAGAGGGTCTAGTCTTGGCTCTGTACATACTTAGAGGGTCCGGTCTGGGGTCTGTTTTTATTTAGATGGTATGGTTTGGCTCTGCAATTATTTAGAGGGTCTAGTCTTAGCTCTGTATTTACGTAGAGGATCTGGTATTGGCTCTGTATTTATTTAGAGGGTCTGGTCTTGGCTCTGTATTTATTTAGAGGGTCTGATCCTGGCTCTGTATTTATTTAGAGGGTCTAGTCTTGGATCTGTACTTATTTAGAGGGTCTGGTCTTGGCTCTATATTTATTTAGAGGGTCTGGTCTTGGCACTATAATTATTTAGAGGGTCTGGTCTTGGCTCAGTATTTATTTAGACGGTCGAGGGTCTGGTATTGGCTCTGTACTTATTTAGAGAGTCTGGTCTTCTCTCTGCATTTATTTAGAGGGTCTGGTCTTGGCCCAGTATTTATTTAGACGGTCGAGGGTCTGGTCTTGGCTCTGTACTTATTTAGAGAGTCTGGTCTTGGCTCTGTATTTATTTAGAGGGTCTGGTTTTGGCTCTGCAATTATTTAGAGGGTCTAGTCTTAGCTCTGTATTTACGTAGAGGATCTGGTATTGGCTCTGTATTTATTTAGAGCAGGCATCCTCAAACTGCGACCCTCTAGCTGTTGTAAAACTACAACTCCCACAATGCCCTACTGTAGGCTGATACCTGTGGGCTGTTTAGGCATGCTGGGAGTTGTAGTTTTGCAACAGCTGGAGGGCACGCAGTTTGAGGATGCCTGATTTAGAGGGTCTGGTCTTGGCTCTGTATTTATTTAGAGGGTCTGATCCTGGCTCTGTATTTATTTAGATGGTATGGTTTGGCTCTGCAATTATTTAGAGGGTCTAGTCTTGGCTTTGTACTAATTTAGAGGGTCTAGTCTTGGCTTTGTACTAATTTAGAGGGTCTAGTCTTGGCTCTGTACATACTTAGAGGGTCCGGTCTGGGGTCTGTTTTTATTTAGATGGTATGGTTTTGGCTCTGCAATTATTTAGAGGGTCTAGTCTTAGCTCTGTATTTATTTAGAGGGTCTGGTCTTGGCTCTGTATTTATTTAGAGGGTCTGATCCTGGCTCTGTATTTATTTAGAGGGTCTAGTCTTGGATCTGTACTTATTTAGAGGGTCTGGTCTTGGCTCTATATTTATTTAGAGGGTCTGGTCTTGGCACTATAATTATTTAGAGGGTCTGGTCTTGGCTCAGTATTTATTTAGACGGTCGAGGGTCTGGTATTGGCTCTGTACTTATTTAGAGAGTCTGGTCTTGGCTTTGTACTAATTTAGAGGGTCTAGTCTTGGCTCTGTACTTACTTAGAGGGTCCGGTCTGGGGTCTGTTTTTATTTAGATGGTATGGTTTTGGCTCTGCAATTATTTAGAGGGTCTAGTCTTAGCTCTGTATTTACGTAGAGGATCTGGTATTGGCTCTGTATTTATTTAGAGGGTCTGGTCTTGGCTCTGTATTTATTTAGAGGGTCTGATCCTGGCTCTGTATTTATTTAGAGGGTCAAGTCTTGGCTCTGTACAGAGCCAAGACCAGAGGGTCTGGTCTTGGCACTTTAATTATTTAGAGGGTCTGGTCTTGGCTCTCTACTTATTTAGAGGGTCTAGTCTTGGCTCTGTATTTATTTAGAGTGTCTGGTCTTGGCTCTCTTCTTATTTAGAGGGTCTAGTCTTGGCTCTGTACTTATTTGGAGGGTCTAGTCCTGGCTCTGTATTTATTTAGAGGGTCTGGTCTCGGGTCTGTATTAGGTTAGATGGTCTGGTCTGGTGTCTGTATTTATTTTGAAGGTCTGATCTTCTTTCTGCATTTATTTAGAGGGTCTGGTCTTGGCTCAGTATTTATTTAGACGGTCGAGGGTCTGGTCTTGGCTCTGTACTTATTTATAGAGTCTGGTCTTGGCTCTTTATTTATTTAGAGTGTCTGGTCCTGGTTTTGTATTTATTTAGAGGGTCTAGTATTGGCTTTGTACTAATTTCGAGGGTCTAGTCTTGGCTCTGTACTTACTTAGAGGGTCTGGTCTGGGGTCTGTTTTTATTTAGATGGTATGGTTTTGGCTCTGCAATTATTTAGAGGGTCTGGTCTGGGGTCTGTTTTTATTTAGATGGTATGGTCTTGGCTCTGCAATTATTTAGAGGGTCTAGTCTTAGCTCTGTATTTACGTAGAGGATCTGGTATTGGCTCTGTATTTATTTAGAGGATCTGGTCTTGGCTCTGTATTTATTTAGAGGGTCTGGTCTTGGCTCTCTACTTATTTAGAGGGTCTGGTCTTGGCTCTGTACTTATTTAGAGTGTCTAGTCTTGGCTCTGTACATATTTAGAGGGTCTAGTCTTGGCTCTGTACATATTTAGAGGGTCTAGTCTTGGCTCTGTACTTATTTAGAGGGTCTAGTCTTGGCTCTGTACATATTTAGAGGGTCTAGTCTTGGCTCTGTACATGTTTAGAGGGTCTGGTCTGGGGTCTGTTTTTATTAAACCCCTTAAGGACACGCCCATATTTCACCTGACATGTGTCACTTTATATGGTGATAACTTTAAAATGCTTTTACTTGTCCAGGTCATTCTGAGATTGTTTTTTCGTCACATATTGTACTTTATGACAGTCAAAAAAGTTAGCAAATTTCCAAGATTTTATTTCTCTACTTCTATAATACATAGTATTACCTCAAAATAGTTATTAATTTACATTCCCCATTTGTCTACTTTATGTTTGGATCATTTTGGGAACGCCATTTTACTTTTTGGGGTTGTTACAAGACTTCGAAGTTTAGAAGCAAATCTTGAAAATTTTCAGAAAATTTCCAAAACCCACTTTTTAAGGACCAGTTCAGGTCTGAAGTCACTTTGTGAGGCTTACATAATAGAAACCACCCAAAAATGACCCCATTTTAGAAACTACACCCCTTAAGGTATTCAAAACTGATTTTACTAACTTTGTTAACCCTTTAGGTGTTCCACAAGAATTAATGGCAAATGGAGTTAAAATGTCAGAATTTCGATTTATTTGGGCAAATTTTCCATTTTAATCAATTTTTTTCCAGTATCAAAGCAAGGGTTAACAGCCAAACAAAACTCAATATTTATTGCCCTGATTCTGTAGTTTGCATAAACGCCCCATCTGTGGTCGTAAACTGCTGTATGGCTAAATAGCAGGGCGCAGAAGGAAGGGAACGCTATATGGTTTTTGGAAGGCAGATTTTGCTGGACTGGTTTATTTACACCATGTCCCATTTGAAGCCCCCCCTGATGCACCCCTAGAGTAGAAACTCCAAAAATGTGACCCCATTTTGGAATCTACGGGATAAGGTATCAGTTTGTTGTTACTATTTTAGGGTAAATATGATTTTTGGTTGCTCTATATTACACTTTTTTTGAGGCAAGGTAACAAAAAATTGAAATTCTGAAATTTCATCTCCATTTGCCAATAACTCTTGTGGAACACCTAAAGGGTTAACAAAGATTGTAAAATCAGTTTTGAATACCTTGAGGGGTGTAGTTTCTTAGATGGAGTCGCTTTTTTTAAGTTTCTACTCTAGGGGTGCATCTGGGGGCTTCAAATGGGACATGGTGTAAAAAACCAGTCCAGCAAAATCTGCCTTCAAAAACCCATATGGCGTTCCCTTCCTTCTGTGCCCTGCCGTTTGGCCATACAGCAGTTTACAACCACATATGGGGTGTTCCTGCAAACTACAGAATCAGGGCAATAAATATTGAGTTTTGTTTGGCTGTTAACCCTTGCTTTGTTACTGGAAAAATGAATAAAAATGGAAAATTTGTAAAAAAAATAGTTGTTTTGGGACTGTTTTTATTTTTTGTTATTTACATCTTTGATCTAACAGGTTAGATCGTGTGCTATTTCTATAGAGCAGGTTGTAGTGGACGTGACTATACCAAATATGAATACTTTTTGGGGGGTTTTGTTTCAGTTTTACATAATAAAGCATTTTTGAAAAAAAATGATTGTTTAGTGTCTCCACATTCTGAAAGCCATTTTATTTGGGGGGGCGAATGTCTTATGTAGGGGCTCTTTTTTTGCTTGATGAGATTTCGGTTTTATTGGCACTATCTCGGGGTGCATATGACTTTTTGATCGCTTGCTATTACACTTTTTTCAATGTAAGGTGACAAAAATGGCTTTTTTGCTGTGTTCACCTAAGGGGTTAGGTCATGTGTTATTTTTATAAAGCAGGTTTTTACGGATGCTGCGATACATAATATGTCTAAATTTTTTTATTTATGTAAGTTTTACCCAATAATATTTTTTTTGAAAAAAAAAACATGTTTTAATGTCTCCATAGTCTGAGAGTTTTATATTTTTTTATTTTTTAGGCGATTGTCTTAGGTAGGGTATTATTTTTTGCGGGATGAGATGACGGTTTGATTGGCACTATTTTGGGGTGCATATAGCTTTTTGATTGCTTGCTATTACAATTTTTGTGATGTGAGGTGACAAAAATGGCTTTTTTTACACTGTTTTTATAAAAAAAAATTTACAGTATTTACAGTATTAATATTCATGGGTTAGGCCATTTAGGGAAAGAAAAAAATATGTTTTAGGCCCTATTCACACGTCCGCAAAATGGATCCGCATGCACATTGCAGCCGTCCGTGTTTTGCGGATCCGTGTTTCCGTGTTTCCTCAAAACACACTACGGACATGTGAATTAGGCCTTAGTGTCTCCATAGTCTGAAAGCCATATTTTTTGTACTTTTTGGGTGATTTTAGGGGCTAATTTTTTGTGGGATGGGGTACCGATTTGATTGGCACCATTTTGGGGTCCATAGGACTTTTTGATCACTTTTATTACCTTTTATGGGAAGTAAGGTGGGCAAAATTTCAATTTCATCATAGATTTTTTTTTTTTTATGGCGTTCACCGTGTGGGGAAAGTAACATGACCGTTTCATAGGTCAGGTCATTACGGACACGGTGATATCAAACATGTGTGGTGCATTTTTATTTATTTTTTAATCAGTGATAAATGTGTTTTTTTATTTTTACTTTTTTTTCACTTTTAAAAAAAAAAATTGGACCCGGACCCACTTGGTTGTTGAAGATCCAGTGGGTCTGATGTTTGTATAATACAATACAGTACACTATATAGTGTAATGTACTTTATTTTCACGTTACACTTAGTCTAATCAGACTTCTGCCTTTAGCCTGTGAAGGCATCCGTTTGCCATGGTAACCATCACCGTCTGCCACAACAGAGCAGCGGGTGATGGGGAGGGAGGGGGGCCCCCTCCCTCTGTAATCCCATCAATAATCGGGGGCTGAAACGGCACAGCAGCCCCCGATGGGAGAAGGATAGAGCTCCTTCCCTGTTAACCCCTTCCATACAGTGGTCCCTACGGACCGTGGTATGGAAGGGGTTAAACAGCTGACATCTGTGCCAGCACAGATGTCAGCCCTTTCAAGCAGAGTGTCAGCAATGTGCTGACACTCTGCTTACACAGCACGGCCATCCTGAAAATGAGAGGGGGCGGGCGGATGATCGCGCGCCCGTGCGCACCGCCCGCAGCGCCCGCACAAATCCTCCCCGCACAAAATTTCATTTTAAAGTTTCTGATCTTCAAAACGCTGCAAACAGCGGTTTGCAGCGATCGCCGATACGGGGGTCACAGGACCCCCTTGGCATTCTCACAGATTGCATGCACGGCGGTGATCAGAAATACACAGGGCGTACATGTAAGCCCTGTGTCTTTAAGGACTCAGACATAAGGGCGTACCTGTACAGACTATGTCCTTAAGAGGTTAAATGGTACGGTCTTGGCTCTGTATTTATTTAGAGGGTCTGGTCTGGGGTCTGTACTTATTTAGAGGGTCTGGTCTTGGCTCTGAATTTATTTAGAGGGTCTGGTCTTGGCTCTGTATTTATTTAGAGGGTCTGGTCCTGGCTCTGAATTTATTTAGAGGGTCTGGTCTTGGCTCTGTATTTATTTAGATGGTCTGGTCTGGGGTCTGTACTTATTTACAGGGTCTGGTCTTGGCTCTGTATTTATTTAGAGGGTCTGGTCTGGGGTCTGTACTTATTTAGAGGGTCTAGACTTGGCTGTTTGTTTATTTAGTGGGTCTGGTCCTGGCTCTGTATTTATTTAGACAGCCTGGTCTGGGGTCTATATTTACTTAGAGGGTCTAGTCTTGGCAATCGCCTGTATTTCAGGTATTCCTGTGCACTGCCATATACTGCTCATTCACTGTAATTATTGTCCTACAGTGACATCTAGTGGCCATATAGTGAAATGGCTTCTTCTCCTCATCCGTATTATACTTTTTTGTGTAAACAGTAATTTGTTTTCTATATATGACGACCCAAAGGTTTTCCAACAATGTTTTGGTGGATTGTACTTTCCAGTGTCTGAAGAACGCCACAGCGGGCGGAAACATTCATTTTCTGTACTGGGGATTGGGGAAATCAACCTCGTGGGTTCTGTGATCACTTCTTGGAACTGTAAAATATAACATATGTAGCTCAATAAAGCATTTTATTTCAGTTTATATTCCGACCTCTTTGTGTGTTTTTCTGCTTACCTTCGGACAGAATTTTCCGCCAGTATTGTAGCGCAATATTGAGCCCCTTGCGACATGCCTCTTTTCCTATGAAGTCATGGCTCCTTCCCACTAAGCCCCACTCAGGGGTGTCGCCAGGTAAAAATATCAGGGTCTGGTCTTCGCTCTGAGTTAATTTAGAGGGTCTAGTCTTCGTTCTCTATTTATTTAAAGGGTCTAGTCTTGGCTCTCTATTTATTTAGAAGTCCTGTTCTTAGCTCTGTATTTAATTTGACGACCTGGTCTGGGGTCTGTATTTATGTAGAGGGTCTAGTCTTGGCTCTGTACTAATTTAGAGGGTCTGGGATCTGTATTTATTTAGAGGGTCTGGTTTGGCTTTGCATTTATTTAGAGGGTCTGGTGTTGGCTTTGTACTAATTTAGAAGGTCTGGTCTTGACTCTGTATTCATTTAGAGGGTCTGGTCTGGGGTTTTATTTATTTAGAGGGTCTGGTCTTTGCTCTGTACTTATTTAGAGAGTCTGGTCTGGGGTCTGTATTTATTTAGAGGGTCTAGTCTTGGCTCTGTACCTATTCAGAGGGTCTTGTCTGGGGTCAGTATTAATTTAGAGCAGTGGTGCCCAACCTACGGTCCACGGGCCAAATCCGGCCCGCGGAGCTCTGTCATGCGGCCCGTGAGACTTCCTGGAAAAAGTCTAAGGCGTAACAATACTGTACACCTTTAGACTTTTTCCCCACATTCATCAGCGATGCTGCCTGTGCCTAAAATAACCAATAACAAAGCTCCTTACAGCAAGGAGTTTTGTTATTGGTTGGAATGGCGCATACACGTTCAGTCAGAAAGGGAAGCCGGCGGGAGCTTGAAGGAGGAGGGGCCGGCTCCCGTGGAGGTTGTAGAGCAGAGCATGCTGCCGGGGGACCTTGGGCAACTTAAAAGGTCCGCTGGAGAGGTAAAGAGCGTGTGACTGGTCCCCGGTGACCCTGCTCCCCCCTCCTACTATGACCACAATACTGACCCTGCTCCCACTTCCTCCTGTCAGCCCACTAGTGACCCTGCTCCCCCCCTCCTACTGTCACCCCACTAGTGACCCTGCTCCCCCCACCTCCTGTCACCCCACTAGTGACCCTGCTCCCCCTCGTCCTGTCACCTCACTAGTGACCCTGCTCCCCCCTTCTCCTGTCACCCCACTAGTGACCCTGCTCCCACCTTCTCCTGTCACCCCACTAGTGTCCCTGCTTCCCTCACCTGTCACCCCACTAGTGACACTGCTCCCCCCTCCTCCTGTCACCCCACTAGTGACACTGCTCCCCCTCCTCCTGTCACCTCACTAGTGACCCTGCTCCCCCCTCCTCCTGTCACCTCACTAGTGACCCTGCTCCCCCTCCTCCTGTCACCTCACTAGTGACCCTGCTCCCACTCCTCCTGTCACCCCACTAGTGACACTGCTCCCCCTCCTCCTGTCACCCCACTAGTGACACTGCTCCCCCTCCTCCTGTCACCCCACTAGTGACCCTGCTCCCCTCCTCCTGTCACTCCACTAGTGACACTGCTCCCCTCCTCCTGTCACTCCACTAGTGACCCTGGTCCTCCTCCTCCTGTCACCTCACTAGTGACCCTGCTCCCCCCTCTTCCTGTCACCTCACTAGTGACACTGCTCCCCTCCTCCTGTCACCCCACTAGTGACCCTGCTCCCCCTCCTCCTGTCACCCCACTAGTGACCCTGCTCCCCACTCCTCCTGTCACCTCACTAGTGACCCTGCTCCCCCTCCTCCTGTCACCCCACTAGTGACCCTGCTCCCCCTCCTCCTGTCACCCCACTAGTGACCCTGCTCCCACTCCTCCTGTCACCTCACTAGTGACACTGCTCCCCCTCCTCCTGTCACCCCACTAGTGACCCTGCTCCCCCTCCTCCTGTCACCCCACTAGTGACCCTGCTCCCACTCCTCCTGTCACCTCACTAGTGACCCTGCTCCCCACTCCTCCTGTCACCTCACTAGTGACCCTGCTCCCCCTCCTCCTGTCACTCCACTAGTGACCCTGGTCCCCTCCTCCTGTCACCTCACTAGTGACCCTGCTCCCCCTCCTCCTGTCACCTCACTAGTGACCCTGCTCCCACTCCTCCTGTCACCCCACTAGTGACACTGCTCCCCTCCTCCTGTCACCCCACTAGTGACACTGCTCCCCCTCCTCCTGTCACCCCACTAGTGACCCTGCTCCCCCTCCTCCTGTCACTCCACTAGTGACACTGCTCCCCCTCCTCCTGTCACTCCACTAGTGACCCTGGTCCTCCTCCTCCTGTCACCTCACTAGTGACCCTGCTCCCACCTCCTCCTGTCACCTCACTAGTGACCCTGCTCCCCCCTCCTCCTGTCACTCCACTAGTGACCCTGCTCCCCACTCCTCCTGTCACCTCACTAGTGACCCTGCTCCCCCTCCTCCTGTCACCCCACTAGTGACCCTGCTCCCACTCCTCCTGTCACCTCCACTAGTGACCCTGCTCCCCCTCCTCCTGTCACCTCACTAGTGACCCTGCTCCCCCTCCTCCTGTCACCTCACTAGTGACCCTGCTCCCCACTCCTCCTGTCACCCCACTAGTGACCCTGCTCCCCCCTCCTCCTGTCACCCCACTAGTGACCCTGCTCCCCACTCCTCCTGTCACCTCACTAGTGACACTGCTCCCCCTCCTCCTGTCACCCCACTAGTGACCCTGCTCCCCCTCCTCCTGTCACCCCACTAGTGACCCTGCTCCCCTCCTCCTGTCACCTCACTAGTGACCCTGCTCCCCACTCCTCCTGTCACCTCACTAGTGACCCTGCTCCCCCCTCCTCCTGTCACTCCACTAGTGACCCTGGTCCCCCTCCTCCTGTCACCTCACTAGTGACCCTGCTCCCCCCTCCTCCTGTCACCTCACTAGTGACCCTGCTCCCCACTCCTCCTGTCACCCCACTAGTGACCCTGCTCCCCCTCCTCCTGTCACCCCACTAGTGACCCTGCTCCCCTCTCCTCCTGTCACCCCACTAGTGACCCTGCTCCCCACTCCTCCTGTCACCCCACTAGTGACCCTGCTCCCCCTCCTCCTGTCACTCCACTAGTGACCCTGGTCCCCCTCCTCCTGTCACCTCACTAGTGACCCTGCTCCCCACTCCTCCTGTCACCTCACTAGTGACCCTGCTCCCCACCTCCTCTCCTGTCACTCCACTAGTGACCCTGGTCCCCCTCCTCCTGTCACCTCACTAGTGACCCTGCTCCCCCTCCTCCTGTCACCTCACTAGTGACCCTGCTCCCCTCTCCTCCTGTCACTTCCCTAGTGACCCTGCTTCCCTCTCCTCCTGTCACCTCACTAGTGACCCTGCTCCCCCTCCTCCTGTCACCTCACTAGTGACCCTGCTCCCCTCCTCCTGTCACCCCACTAGTGACCCTGCTCCCCCTCCTTCTGTCACCCCACAGGAAGAAGATGAACAGACTCCACCAACTATGATGGGATCCGTTCAGTTTCCGTTCGGGATCCTGTCTTTTTACCGGACACAAAAATGCAGCATACAAGGCTTTTTTGTCTGTTTTTTTGACAGAATTTGCAACAGAGGCTCCAAACGCAGATTTGAAGGCCTACATATAATGTATTTTAGAATGCTAACACGTGCCCCTCACAGTGTTTGCATTTCTTTCTGGCAAAGCTACCTGGTTCCGGCCCGCGAAATTTATACCAGGTCTAGTGCGGCCCTCAGGCGAAAAATGGTTGGGCACCACTGATTTAGAGAATCTGGTCTTGGCTCTGTTTTTATTTAGAGGGTCTGGTCTTGGCTATATATTTATTAAGAGGGTCCGGTCTTGGCTCTGTATCTTTTTTAGAGGGTCTGGTCTTGGCTATATATTTATTAAGAGGGTCCGGTCTTGGCTCTGTATCTTTTTTAGAGGGTCTAGTCTTGGCACTGTATTTATTTAGAGGGTCTAGTCTTGGCTCTGTATTTATTTAGAGGGTCTAGTCTTGGCTCTGCACTTTTTAAGAGGGTCTCGTCTGGGGTCTGTATTTATTTAGAGGGTCTGGTCATTGCTCTGTACTTACAGTACTTAGAGGGCCTGGTCTTGGATCTGTATTTATTAAGAGGGTCTAGTTTGGGGTTTGTATTTATTTAGAGGGTCTAGTCTTGGCTCTGTACTTACTTAGAGGGTCCGGTCTGGGGTCTGTATTTATTTAGAGGGTGTTGTCTTGGCTCTGTATTTATTTAGAGGGTCTGGTCTTGGCTCTGTATTTATTTAGAGGGTCTGGTCTTGGCTCTGTATTTATTTACAGGGACTGATCTTGTCTCCGTTTTTATTTACAGGGACTGATCTTGTCTCCGTTTTTATTTAGAGGGTCTGGTCCTGGCTCTATAATTATTTAGACGGCCAGGTCTTGCCTCTGAATTAATTTAGACAGCCTGGTCTGGGGTCTATATTTTCTTACAGGGTCTAGTCTTGGCAATCGCCTGTATTTCAGGTATTCCTGTGCACCGCCATATACTGCACATTCACTGTAATTATTCCCTACAGTGACATCTAGTGGCCATATAGTGAAATGGCTTCTACTTGTCATTCATATTATACTTTTTTGTGTAAACAGTAATTTGTTTTCTATATATGACGACCCAAAGGTTTTCCGACAATGTTTTGGTGGATTGTATTTTGCAGTATCTGAAGAACGCCACAGCGGGCGGAAACATTCATTTTCTGTACTGGGGATTGGGGAAATCAACCTCGTGGGTTCTGCGATCACTTCTTAGAACTGTAAAATATAACATATGTAGCTCAATAAAGCATTTTATTTCAGTTTATATTCCGACCTCTTTGTGTGTTTTTCTGCTTACCTTCGGACAGAATTTTCCGCCAGTATTGTACCGCAATATTGAGCCCTTGGGACATGCCTCTTTTCATATGAAGTCATGGCTCCTTCCCACTAAGCCTTGCTCCCTTTTCAAGTGAGTTGGACAGAACTGTAGTAAGCCTAGTTGCACCAATTTGCTCCAGTTTTTGGTGGCCAGGCAGTGGTCCTGTAGAGAAATCCATACTTACCTGCTCCCTGCCTCTCCGTTCTGGTCCCAGGCTTTGTTCACTGGTCTTCTGGTCAGGGGTGTCGCCAGGTCGAAATATCCGGGGTCCCGAATGTTGTGGCTTCAGACTTTATGTAGCAAGCGGGAGAGGAGAATAGGAGTGGTAGTGGCTCTGGCTGGTCTCGGCTCTGTATTTATTTAGAGGGTCTGGTCTTGGCTCTGTACTTATTTAGAGGGTCTGGTCTTGGCTCTGTACTTATTTAGAGGGTCTGGTCTTGGCTCTGTATTTATTTAGAGGGTCTGGTCTTGGCTCTGTATTTATTTAGATGGTCTAGTCTTTGCTCTGTACTTATTTAGAGGGTCTGGTCTGGGGTCTATATTTATTTAGAGGTTCTGGTCTTGGCTCTGTATTTATTTAGAGGGTCTAGTCTTGGCTCTGTATTTATTTAGAGGTCTGGTCTTGGCTCTGTACTTATTTAGATGGTCTAGTCTTTGCTCTGTACTTATTTAGAGGGTCTGGTCTGGGGTCTATATTTATTTAGAGGTTCTGGTCTTGGCTCTGTATTTATTTAGAGGGTCTGGTCTTGGCTCTGTACTTATTTAGAGGGTCTAGCCTTGGCTCTGTATTTATTTAGAGGGTCTGGTCTTGGCTCTGTATTTATTTAGAGGGTCTGGTCTTGGCTCTCTACTTATTTAGACGGCCTGGTCTTGGCTCTGTACTTATTTAGAGGGTCTGGTCTTGGTTCTGTTTTTTTCTTACAGGGTCTGGTCTGGGGTATTGATGTAGAGGGTCTGGTCTTGGCTCTTTATTTATTTAGAGGTCTTCTGAATTTAGTAGGTCTATATAAATGTTCCGAAGGTCCACTTTGCCTCATAAGATCACCAGTATTTTAAATGGCATGTGGTAGGCGGCCCATGTACAGATTTTGCACGGTGCCACCGAGGCTTACATTACCTCTGTCCTGGATACTGTCCGGAGTCAGGATAACACATCGGAATAATTTTCACTGACAGGAGATACACTCAGAGTGTTAATAATCTGATAATCCCTTCTTGAGCCGCTCCAGCTGTAACGTAATAGTATGGGCCGGGCTGTTGTGCTCGCTGTTATCAGGCGATGCAGGCTGTAGAACAAATAGTGGAGTGTAATATATCCCCCGAACTTGATAAGTCTCAGCTAGAAACACAATCTACCCGATACCCGATAAGAGGCAGCCAGCTCCTGCGCTATAAGATGAAGAATTTATACTCAGCAACATACATAGAGACCCAGCAGCACTCAGGCGGGCACTAAGATATATGCAAAACCTGAATTGCTCAATAATTTCCCATTCAGTCACCTAATTTAGCCGAACGACACTGTGGTTTCTTTGAGACGAGATGCATTATTAAGGGCACCATTGGATGGTGTCCAGGGTGGCTTCCCCATGATGCCTTGCAAGCAGCCCTCCCTGTATCACAGCCAATCATGTGGGACTGCAGGTTCGAGTAACATAGTATATAACGCTGAAAAAAGCCCTCTGTCCATCCAGTTCAGCCTGTTATCCTGCAAGTTGATCCAGAGGAAGGCAAAATATTCTCATAAAGTAGAAGTAAATTTTTCTTATTTTAGGGGGAAAAAGTTCCTCCTCGACTCCAATCAGGCATCAGAATAACTCCCTGGATCAACGATCCCTCTCTAGTAGCTATAGCTTGTAATATTATTACACTCCAGAAATACATCCAGGCCCCTCTTGAATTCCTTTATTGTACTCACCATCACCACCTCCTCAGGCAGAGAGTTCCATAGTCTCACTGCTCTTACCGTAAAGAGTCCTCTTCTATGTTTGTGTACAAACCTTCTTTCCTCCAGACGCAGAGGATGTCCCCTTGTCATAGCCACTATAAAACAGTCCGGAAAATGCTGCTGCTTTGTAGGGTTATACATAGGAGAGAGGATGTCTGACAGAGAGAGTAAAGCACAGATTGCAGACATGCAGTTACTACCGCCCCTATGAACCCTACATGTCCTGCCTTGTCCATTATGTCCTATACTCTGCTGCTGTTACCTCTACTACTACCCCTACATAGCTACACATCTCCTGTCATCTATATCATGTTCCATACTATACTACCTATACTGATTCCTCTACTACTGCCTCAGAACAGCCTCACATGTCCTGCCTTCTCCATCATGTTCCATGTGTACTGCTGCTGCCGCTACTACTACCCTTACATAGCTACACATCTCCTGTCATCTACATCATGTTCCATACTATACTGTCTATACTGATTCCTCTACTACTGCCTCAGAACAGCCTCACATGTCCTGCCTTCTCCATCATGTTCCATGTGTACTGCTGCTGCCGCTACTACTACCCCTACATAGCTACACATCTCCTGTCATCTCCATCATGTTCCATACTATACTGCCTATACTGATTCCTCTACTACTGCCTCAGCACAGCCTCACATGTTCTGCCTTCTCCATTATGTTCCATGTGTACTGCTGCCGCTACTACTACCCCTACACAACTGCACATCTTCTGCCAAATCCATCATGTTCCATTCTGTACTGCTGCTGCCACTGCTTCAAGCCTAGGTGCAGCAGGGCAGAGGATAGGAGTAATAGTTCACACAGATGCATCCTAGAGTCAGGCAGGTGGTAAACACTAATGTTGGGGCAGATCGTCAATGGTCGGCCAATCCATTAAATGTGAATGGTGCCAAAACGGTTAATCCTTCCATAAGTAGCAAAATCTATAGCCATTAATACCTTGCCAACACTAATGGACATCTTTCCTCCGGGATTGTCTTTTTCTACATGAATGATGTTTGTATTTTTTGCCTTGTCTTCAGCTTCAGAAAGGCACAAAGGCATCTGATTCTCTCACAAGCACAGTTAAACTAGAACTAGCATCTGCCCTTAAAAGCAGGCAGAGCTAGACTGAAGTGGATGATGCAATCTAACTAACTAGATCCTCACCTAGAGAAGAGAGGGTTAGCTTCCTTCCTCTGAGTTAGGGAATAATAAACTAAACAGTGACACCTACAGACCACTTTTAGGAATACATACAAAATATAATGCAAAGCATTTATTATTTTAGTAATAAACCAAAGTAACAATTTGCAGGGCCCCTGTTCTGGAGTACTGCATCACTACTACTACTACTACCCCTACACAATAGAGTTGTTTCGGTACCAAAATTTTGATTCAGTATCGATACTATAAAAACTATTGCAATACTCGATACCATTCGATTCCACGCAAAAAAAAAATGCCAAAAAAGCCGCGTGCATTCCTCTTTTTATGGAACGTCCGGCCAATAATACAACAGTCCCATCCTATTTTTTGGGGGGACAAGGCGACTAAAATAAAATGGCGAATTGTGCAGTTTTTCTTTTCTTTTTTCTTTTATGGGCGTTCACCGCTTAAAGAGGATTTTTTAATAGTTTGGACTTGAGACGTAGTGATATGTATGTTATTTTATTTTATTTATTGTTTATATATTTTATATGTAAAATTGGGAAAGGGGTGATTTATACTTAATATTTTGGTGTACTTTTTTAACTTTTTTTTTTTTTACAGTTTATTTATTAACTATTTCCCCTTACGGGCTAGAACCTGGGATCTTTTCATCTTATTCAACCTAATAGAGCTCTATTAGGGTGAATAGGATCTCACCCTCTCCCTGCTGCCCTGTGCACACAGCAGCAGGGAGCAGACTATGGCAGCCAGGACTTCAGTAGCGTCCTGGTTGCCATGGTAACCGATTGGAGCCCCAGCACTGCCACCAATGAGGAGGAGGTGAGGGGACCCTGTGGCCACTGCCACCAATGCTTTTAATACTGGGGGGAGGGAGGAATGGGGGATGGGGGGCGCACTGGCCACCAATGTATTTAATAATGGGGAAGGGGGGGGCAATGGCCAATGTCTTTAATACTGGGGAGGGGGGGGGTGAATGATGAGTGACTTTTACTATACAAATGCAGGCAGAAGATGCTCATTGCCGGCACCTGAGGGGTTAACTGCCGCGGATCGCAGCGCCCGGTCACAGGCAGGTGCTGGCAATGAGCTTCTTCTGCCTGCATCTGTATAGTAAAAGACACTCCTCATTGGTGGCCAGTGACCCTGCCCCGCCACCCTCTCGCTCTATTGGTGGAAGCAGCACAGGGGGCGGGAGAGACTGCCTCCTTCTCCCTGTGCTGCCGAGGAGAACGTGCCGCGCTGAGAGCAGCGCAGCCACGTTCTCTGATACTGGGCTGTGCAGTAGCGCAGCGAAGTATCGACAAAATACTAATCCTGGTATCGAGCTCGATATCAGAGAAAATTATCGATTGGGTATCGAAACTTCGATACCCGAAACAACCCTACTACACAACTGCACATCTCCTGCCTTATTCATCATGTTCCATACTGTACTGTTGCTGCCACTACTACTACCCCTAAACAGCCACATATCTTCTGCCTTTTTCATCGTGTTCATTCTGTGCTGTTGCTGCTACTACTACCCCTAGGGGAATAGCTATACTAAAGTAATGGTGTGGAATGGTAAGTCCTACTGCCAAACCTACCTACCATTCCAAGAAAATCCAGCCCAAAGTCTTGAACAAAACAACACGAGCAAACTACGCTTTGCTTAAACAGATACAGCCTTCTGGATTCCTTTTATCTCACCCAACTGAGGACTCTGGGGGAAATATACGCCCTTTCCAGTACTTTACCGTACACTTTGTTATGTATCCCCCCTCTTCTCCACCTTCGGGCATCATATAGTGTACTCTGGACAATGTGGGCAACATTCCCCTGCAGCTTTCCCGGCCTATGTTCCACCTTAAAATTAAAATGTCATAAGGACAAGAACCAGTTTGTCACTGTGGCATTCTTCTCTTCATCCAGGCTAGAGGAGCATGGTCTGTGATCAGTCTGAACCTTCTACCCAACAGGTTGACTCTAAACCCCACAGGATGGCTAAGCACTCTTGCTCCACGATGCATAATCCTTTTCTGCCGGGGTCAGCTTCCCAGTTATATACATCACCGGGTGTTCCTCCACAATCACTACGACAGTACTGCTCACAATCCTAGTGTAGATCAGAAGCGTCTGTCCGAACCAGGAGTTATTTCCTAAAATCCGAGGACATGAGTACCGGCTGTTGACACAGGGCAGACTTTAGGCTCTGAAAAGCCTTCTCGGCCTCTGGGGTCCATTACTGACTTACCGCCGTTTGGGAAGTCCATTAATGGTGCTGCAATCGAAGCAAGATTTGGCACAAACTGCTGGTAGTAACCCGTGATACCGAGAAAAGCCCTGACTTGTTTCTTTGTTAGCGGTCTAGGCCCGTTCTGTATTGTCTCCAGGGCCAGCTCCAGGTTCATGTGGGCCCTTGGGCGATAAAGTCTTTGTGGGCCCCTTTACATACCGATAACTCTCTGAGTACAGATAATGTTGTAGATATCACCTGCAGTCCTATGTAACACCACAGATAACACAGTGATAACTCTCTGAGTACAGATAATGTTGTAGATATCACCTGCAGTCCTATGTAACACCACAGATAACACAGTGATAACTCTCTGAGTGCAGATAATGTAGTAGATGTCATCTGCAGTCCTATGTAACACCACAGATAACACAGTGATAACTCTCTGAGTACAGATAATGTAGTAGATGTCACCTGCAGTCCTATGTAACACCACAGATAACACAGTGATAACTCTCTGAGTACAGATAATGTAGTAGATGTCACCTGCAGTCCTATGTAACACCACAGATAACACAGTGATAACTCTCTGAGTGCAGATAATGTAGTAGATGTCATCTGCAGTCCTATGTAACACCACAGATAACACAGTGATAACTCTCTGAGTGCAGATAATGTTGTAGATATTAGTGATGAGCGGCAGGTGCCATATTCGATTTCGACGAAATTCGCGAATATTCGAATGAATATTCGTTTCGTATTCGTCGAAATCGAATATTCGTCATTTTTTCTAGTTATCGCGATTAAAATGCGATTTAAATAATCGCATATTGCGATTTGTACTTAAGGCTACTTTCCTATTGGTTTCATATCTAGAATTAGCGAGGATGACGAATATGACGAATGTATTCGTCATATTCCTCAAAACGAAGATAACGAAGTATTCTACATCTTCGTTTTAGCTACCTATTCGTCAACCTCGCTAATTCTAGCAATCAAATAGGAAGGTTGACTATAGAGACAGCTGTGTTTAATTGCTATGCGATTTTTTTTTTAATACAATAATTATATTACTTGATATGATAATATTATTATAAGTATTCTATTTATTAAAAAAAAAAATCGCATAGCGAATTAAACACAGCTGTCTCATAGTCAACCTTCCTATTTGATTGCTAGAATTAGCGAGGTTGACGAATAGGTTGCTAAAACGAAGATGTAGAATACTCAGTTATCTTCGTTTTGAGGAATATGACGAATACATTCGTCATATTCGTCATCCTCGCTAATTCTACCAAGCCAACCATAACTTCTGTGCTCATGGAGCGTCCCCATCACCATGGGAACGTCTCCATATACTAAAATGTACTGTCGGATTTGAGGAATTACGTTGAAATCGCAATGCGATTAATTCAAGTTATATTAATCGCATTGCGATTTCAACTTAGAGCTGGGTTTATAATGGGTCAGCTTGCTAGAATTAACGAAGTTAACGAATATGGAATATAGCAGCAGTGCTAAGTTGAAATCGCAATGCGATTAATTTAACTTAAAGTATTCGCATTGCGATTTCAACTTAGCACTGCTAGTGCATAGCTATATATTCCATATTCGTTAATTCTAGCCTATGTAAGATAGCAGTGCTAAGTTGTAATCGCAATGCGATTAATATAACTTGAATTAATCGCATTGCGATTTCAACGTAATTCCTCAAATCCGACAGTACATTTTAGTATATAGAGATTTTCCCATGGAAGGGGACGCTCCATGAGCACGGAAGTCGGCAGAAGCGGCAACGGGCACTGACTGGAGCAGCCAGGAAGCCAGGAATCCTCATGACAGGTAAGAACTACTTTTGGGAAGTGGGAAAGAAAAAAATATAACTAAAAAAAAAAAAAAAAAAAACGAATATTCGAAATAGCGAATTTATAGCGCTATATTCGAAATATTCGCGAATTAGCGAAGTGCCGATATTCGCTAAAAAAATTCGCTTTTCGAATATTCGCGCTCAACACTAGTAGATATCACCTGCAGTCCTATGTAACACCACAGATAACACAGTGATAACTCTCTGAGTGCAGATAATGTTGTAGATATCACCTGCAGTCCTATGTAACACCACTGATAACACAGTGATAGCTCTCTGAGTACAGATAATGTAGTAGATGTCACCTGCAGTCCTATATAACACCACTGATAACACAGTGATAACTCTGAGTACAGATAATGTAGTATCTGTCACCTGCAGTCCTATGTAACACCACAGATAACACAGTGATAACTCTGAGTACAGATAATGTAGTAGATATCACCTGCAGTCCTATGTAACACCACAGATAACACAGTGATAACTCTCTGAGTACAGATAATGTAGTAGTATGTCACCTGCAGTCCTATGTAACACCACAGATAACACAGTGATAACTCTCTGAGTACAGATAATGTAGTATCTGTCACCTGCAGTCCTATGTAACACCACAGATAACACAGTGATAACTCTCTGAGTACAGATAATGTAGTAGATGTTACCTGCAGTCCTATGTAACACCACAGATAACACAGTGATAACTCTCTGAGTACAGATAATGTGGTAGATGTCACCTGCAGTCCTATGTAACACCACAGATAACATAGTGATAACTCTCTGAGTACAGATAATGTAGTATCTGTCACCTGCAGTCCTATGTAACACCACAGATAACACAGTGATAACTCTCTGAGTACAGATAATGTAGTATCTGTCACCTGCAGTCCTATGTAACACCACAGATAACACAGTGATAACTCTCTGAGTACAGATAATGTAGTATCTGTCACCTGCAGTCCTATGTAACACCACAGATAACACAGTGATACCTCTCTGAGTACAGATAATGTAGTAGATGTCTCCTGCAGTCCTATGTAACACCACTGATAACACAGTGATAACTCTCTGAGTACAGATAATGTAGTAGATGTCACCTGCAGTCCTATGTAACACCACAGATAACACAGTGATAACTCTCTGAGTACAGATAATGTAGTAGATGTAACATGCAGTCCTATGTAACACCACAGATAATACAGTGATAACTCTCTGAGTACAGATAATGTAGTAGATGTAACATGCAGTCCTATGTAACACCACAGATAACACAGTGATAACTCTGTGAGTACAGATAATGTAGTATCTGTCACCTGCAGTCCTATGTAACACCACAGATAACACAGTGATAACTCTCTGAGTACAGATAATGTAGTAGATGTCACCTGCAGTCCTATGTAACACCACAGATAACACAGTGATAACTCTCTGAGTACAGATAATGTAGTATCTGTCACCTGCAGTCCTATGTAACACCACAGATAACACAGTGATAGCTCTCTGAGGACAGGTAATGTAGTAGATGTCACCTGCAGTCCTATGTAACACCACAGATAACACAGTGATAACTCTCTGAGTACAGATAATGTAGTATCTGTCACCTGCAGTCCTATGTAACACCACAGATAACACAGTGATAACTCTCTGAGTACAGATAATGTAGTAGATGTTACCTGCAGTCCTATGTAACACCACAGATAACACAGTGATAACTCTCTGAGTACAGATAATGTGGTAGATGTCACCTGCAGTCCTATGTAACACCACAGATAACATAGTGATAACTCTCTGAGTACAGATAATGTAGTAGATGTCACCTGCAGTCCTATGTAACACCACAGATAACACAGTGATAACTCTCTGAGTACAGATAATGTAGTAGATGTCACCTGCAGTCCTATGTAACACCACAGATAACACAGTGATAACTCTCTGAGTACAGATAATGTAGTAGATGTCACCTGCAGTCCTATGTAACACCACAGATAACACAGTGATACCTCTCTGAGTACAGATAATGTAGTAGATGTCTCCTGCAGTCCTATGTAACACCACTGATAACACAGTGATCTCTCTGAGTACAGATAATGTAGTAGATGTCACCTGCAGTCCTATGTAACACCACAGATAACACAGTGATAACTCTCTGAGTACAGATAATGTAGTAGATGTCACCTGCAGTCCTATGTAACACCACAGATAACACAGTGATAACTCTCTGAGTACAGATAATGTAGTAGATGTCACCTGCAGTCCTATGTAACACCACAGATAACACAGTGATAACTCTCTGAGTACAGATAATGTAGTAGATGTCACCTGCAGTCCTATGTAACACCACAGATAACACAGTGATAACTCTGTGAGTACAGATAATGTAGTATCTGTCACCTGCAGTCCTATGTAACACCACAGATAACACAGTGATAACTCTCTGAGTACAGATAATGTAGTATCTGTCACCTGCAGTCCTATGTAACACCACAGATAACACAGTGATAACTCTCTGAGTACAGATAATGTAGTAGATGTCACCTGCAGTCCTATGTAACACCACAGATAACACAGTGATAACTCTCTGAGTACAGATAATGTAGTAGATGTCACCTGCAGTCCTATGTAACACCACAGATAACACAGTGATAACTCTCTGAGTACAGATAATGTAGTAGATGTCACCTGCAGTCCTATGTAACACCACAGATAACACAGTGATAACTCTCTGAGTACAGATAATGTAGTAGATGTCACCTGCAGTCCTATGTAACACCACAGATAACACAGTGATAACTCTCTGAGTACAGATAATGTAGTAGATGTCACCTGCAGTCCTATGTAACACCACAGATAACACAGTGATAACTCTCTGAGTACAGATAATGTAGTAGATGTCACCTGCAGTCCTATGTAACATCACAGATAACACAGTGATAACTCTCTGAGTACAGATAATGTAGTAGATGTCACCTACAGTCCTATGTAACACCACAGATAACACAGTGATACCTCTCTGAGTACAGATAATGTAGTAGATGTCTCCTGCAGTCCTATGTAACACTACAGATAACACAGTGATAGCTCTCTGAGTACAGATAATGTAGAAGATGTCACCTGCAGTCCTATGTAACACCACCGATAACACAGTGATACTCTCTGAGTACAGATAATGTAGTAGATGTCGCCTGCAGTCCTATGTAACACCACAGATAACACAGTGATAACTCTCTGAGTACAGATAATGTAGTAGATGTTACCTGCAGTCCTATGTAACACCACAGATAACACAGTAATAACTCTCTGAGTACAGATAATGTAGTAGATGTCACCTGCAGTCCTATGTAACACCACAGATAACACAGTGATAACTCTGAGTACAGATAATGTAGTAAATGTCTCCTGCAGTCCTATGTAACACCACAGATAACACAGTGATAGCTCTCTGAGTACAGATAATGTAGTATCTGTCACCTGCAGTCATATGTAACACCACAGATAACACAGTGATAACTCTCTGAGTACAGATAATGTAGTATCTGTCACCTGCAGTCCTATGTAACACCACAGATAACACAGTGATAACTCTCTGAGTACAGATAATGTAGTAGATATCACCTGCAGTCCTATGTAACACCACAGATAACACAGTGATAACTCTCTGAGTACAGATAATGTGGTAGATGTCACCTGCAGTCCTATGTAACACCACAGATAACAGTGATAACTCTCTGAGTACAGATAATGTAGTAGATGTCAACTGCAGTCCTATGTAACATGACATATAACACAGTGATAACTCTCTGAGTACAGATAATTAAGTAGATGTCACCTGCAGTCCTATGTAACACCACAGATAACACAGTGATAACTCTCTGAGTACAGATAATGTAGTAGATGTCACCTGCAGTCCTATGTAACACTACAGATAACACAGTTATAACTCTCTGAGTACAGATAATGTAGTAGATGTCAACTGCAGTCCTATGTAACACCACAGATAACACAGTGACAACTCTCTGAGTACAGATAATGTAGTAGATGTCACCTGCAGTCCTATGTAACACCACAGATAACAGTGATAACTCTCTGAGTACAGATAATGTAGTAGATGTCAACTGCAGTCCTATGTAACACCACAGATAACACAGTGATAACTCTCTGAGTACAGATAATGTAGTAGATGTCACCTGCAGTCCTATGTAACACCACAGATAACACAGTGATAACTCTCTGAGTAAAGATAATGTAGTAGATGTCACCTGCAGTCCTATGTAACACCGCAGATAACACAGTGATAACTCTCTGAGTACAGATAATGTAGTAGATGTCACCTGCAGTCCTATGTAACACCACAGATAACACAGTGATAACTCTCTGAGTACAGATAATGTAGTAGATGTCACCTGCAGTCCTATGTAACACCGCAGATAACACAGTGATAACTCTCTGAGGACAGATAATGTAGTAGATGTTACCTGCAGTCCTATGTAAAACCACAGTTAACACTAGAGCTAATAATGTGGTAGTATTACCTGCAGTCCTATGTAAAACCACAGATAACACTAGTGTGGTAGTGTTACCTATGCCCTTAGTGTGCCTCCCTGTGTCTCTCCCACGGACTCCATGCTGGCGGCGCTGCCTCCTCTTCTTCCTTCTTCTTCTTGCCCCGCACAGAACGTCCTGATGCAGCTGCGTCAAGACACAGGAACACTGTGGGCATGGTGATGATGACACACAAGGAGAGATACACACACAGTGACACACCGGAACAGACACTTATATATGGACAGACATATACGATGGTGAGATCGTCACAGCCCCTGCTGTGTATGGGGCAGGCTCACCGCCGCAGTCCGTTCCATCCATTGTCCCAGAGCCGCATAGTGAGTGGAGCTGCCACATTATGTACCACGACATACATGAATATGGATGAGGAAAAGAAATGCACAGCAAGCAGTAAAGCAAACATTCCTAAAGGCTCAGCCAGCAGCATGTCCAGCCTGATAACTTCAGTGATAACTTATCAGTAACGACAGACTCAGTCACTACTGACTGAGGCTGGACATGCTGCTGAGCCTTTACTGCTTGCTGTGAATTCCTCATCCATATATACATTACATTATATGTGGTAGCCTGAGGTTATGTATACTGGGAACGGGGGTCTAGGAATTCCCCACAAAGAGGTTTGTTGCTCAATTCATTATTTTCCTATTAGTGGAGGCTTGGGGGAGGGAGACGGGGCGTCCCTCCCCAAAAACACAACTCTATGCATTAAAACACCACACCATGCATTAGCTGTGCAGCCGCCCCCTCATGTTACTGGTATGTTGTGTCAGTGGTCAAACGTCACAGTGACTCACATCTCACACCGACGGCTGCCCTGCTCCTGGTTTCTTTGGCGCTCGGCTGTGTCTTCAGCTGCGCTCCGCTGCTGATCAGCTCCGCCCCTACTGTGATCACATGCACGTTCCTCGAGTCTTTGTCCGATCTGCTGGAGTTCCTGTGAGATGGCAGCACAGGCGCAGCAGCAGCATAAAGTTAAAAGTACGTCAAAATGTTTCAAGGTGCTGCGTAAATGAGTGGGCCCCGACACTTGCCCGGGTATGCCGGGTGCTGACGCCGGCCCTGATTGTCTCCACTTTTTGACCTGGTGTTTAACCAGCCCTTTACCAGTAATGCAGCCCAGATATTTAGCTTCCTCCAGATCCACACACACTTCTCTGGGTTGATGGTAAGGCCTCCATCATTAATGGGCTCTATCACAGCCTGTACCTTACAGAGGTGACTTTTCCGATCTGAACTGAAAATGACCACATCTTCCAGGTAGGCGTAATCACAATGTGGCCTCAAGATCAGGTCCATTAACCTCTGAAACGTAGCAGGGGCTCCTTGTAACCCAAATGGCATCACCACATACCGGACCAGCCCCTCTGGAGAGGAGAACGCAGTCTTCTCCTTGGCCTCATCTGACAAAGGTATCTGCCAATAACCCTTTGTGAGATCAAGAGTTGTCACATACCTTGCATTCTCAAGCCTCTATCACCTCATCTACTCTGGGCACGGAATACGCATCATATTTTGAAACCTCATTCAAATTTCTAAAGTGATTACAAAATCTCCTTGTACTATTAGTACTTTGGGATTAGTACTTTGGGGCTAAACCTCTTACCTTTAGATTCTTCGATGACACCGAATTCAAGCACGCGCTTGACCTCAGAGGACGCCGCCTCTCTGCATGCTTCTGGCATGCTATATGGCTTAAGGTTGACTGTACGGTTACCCTCAGTCTTTATAGGATGTTTTATTAGGTGTGTAGGGCCTGTGTAACCCCAAAGCGAGCAAGAATCTCACCCTTTAATTTGGCATAGTCTCGGACAGCCTGCTCACTGAAGTCGTATTAGGTGTTTTGGGGTTCTGCGGTCAAGAATGGTGCAATTACTTCTGCCCATTCAGCAGCTGGAAGTCACTCTCTTGCCGCCATTCTCTTGAACACCGTAAGGTAGGCCCCAACATCATCCTTTGGAGTCATCTTTTGCAAGACCTGCTGCACTGCCTGTCTAGCGTTGACAGTCTCAGAGGTCCCTTCCTCCATTCTCTGGTCAGAACTAGGTTCCCTCAATGCCGCCATTTACCCTATTAATAGGGGATATGTCTTTTGCTGATCCTTATGCTGCTGTTTCATTGCTTCCTCCATTATACTCGACGGGTCTTGCGAAACAGCAGCAGCTTTCACCCCGGACATATCAGGTCACCATTCTGCTTCTGTTATGCTGTTGTCCCTATCAATTCACTCTTTGCATACCTCCACCGATTGTCACAGGTTTGCAATGACAGATTCTCAGACTTCGGGGGTTAAAAGTCCAAACAATGTTTGTTTTTCCTCATAAACAAGATAGGCTTCCAGCAGAACGTAGGGCGTCCAAGTTAACCCTTTCGACCCCCAGGCCAGTTTTCCTCTTCCTGCCCGGGCCATTTTTTGCAAATCTGACATGTGTCACTTTATGTGGTAATTTTTTTTAACGCTTTGCCTTATCCAAGCCATTCTGAGATTGTTTTGTCGTCACATATTGTACTTCATGAAAGTGGTAACATTGAGACAAAATATTTCATTTTTATTTATAAAAAAAAATACCAAATTTTATCAAAAATTTTAAAAATTTTTAAAATTTTCAAATTTCAATTTCTCTAGTTTTATAATAGATAGTAATACCTCCAAAAATAGTCATTACTTTGCATTCCCCATGTGTTTATGATTGGATCATTTTGAAAATGACATTTTATTTTTTTTGGGACGTTAGAAGGCTTAGGCCCCTTTCACACGGGCGAGTTTTCCGCACGGGTGCAATGCGTGAGGTGAACGCATTGCACCCGCACTGAATCCGGACCCATTCATTTCTATGGGGCTGTGCACATGAGCTGTGATTTTCAAGCATCACTTCTGCGTTGCGTAAAAATCGCAGCATGCTCTATATTGTGCGTTTTTCACGCAACGCAGGCCCCATAGAAGTGAATGGGGCTGCGGGAAAATCGCAAGCATCCGCAAGCAAGTACGGATGCAGTGCGATTTTCCCGCATGGTTGCTTAGCAACATGACCAGATCTTTATTATTTTCCCTTATAACATACTTTCACCCATTCTCATTGTTTGACCTGCCAGGGATCTAGGGAGGCCTCTCTGATTTTTGCGCACTGTGCCGCAGGCCACAGTACTTCTGGCAGTTAGGGACCTGAATAGGGGTATGCTGGTATAATAGTTATCCACGTAGAGGTGGTGACCCTTATCCCACACAATCTTCCCACTAACTCCTAGGATGGGGGGGGGGCATTTTGGAGGTTCAATCCTGGAGTCTCTCCCTTCATAAACCCGGAACCTATAGGTGTACCCGGACTTACTCTCACAGAGTTTATACATTGTTATGCTATACCTTGCTCGCTTGCTCGGCAGGTACTGGCGCAACCTTACCCTCCCCCTGAAATTTACCAGGGACTCATCTATACAGATATTTTGTTCTGGGGTGTACAATTCAGCAAACTTGGTGCTGAAGTGGTCTAGGACGGGCCTAATTTCTAAAAAGCCGATCAAATGTTGGGTCATTTTGGGGCGGACACTGTGCATTATCATTATAATGAGGGGCCCCCCAGAGCGTATAGCTTGGGGGACATATGGAGGCAGGGGCACATATTTTATATAGTTGGGTAGTATGGTGGTATTTCCTTCCCCCCCCCACCACCTTTTTTCTTTCAGATGGAGTACCTGTCAAACATCTGGAGATCTGCCTGGTGATGCTGACGTCACAGGCTATAGTGGATTGGCCAGATGTTCTGCGGCGGGAATTTGGAAGAACAGCTGATCGGCAGCTGTCATCGGCGCGGGAGATCCTGTGGGGATAAAAAGAGCAGCGCAGAGGTGAGGAGCTGTCAGTCGCCGGAGCAGAGTGAAGGAGCAGCGCCCCTCCCGCCCTCCCTTTAATAATGTCGTGTTGCTTATTTGGGGGTGATCGGTCACCCAGCTCGTGCTGGGTGGACTTAATGGTCAACAACAGTAATGGTGATTAATTATTTATGATGGTAATTTTATATATTTATTGGTGGTTAAATTTATGAGTATTGAGTTATTTATTATATTGGTTAAATATTCTGGTTAAACCCCAAAATAAAGCAGCACGGCCTATTTTATCCAAGAAGATTACTGGTGTCTGGTGTATTTTGTTATATGGAAAGAGTATTTTGTGGCATCTGCCTTCCATGCAAAAATGTCAGAATCGGCTCAAATCTATTCCATGGAATCACTGAATATCGGAGTGTGGTACAAGACATCCGCACTCCAATACTGTCTCATTTCAGTTTTTGTAACAAGCCCCATAAGCAGCAGAAGCCCCCAGAAGATTTTCATTTCTGCTGCTGTAACTGGGGTCTTGCGTATGGCGATGTGGGTTCTGGGTAATAAACTGCTGGGCATATAAATTTGTTTGGGCCACGATAAAAATTATCAAGTCTTTTGAAAAATCTATTTCTGTAAAGCCCGCGCAGTCAATGTGGATTCCAGAGTTTCCCACAAACTCTAGAATTTGGGGCTGATAATCGTCAGGGTGGGGTCCATAAGGGTTCACTCTGGGGGCTGCCTCCGCTGCTACCCTGAGGCGCCTTCTAGAGGGTCCCTCATCAGCGTATGATGATGATGACAGGGTAGAGGAAAGTGGCATCCTCTTCTCCCTCACAGGCAGACTCAGTACCGGAGGCGAGCATGGCGTACGCCTCTTCAGCTGAGTATACTCGTTGGGACGGACGGGCCGTTTTTATTTTATTGTGACATGTGAAATGTGTAAAACTTCATTTAGTGTGAGGGGTGTGTATGTAGTGTTTTCACGTGAAAGGGCTTGTAATTGTAATACATTTTAAATTAAATTTAGAAGAAAAGTTGTAAAAAGAAAGGCTTTTGCACAAAAACAGTCTTTTATGCACCAAAAAAGTCTTTTCTGCAAAAAAAAAAATTCCAGTGTAAACTGAGCAGACGTAATCAGTAACGGGCACTACTGATCGGTGCTCAGTGGTTGCGAAATGCATGTACGCAGATTGTGCGTTCGTGCAAAAACCTAAACTGACACTAACTGAAATGTATATATATCTAACTAACTACCACTAACTGCAGTTCTTTTTCACACCAAAAAATAAAAAAAACTCAAACATGTGCAGATGCTAATGAGCACACTACTAATTGGTGCTCTGCAGCACGCACACAGATCGTGAGTGTATGCAAAAACTGTACTATAAAAATCACTACAGTGCTCTGCAAAATGCACGCAGATGGTGCGTTCGTGCAAAAACCTAAACTGACACTAACTGAAATGTATATATATCTAACTAACTACCACTAACTGCAGCTTTTTCACACAAAAAAACAAAACCTCAAAAATGTGCAGATGCTAATGAGACACTACTGATCAGTGCTCTGCAGCACGCACACAAGCACACAGATCGTGCGTGCAAAACTCTACTATAAAAATTCACTACTGTGAACACTGGCTAAAAATGTAACTTATATATAACTCTATATATATTTATATAAAGCCCTAACGACAAGTTCTTCTTTTTCAACCCCAAAAAATGAAAAATTGGCAAAAAAATCAGCACAGATGTGAAAAAAAAAAATAAGCGAAAGAATAATCCTAGATGCTGATCAGGCAGGTACGCACTGAACAGCACTTAGCGATCACAGCTCGCATGCAGAAAAAGTGGTGCAGAGCTGGAAAATGGTAAAAAAAAAAGACAGAAAAAGAGTGTACGGTCCAAATGGCGTCCGTAAAAAGGACAGGGGCGGGGAGTGCTGGGGGTCGGGAAGGGACGGAGGGTGGTTTAGGGATCTACAACAGCTGCAAATGAAAAAAATATATATAATCTATTCTGTGCAGCTATTCCAGATGTTGTTCTTCTTCTTTTCAACAGGAAAGGGGTTAAAATCGCAGTGGTGGTGCACCACAAGTCCCAGCAAGCCACAAGCAGCACAGAAAAGCACAGAACCTCTCTGCAGGCAGTCACCAGCTAGAATGGAAGTTCCGCCACTTCCAGTGCAGCTATAGCGCTGCCATTGGCTGGAGCGTTGTTACAGGCAATAGCAGCGCTGGCAGGGACCCAAAACACTGGTGTCCCCTGCCTGACCTAGGAGACAGGTACTTGTTCAGCACTGGTCACCTCCAGATGACACCCCGTATACGCATGCCTAAGGATTCCAGCCAGATCGGGGCTGCAGGGGGGTGTAGAAATACCTCCCGCAGCCCTTAGCTAACTATGGCTGCCTGCTTGGCAGAGCAGCCATAGCACCTGGTTCCCGAGCGATTATGCCCGGTTCCCGGTTCATTGCGCAGTAATAGTACGGCGCTGGGCGGCAAGTCACGTCCTGCTGTGCCGTACTATTACAGCGCTGGTCGGGAAGGGGTTAACCATCACTTGGAGTGACACATAAACGACGCAAAAATAATAACAAATGTCAAAGAACACGCCTGCCCTTCTGGGCGCTAACTACACACAGTACTTCTCGCTCTAACCTATGGATCTGGTTTTACACTGCCGCCATGCTTTGACCCCGGCTGAGGCTCTGAGGCCTCTATTCATTCCCCAGTAACGGTCCCTGTAGACACACCCGGGATCTCCTCAATTTCAATTCCGAGAAAGTTGGGCCGCTGCGTAAAATGATAAATAAAGGTATAGACTCCCGAACACATATCGGAAAGGAGACATTTTACCATTTCATGAAAAAATATGAACTCTTTTAGGACTTGAAGGCAGCAACACACGTCCAAACAGTAGGGACAGGGTCTTGTCCACCATTGTGTAGCACCTTATCTTCAATTTACCAGTCTGTAAAAGTCGGGGAACTGAGGAGACCGGTTGCTGGAGTTTTGGGAGAGGAATGTTGTCCCACTGATGTCTGATGTAGGATTCTCGCCGCTCAGCAGTCCTGGGTCTTCTTTGCTGGATTTTTAGTTTCATGATGCATCAAACGTTTTCTATTGGTGAAAGGTCTGGATGCAGGCGACCAGTTTGGCACCCGGACTCTTCTTCTGAGAAGCTATGCGGTTGGGATGGATGCAGATGTTGTTCTAAAACCTCCGTACACTGTTCAGCATTGCTGGCGCCTTTCCAGATATGTAATGTGCTGAGGCAATAGGCACTAAGGCAACCCCATCATAGATGCAGGCTTTAGGACTGTGCACTGATAACAAGCTGGATGGTCCCTCTCCTCCTGAGTCCGCAGACTTGGTGTCCATGGTCTAAAAAAAAGTTGGGGTGTTGTGGGCAGGGAGGGGCAAGTACTTTCTACGCCTGTCTCAGCGAGGAAGCTCTTACATTTAGAAGCAGCAGTGGATCCAGCGTACTGTACAAATCTATCTATACTGTCCATATATAATCTATACTGTCCATATAATCTATACTGACCATATAATCTATACTGTACATATATAATCTATACTGTCCATATAATCTGTACTGTCCAAATAATCTGTACTGTTCATATATAATCTATACTGTCCATATAATCTGTACTGTCCATATATAATCTATACTGTCCATATAATCTATACTGACCATATAATCTGTACTGTTCATATATAATCTATACTGTCCATATATAATCTATACTGTCCATATAATCTATACTGACCATATAATCTGTACTGTTCATATATAATCTATACTGTCCATATAATCTGTACTGTCCATATATAATCTATACTGTCCATATAATCTATACTGACCATATAATCTGTACTGTCCATATATAATCTATACTGTCCATATAATCTATACTGACCATATAATCTGTACTGTTCATATATAATCTATACTGTCCATATATAATCTATACTGTCCATATAATCTATACTGACCATATAATCTGTACTGTCCATATATAATCTATACTGTCCATATAATCTATATTGACCATATAATCTGTACTGTTCATATATAATCTATACTGTCCATATAATCTGTACTGTCCATATATAATCTATACTGTCCATATAATCTATACTGACCATATAATCTGTACTGTTCATATATAATCTATACTGTCCATATAATCTGTACTGTCCATATATAATCTATACTGTCCATATAATCTATACTGACCATATAATCTGTACTGTTCATATATAATCTATACTGTCCATATAATCTGTACTGTCCATATATAATCTATACTGTCCATATAATCTATACTGACCATATAATCTGTACTGTCCATATATAATCTATACTGTCCATATAATCTATACTGACCATATAATCTGTACTGTTCATATATAATCTATACTGTCCATATAATCCATAGTGTACATATATAAACTATACTGTCCATATAATCTGTACTGTCCATATATAATCTATACTGTCCATATAATCTATACTGACCATATAATCTATACTGTCCATACAATCTGTACGGTCCATATATAATCTATACTGTACATATATAATCTATACTGTCCATATAATCTGTACTGTCCATATATAACCTGGGAGGTCTTGCCCTGTGCATAGTATAGATTATATAGGGACAGCACAAATTATATGGACAGTATGAATTATATATGGACAGTATAGATTATATATATATATATATATATATATATATATATACAGTATAGATTATATAGAGAGTACAGAGTATATATGGACAGTATAGATTATATGGACAGTACAGATTACATATGGACAGTAGAGATTATATATGGATAGTACAGATTATATGGACAGTATAGATTATATGGACAGTACAGATTATATGGACAGTACAGATTATATATGGAACAGTATAGATTATATGGACAGTACAGATTATATGGACAGTACAGATTATATTTGGAAAGTGTAGATTATATATGGACAATATAAATTAAATATGGACAATATAGATTATATATGGACAGTACAGATTATATGGACCGTACAGATTATATATGGACAGTACAGATTATATATGGACAGTATAAATATAATATGGACAATATAGATTATATATGGACAGTATGGATTATATATGGACAGTACAGATTATATGGACAGCAGAGATTATATATGGAAAGTATAGATTATATGTGGATAGTACAGATTATATGGACAACATAGATTATATATGTACAGTACAGATAAAGTAAATGGCGCTGATTATCTGGCGCCTGTCGGGGGATACATGCAGCAGGAAGTGAGCGCTCAGTTCTTGCAGATAATTTGTTGGCAGCAGGAAGTAAACGCTCAGTTCTTGCAGATAATTTGTTGGCAGCAGGAAACATGAGCAAACGTCACAGTCGAGCGCGATTATAAGGGCGCCTTCACTGCGGATTTTGTTGCAGAATTTTCTGCAATTTATATTCAGTTCCATTCATTTTGAACACCATTCAGGTGAAGTGAACTGATTTTCAGCTGCGGAAAATACTGCAACAAAATCTGCCGAGTGTGAAAGCGGCCAGTAAGGACCAAATGGCAGACGATGTGGAGCATCTGGAAATGGAAAAACACTGTGAACAGCGCCGGTAACAACTGACTAATGTACAAAGTCCGACACAGGTTAATGATTAGGCGTCTTCCGGTATCTCAGGTGGCATAGGTCAGATAGGGAGACACTTCATGGCGGTGATAATTGCTGGAGGCGTCATACTGATAACGAGGCACGTGGCGGCTCAGGGCGTGAAGTAATGTCTGCACCAGAGCTAGGGCGCCGTACTGCGGCCTGTAATCCAGTCCTAGAGCTACTGCCCACAAAGTACTGGACCCTGGAAGTATAACCCCCATCATGTCACATGAACCTGCAAGTGCCCAGGGGTGGTGTCTGTCGCTGCAAGTGCCCAGGGGTGGTGTCTGTCACTGCAAGTGCCCAGGGGTGGTGTCTGTCACTGCAAGTGCCCAGGGGTGGTGTCTATCACTGCAAGTGCCCAGGGGTGGTGTCTATCAATGCAAGTGCCCAGGGGTGCGGTCTATCACTGCAAGTGCCCAGGGGCTGGTGTCTATCAATGCAAGTGCCCAGGGGTGGTGTCTATCACTGCAAGTGCCCATGGGTGGTATCTGTCACTGCAAGTGCCCAGGGGTGGTGTCTGTCACTGCAAGTGCCCAGGGGTGGTGTCTGTCACTGCAAGTGCCTAGGGGTGGTGTCTATCACCGCAAGTGCCCAGGGCTGGTGTCTATCACTGCAAGTGCCCAGGGGTGGTGTCTATCACCGCAAGTGCCCAGGGGTGGTGTCTATCAATGCAAGTGCCCAGGGGTGGTGTCTTTCACTGCAAGTGCCCATGGGTGGTATCTGTCACTGCAAGTGCCCAGGGGTGGTGTCTATCACTGCAAGTGCCCAGGGGTGGTGTCTATCAATGCAAGTGCCCAGGGGTGGTGTCTATCACTGCAAGTGCCCATGGGTGGTATCTGTCACTGCAAGTGCCCAGGGGTGGTGTCTGTCACTGCAAGTGCCCAGGGGTGGTGTCTGTCACTGCAAGTGCCTAGGGGTGGTGTCTATCACCGCAAGTGCCCAGGGGTGGTATCTGTCACTGCAAGTGCCCATGGGTGGTATCTGTCACTGCAAGTGCCCAGGGGTGGTATCTGTCACTGCAAGTGCCCAGGGGTGGTGTCTATCACTGCAAGTGCCCAGGGGTGGTGTCTGTCACTGCAAGTGCCCATGGGTGGTATCTGTCACTGCAAGTGCCCAGGGTGGTATCTGTCACTGCAAGTGCCCAGGGGTGATGTCTATCACTGCAAGTGCCCAGGGGTGGTGTCTGTCACTGCAAGTGCCCAGGGGTGGTGTCTATCACCGCAAGTGCCCAGAGTGGTGTCTATCAATGCAAGTGCCCAGGGTGGTGTCTATCACTGCAAGTGCCCATGGGTGGTATCTGTCACTGCAAGTGCCCAGGGGTGGTGTCTGTCACTGCAAGTACCCAGGGGTGGTGTCTGTCACTGCAAGTGCCCAGGGGTGGTGTCTATCACCGCAAGTGCCCAGGGGTGGTGTCTATCAATGCAAGTGCCCAGGGTGGTGTCTATCACTGCAAGTGCCCATGGGTGGTATCTGTCACTGCAAGTGCCCAGGGGTGGTGTCTGTCACTGCAAGTGCCCAGGGGTGGTGTCTGTCACTGCAAGTGCCTAGGGGTGGTGTCTATCACCGCAAGTGCCCAGGGGTGGTGTCTATCACCGCAAGTGCCCAGGGGTGGTGTCTATCACCGCAAGTGCCCAGGGGTGGTGTCTATCAATGCAAGTGCCCAGGGGTGGTGTCTATCACTGCAAGTGCCCATGGGTGGTATCTGTCACTGCAAGTGCCCAGGGGTGGTGTCTATCACTGCAAGTGCCCAGGGGTGGTGTCTATCACTGCAAGTGCCCAGGGGTGGTGTCTATCACCGCAAGTGCCCAGGGTGGTGTCTATCAATGCAAGTGCCCAGGGGTGGTGTCTATCACTGCAAGTGCCCATGGGTGGTATCTGTCACTGCAAGTGCCCAGGGGTGGTGTCTATCACTGCAAGTGCCCAGGGGTGGTGTCTATCACTGCAAGTGCCCAGGGGTGGTGTCTGTCACTGCAAGTGCCCAGGGGTGGTGTCTGTCACTGCAAGTGCCCAGGGGTGGTGTCTATCACTGCAAGTGCCCATGGGTGGTGTCTATCACTGCAAGTGCCCAGGGGTGGTGTCTGTCACTGCAAGTGCCCAGGGGTGGTGTCTGTCACTGCAAGTGCCCAGGGGTGGTGTCTGTCACTGCAAGTGCCCAGGGGTGGTGTCTGTCGCTGCAAGTGCCCAGGGGTGGTGTCTGTCGCTGCAAGTGCCCAGGGGTGGTGTCTGTCACTGCAAGTGCCCAGGGGTGGTGTCTGTCACTGCAAGTGCCCAGGGGTGGTGTCTGTCCCTGCAAGTGCCCAGGGGTGGTGTCTGTCACTGCAAGTGCCCAGAGATCACTGGTAGATGTTATCCACCTCAGGAGATCACTGGTAGATGTTATCCACCTCAGTAGATCACTGGTAGATGTTATCCAGCTCAGTAGATCACTGGTAGATGTTATCCACCTCAGTAGATCACTGGTAGATGTTATCCAGCTCAGTAGATCACTGGTAGATGTTATCCACCTCAGTAGATCGCTGGCAGATGTTTATCCACCTCAGTAGATCACTGGTAGGTGTTATCCACCTCAGTAGATCACTGGCAGATGTTATCCACCTCAGTAGATCACTGGTAGATGTTATCCAGCTTAGTAGATCACTGGTAGATGTTATCCAGCTCAATAGATCACTGGTAGGTGTTATACACCTCAGTAGATCACTGGCAGATGTTATCCACCTCAGTAGATCACTGGCAGATGTTTTCCAGCTCAGTAGATCACTGGTAGATGTTATCCAGCTCAGTAGATCACTGGTAGGTGTTATCCAGCTCAGTAGATCACTGGTAGGTGTTATCCACCTCAGTAGATCACTGGCAGATGTTATCCACCTCAGTAGATCACTGGTACTTTGTTATCCAGCTCAGTAGATCACTGGTAGGTGTTATCCACCTCAGTAGATCACTGGCAGATGTTATCCACCTACCTCAGTAGATCACTGGTAGATGTTATCCAGCTCAGTAGATCACTGGTAGGTGTTATCCACCTCAGTAGATCACTGGCAGATGTTATCCACCTCAGTAGATCACTGGCAGATGTTATCTAGCTCAGTAGATCACTGGTAGATGTTATCCACCTACCTCAGTAGATCACTGGTAGATGTTAATCTAGCTCAGTAGATCACTGGTAGGTGTTATCCACCTCAGTAGATCACTGGCAGATGTTATCCACCTCAGTAGATCACTGGTAGGTGTTATCCAACTCAGTAGATCACAGGCAGATGTTATCCACCTCAGTAGATCACTGGCAGATGTTATCCACCTCAGTAGATCACTGGCAGATGTTATCCACCTCAGTAGATCACTGGTAGATGTTATCCACCTCAGTAGATCACAGGCAGATGTTATCCACCTCAGTAGATCACTAGTAGATGTTATCCAGCTCAGTAGATCACTGGCAGATGTTATCCACCTCAGTAGATCACTGGTAGGTGTTATCCACCTCAGTAGATCACAGGCAGATGTTATCCACCTCAGTAGATCACTGGCAGATGTTATCCACCTCAGTAGATCACTGGCAGATGTTATCCACCTCAGTAGATCACTGGTAGATGTTATCTACCTCAGTAGATCACTGGTAGATGTTATCCAGCTCAGTGGATCACAGGCAGATGTTATCCACCTCAGTAGATCACTGGTAGATGTTATCCACCTCAGTAGATCACAGGCAGATGTTATCCACCTCAGTAGATCACTGGCAGATGTTATCCACCTCAGTAGATCACTGGTAGATGTTATCTAGCTCAGTAGATCACTGGTAGATGTTATCCACCTCTGTAGATCACTGGCAGATGTTACAGGGCTCCAGACTAAAAAAATTACCTAGGAGCCATTGGCTCCTAAACTGAAAAATTTAGGAGCCAAATAAAACTTTTAGTTGACAAATTTAAATAGATATATATTCATGATAGAAAAAATTGCCTCATTTACACGTCAGTGTTTGGTCAGTGATTTCCATCAGTGATTGTGAGCCAAAACCAGGATTGGAGCCTCTGCAGACATAAGGTATAAGGGAAAGATCTGCACCTGTTCTGTGTTTACAGCCGCAACTGGTTCTGGCTCAAAAATCACTGATGGAAATCACTGACCGAACACTGATGCCTCAGTCACACACGGGTTCACATTATGTTACATTATATAAGGTCAAACCTTATAAATCAGCATATATGGTTTTTGTACAATGGAACTCTATTGGATGGATGCCACAGTATGGCATCTGTCTGAGGCGGCCGTCAACGTACGTTTTTCTTTTGTATATGTTAAACGTATGACAAAAATCCAACACTTCCATTATTTTCATTGTTCTGCTCATCAAACGAAGCAGAACAACAGAAATAAATAGTGGTGGTGTGAACGGGGCCTAAGAGGTGGGTGTGCAGGAACCATCACCGGTCTAATAACATGAAGCAATTATAGCGAAGTGATAAAGTCCAGTCCAATATGGCGGAACCTTCCTGTACGTTATCACTTGGCTATAATAGCCTGCTGTGTATTTACTACACACTACAACACATACATCACTGCACTACATACATCAGTGTGAGCTGTAGTGATGTATACATGTGTATGCTGTATGTAGTGCAGTGTGTGATGTATGTTGTGCAGTGTGTGATGTATGTAGTGCAGTGTGTGATGTATGTAGTGCAGTGTGTGATGTATGTAGTGCAGTGTGTGATGTATGTTGTGCAGTGTGTGATGTATGTAGTGCAGTGTATGATGTATGTAGTGCAGTGTGTGATGTATGTAGTGCAGTGTGTGATGTATGTTGTGCAGTGTGTGATGTATGTAGTGCAGTGTATGATGTATGTAGTGCAGTGTGTGATGTATGTAGTGCAGTGTATGATGTATGTAGTGCAGTGTGTGATGTATGTAGTGCAGTGTGTGATGTATGTAGTGCAGTGTATGATGTATGTAGTACAGTGTATGATGTATGTAGTGCAGTGTGTGATGTATGTTGTGCAGTGTGTGATGTATGTAGTGCAGTGTATGCTGTATGTAGTGCAGTGTGTGATGTATGTAGTGCAGTGTGTGATGTATGTAGTGCAGTGTGTGATGTATGTAGTGTAGTGTATGATGTATGTAGTGTAGTGTATGATGTATGTAGTGCAGTGTATGATGTATGTAGTGCAGTGTGTGATGTAAACTTGTGTATGATGTATGTAGTGCAGTGTATGATGTATGTAGTGCAGTGTGTGATGTATCTAGTGCAGTGTATGATGTATGTAGTGCAGTGTATGATGTATGTAGTGCAGTGTATGATGTATGTAGTGCAGTGTATGATGTATGTAGTGCAGTGTGTGATGTATGTAGTGTAGTGTATGATGTATGTAGTGCAGTGTGTGATGTATGTAGTGCATTGTGTGATGTATGTAGTGCAGTGTGTGATGTATGTAGTGCAGTGTATGATGTATGTAGTGCAGTGTGTGATGTATGTAGTGTAGTGTATGATGTATGTAGTGCAGTGTGTGATGTATGTAGTGCAGTGTATGATGTATGTAGTGCAGTGTGTGATGTATGTAGTGCATTGTGTGATGTATGTAGTGCAGTGTATGATGTATGTAGTGCAGTGTGTGATGTATGTAGTGCAGTGTATGATGTATGTAGTGCAGTGTGTGATGTATGTAGTGCAGTGTGTGATGTATGTAGTGCAGTGTATGATGTATGTAGTGCAGTGTGTGATGTATGTAGTGCAGTGTATGATGTATGTAGTGCAGTGTGTGATGTATGTAGTGCAGTGTATGATGTATGTAGTGCAGTGTGTGATGTATGTAGTGCAGTGTGTGATGTATGTAGTGCAGTGTGTGATGTATGTAGTGCAGTGTATGATGTATGTAGTGCAGTGTATGATGTATGTAGTGCAGTGTGTGATGTATGTAGTGCAGTGTGTGATGTATGTAGTGCAGTGTGTGATGTATGTAGTGCAGTGTGTGATGTATGTAGTGCAGTGTGTGATGTATGTAGTGCAGTGTATGATGTATGTAGTGCAGTGTGTGATGTATGTAGTGCAGTGTATGATGTATGTAGTGCAGTGTGTGATGTATGTAGTGCAGTGTGTGATGTATGTAGTGCAGTGTGTGATGTATGTAGTGCAGTGTATGATGTATGTAGTGCAGTGTGTGATGTATGTAGTGCAGTGTATGATGTATGTAGTGCAGTGTGTGATGTATGTAGTGCAGTGTATGATGTATGTAGTGCAGTGTGTGATGTATGTAGTGCAGTGTGTGATGTATGTAGTGCAGTGTGTGATGTATGTAGTGCAGTGTGTGATGTATGTAGTGCAGTGTGTGATGTATGTAGTGCAGTGTGTGATGTATGTAGTGCAGTGTGTGATGTATGTAGTGCAGTGTATGATGTATGTAGTGCAGTGTGTGATGTATGTAGTGCAGTGTGTGATGTATGTAGTGCAGTGTGTGATGTATGTAGTGCAGTGTGTGATGTATGTAGTGCAGTGTGTGATGTATGTAGTGCAGTGTATGATGTATGTAGTGCAGTGTGTGATGTATGTAGTGCAGTGTATGATGTATGTAGTGCAGTGTGTGATGTATGTAGTGCAGTGTATGATGTATGTAGTGCAGTGTGTGATGTATGTAGTGCAGTGTGTGATGTATGTAGTGCAGTGTGTGATGTATGTAGTGCAGTGTATGATGTATGTAGTGCAGTGTGTGATGTATGTAGTGCAGTGTATGATGTATGTAGTGCAGTGTGTGATGTATGTAGTGCAGTGTATGATGTATGTAGTGCAGTGTGTGATGTATGTAGTGCAGTGTATGATGTATGTAGTGCAGTGTGTGATGTATGTAGTGCAGTGTATGATGTATGTAGTGCAGTGTGTGATGTATGTAGTGCAGTGTGTGATGTATGTAGTGCAGTGTATGATGTATGTAGTGCAGTGTGTGATGTATGTAGTGCAGTGTATGATGTATGTAGTGCAGTGTATGATGTATGTAGTGCAGTGTATGATGTATGTAGTGCAGTGTGTGATGTATGTAGTGCAGTGTATGATGTATGTAGTGCAGTGTATGATGTATGTAGTGCAGTGTATGATGTATGTAGTGCAGTGTGTGATGTATGTAGTGCAGTGTATGATGTATGTAGTGCAGTGTGTGATGTATGTAGTGCAGTGTGTGATGTATGTTGTGCAGTGTGTGATGTATGTAGTGCAGTGTATGATGTATGTAGTGCAGTGTGTGATGTATGTAGTGCAGTGTGTGATGTATGTAGTGCAGTGTGTGATGTATGTAGTGCAGTGTGTGATGTATGTAGTGCAGTGTGTGATGTATGTAGTGCAGTGTGTGATGTATGTAGTGCAGTGTATGATGTATGTAGTGCAGTGTGTGATGTATGTAGTGCAGTGTATGATGTATGTAGTGCAGTGTGTGATGTATGTAGTGCAGTGTGTGATGTATGTAGTGCAGTGTGTGATGTATGTAGTGCAGTGTATGATGTATGTAGTGCAGTGTATGATGTATGTAGTGCAGTGTGTGATGTATGTAGTGCAGTGTGTGATGTATGTAGTGCAGTGTGTGATGTATGTAGTGCAGTGTGTGATGTATGTAGTGCAGTGTGTGATGTATGTAGTGCAGTGTGTGATGTATGTAGTGCAGTGTGTGATGTATGTAGTGCAGTGTATGATGTATGTAGTGCAGTGTGTGATGTATGTAGTGCAGTGTGTGATGTATGTAGTGCAGTGTGTGATGTATGTAGTGCAGTGTGTGATGTATGTAGTGCAGTGTATGATGTATGTAGTGCAGTGTGTGATGTGTATGATGTATGTAGTGCAGTGTGTGATGTATACATGTGTATGATGTATGTAGTGCAGTGTGTGATGTGTATGATGTATGTAGTGCAGTGTGTGATGTATGTAGTGATGTGCATGTGTACTGTATGATGTATGTGATGATCACACACTCCACTACATACATTACACACATGGATACACAACACCTTGCGCTGTCTCCTTCTTTTGCGGCCCCATCTTGATTAGTGTTGAGCGCGAATATTCGAATAGCGAATTTTTTTAGCGAATGTCGGCACTTCACTATTTCGAATATTAGTTTTTTTTTTGTTATATTTTTTTCTTTCCCACTTCCCAACAGTAGTTCTTACCTGTCCTGAGGATTCCTGGCTTCCTGGCTGCTCCAGTCAGTGCCCGTTGCCCCTTCTGCCGACTTCCGTGCTCATGGAGCGTCCCCATCACCATGGGAACTTCTCCATATACTAAAATGTACTGTCGGATTTGAGGAATTACGTTGAAATCGCAATGCGATTAATATAACTTGAATTAATCGCATTGCGATTTCTACTTAGACCTGGTTTACTATGGTTGGCTTGGTAGAATTAGCGAATATGACGAATGTATTCATGATATTCCTCAAAATGAAGATAACGAAGTATTCTCCATCTTCGTTTTAGCAACCATAGTAAACCATGTCTGTTGAAATCGCAATGTGATTAATTCTAGTTATATTAATCACATTGCGATTACAACTTAGCACTGCTATCTTACATATTAGGCTAGAATTAACGAACATGGAATATAGCAGCAGTGCTAAGTAGAAAACGCAATGTGATTATATTACTTAGCTTTTTTAATAGAATAATTATATTACTTGATAATTATTATAATTATTCTATTTATTAAAAAAATAATTTATATAATCGCATAGCGAATTAAACACAGCTGTCTCTATAGTCAACCTTCCTATTTGATTGCTAGAATTAGCAATCGAAGATGTAGAATACTTGCTATCTTCGTTTTGAGGAATATGACGAATACATTCGTCATATTCGCTAATTCTAGATATCAGACCAATAAGAAAGTAGCCTTAAGTTAAAATCGCAATACGCGATTATTTAAATCGCATATTAATCACGATAACTAGAATAATGACGAATATCTCGATTTCGACGAATATGAAACGAATATTCTTTCGAATATTCGTGAATTTTGTCGAAATCGAATATGGCACCTGCCGCTCATCACTGATCTTGATGCTTGGGCTGTAGGCTTCGGCTCCTCAGCGCCCAGCACTCCTTCCTTCAGCCCCCCAGAGCCGGCCCCTCCTCCTTTCATCTCCCGCCGGCTTTCTCTGCTGCAGGGCGCTAGATGGCTCTGGCGCACGCCCAAACTAACCAATAGCAAAGCTCCTTACTGTATGGAGCTTTGCTATTGGTTATTTCAGGCTGCGCTGCCTGTGCTGTGCCATTCGATGCGTGGTGCGTCTGCTGAAGTTTTTTTTTTTCTTAAAGCTGCAGCGCGGCGGTGGGACAAGTCGCAAATGGCGATAAGACTTCAATTTCTTATCGCCATTTGCAAATTCCTAGTCGCATTGGCGACCATTTTGGTCGCCATCTGGAGCCCTGTGTTATCCACCTCAGTAGATCACAGGTAGGTGTTATCCACCTCAGTAGATCACTGGCAGATGTTATCCACCTCAGTAGATCACTGGTAGGTGTTATCCACCTCAGTAGATCACTGGTAGATGTTATCCAGCTCAGTAGATCACTGGCAGATGTTATCCACCTCAGTAGATCACTGGCAGATGTTATCCACCTCAGTAGATCACAGGCAGATGTTATCCACCTCAGTAGATCACTGGCAGATGTTATCCACCTCAGTAGATCACTGGTGGGTGTTATCCACCTCAGTAGATCACAGGCAGATGTTATACACCTCAGTAGATCACTGGTAGGTGTTATCCACCTCAGTAGATCACTGGTAGATGTTATCCACCTCAGTAGATCATTGGTAGGTGTTATCCACCTCAGTAGATCACTGGTAGATGTTATCCACCTCAGTAGATCACTGGTAGATGTTATCCAGCTCAGTAGATCACAGGCAGATGTTATACACCTCAGTAGATCACAGGCAGATGTTATCCACCTCAGTAGATCACTGGCAGATGTTTATCCACCTCAGTAGATCACTGGCAGATGTTATCCACCTCAGTAGATCACAGGCAGATGTTATCCACCTCAGTAGATCACTGGCAGATGTTTATCCACCTCCGTAGATCACAGGCAGATGTTATCCACCTCAGTAGATCACTGGCAGATGTTTATCCACCTCCGTAGATCACTGGCAGATGTTTATCCACCTCAGTAGATCACTGGTAGATGTTATCCAGCTCAGTAGATCACTGGCAGATGTTTATCCACCTCAGTAGATCACTGGCAGATGTTATCCACCTCAGTAGATCACAGGCAGATGTTATCCACCTCAGTAGATCACAGGCAGATGTTATCCACCTCAGTAGATCACTGGCAGATGTTTATCCACCTCAGTAGATCACTGGTAGATGTTATCCAGCTGAGGAGATCCCTGGCAGATGTTATCCACCCCAGTAGATCACTGGCAGATGTTTATCCACCTCAGTAGATGACTGGCAGATGTTTATCCACCTCCGTAGATCCCTGGTAGATGTTATCCACCCCAGTAGATCACTGGCAGATGTTTATCCACCTCAGTAGATCACTGTTAGATGTTATCCACCCCAGTAGATCACTGTTAGATGTTATCCACCCCAGTAGATCACTGGTAGATGTTTATCCACCTCAGTAGATCACTGCCAGATGTTTATCCACCCTCCGTAGATCCCTGGTAGATGTTATCCACCCCAGTAGATCACTGGCAGATGTTTATCCACCTCAGTAGATCACTGTTAGATGTTATCCACCCCAGTAGATCACTGTTAGATGTTATCCACTCCAGTAGATCACTGTTAGATGTTATCCACCTCAGGCAGATGTTATCCACCTCAGTAGATCACTGGCAGATGTTATCCACCTCAGTAGATCACTGGTGGGTGTTATCCACCTCAGTAGATCACAGGCAGATGTTATACACCTCAGTAGATCACTGGTAGGTGTTATCCACCTCAGTAGATCACTGGTAGATGTTATCCACCTCAGTAGATCACTGGTAGGTGTTATCCACCTCAGTAGATCACTGGTAGATGTTATCCACCTCAGTAGATCACTGGTAGATGTTATCCAGCCTCAGTAGATCACAGGCAGATGTTATACACCTCAGTAGATCACAGGCAGATGTTATCCACCTCAGTAGATCACTGGCAGATGTTTATCCACCTCAGTAGATCACTGGCAGATGTTATCCACCTCAGTAGATCACAGGCAGATGTTATCCACCTCAGTAGATCACTGGCAGATGTTTATCCACCTCCGTAGATCACTGGCAGATGTTTATCCACCTCAGTAGATCACTGGTAGATGTTATCCAGCTCAGTAGATCACTGGCAGATGTTTATCCACCTCAGTAGATCACTGGCAGATGTTATCCACCTCAGTAGATCACAGGCAGATGTTATCCACCTCAGTAGATCACAGGCAGATGTTATCCACCTCAGTAGATCACTGGCAGATGTTTATCCACCTCAGTAGATCACTGGTAGATGTTATCCAGCTGAGGAGATCCCTGGCAGATGTTATCCACCCCAGTAGATCACTGGCAGATGTTTATCCACCTCAGTAGATCACTGGCAGATGTTTATCCACCTCCGTAGATCCCTGGTAGATGTTATCCACCCCAGTAGATCACTGGCAGATGTTTATCCACCTCAGTAGATCACTGTTAGATGTTATCCACCCCAGTAGATCACTGTTAGATGTTATCCACCCCAGTAGATCACTGGTAGATGTTTATCCACCTCAGTAGATCACTGCCAGATGTTTATCCACCTCCGTAGATCCCTGGTAGATGTTATCCACCCCAGTAGATCACTGGCAGATGTTTATCCACCTCAGTAGATCACTGTTAGATGTTATCCACCCCAGTAGATCACTGTTAGATGTTATCCACCCCAGTAGATCACTGTTAGATGTTATCCACCTCAGTAGATCACTGGTAGATGTTATCCACCTCAGTAGATCACTGGCAGATGTTATCCACCCCAGTAGATCACTGGCAGATGTTTTCCAGCTGAGGAGATCCCTGGATGTTACTATCTGGTGGCCTTCAGCAGCTTTCCCGTCTCTCCTCCTTCTTCTTGGCTCCAACCTTCCGTCTTCTCCATCTCATGTTTTTGTCTAAAGTAAAAGGGTCTCTGAAGACCCCGAGGCCGCTGCCACGGGTGCTGTGGTCCTAGTGTGGAGTCTGTGGAGAGGGGGGCATTGGTACTGATACCCCTCCACAATGTCATTGGTGATGATGTCACCGGCAGTCGTGATGTCACTACCGGGAAGGCGTAAGATCGCCTTATAAGGTTATCAAATCTTTAACCCCTTAGTGACCAGCAACTCGAATCGTTTTTTTCATCCTCACTTTCCAGGATTGTACGGGGCTGTACCGGGGCTCGTTTTTTGTGGGATGATATTGACGTTTTTATTGGTGACATTTTGAGGGGCGCGGCGCCTTTTCATCTTAGGATGAAGAAAAACAGCGATTCTACCATAGCTTTTTTTTTTTTTTCGCCGTGCGGGTTACACAATGGGATCATTTATTAATTTTGACATTTTTCCTGCACGCGGGCCGGTTATCCGGGACGCCGATCTATACGGACTGATCCCGTGCCCGGTGATGTCTCCGATGTCGGATCTCAGGGGGTCAGTGTTGTCAAACTACAACTCCCACAGCGGACCAAGAGTGCATGCTGGCAGTTGTAGTTTCACGATACTGTAGAAATGTATCAAAACCAGTGTAAAAGGGAAGGGGATGCAGTTGCCCATAGCAACCAGAGTGGAAAATGAAAGCAGCGACCTGATTGGTCGCCAGAGGAACTCACTTATCTTTTCACCTTTCCCTAATTTGTCATCAGCAGGAGCATTCCCTGAAGAACTACACGTCGCAGCATCCCGGGGCCGCTGGGATTTGTTGTTCCCCTGATGAACAGATTCTTCCTACGTCACATGAGCAGCCCAGGGGGCGGGGTAAAGGGGGCGTTGTCCATTGAAATCACGCCCAACTGTTGTAACAGCCGATGTTTAGGACCCGCCCCCTCCGCCGCCTTGACCCCGCCCCTCCAGTCCCCGGCACCACTACTACGGACGTGACGTCACTGGTCGCCGAATTCGTGTTCCTTTCATCGCCGTGTCTTCCTGCCGTTAGCAGCCGGTGGCCCCCGCCGCTCCCCGTCATGTCCCGGTGCTGGGAATGCGTCACCGCCGAGCAGCTCAGCGGCTTCGACCGCTACAAGGTGAGAGCGGGACCCCGGGGAGAAGCGGAGGAGTGTGGAGAAAGAGGGCCACTGACAGGACTGGGCCCCTACAGCCTGGAGACGGGGAACCAGTGCTTGTGTGGCCCCTGTAGTTTATAGGCCCCTCAACATGCCTTCTGTGGCCCCTGCAAGCTGCTGACTTGTTGGGGGCCCCCATAAGGTTCTGGAAATGGAGTGGCCCCATTGTGTGGGGTGTGTGGGGACCCCCATTTCACTATGTGAGGACCCCCTCGGGGTCCTGGGTGGGCAGGGGGCACCTACTCAGTTCCCCTTCATTGTCTCTGAAAAGAGGGGGACCCATTTAGGATGTGCAATATGTGTGTGGCCCCTGACATGTGTGCGTGCCCCCCCCTGACCGGTTGGTTGTGGCCCATGACATGTATGTGGGCCCCCCCTGACCGGTTGGTTGTGGCCCCTGACATGTGTGCGGGCCCCCCCCTGCCTGGTGGGGTGTGGCCCCTGACATGTGTGCGTGCCCCCCCCTGACTGGTTGGTTGTGGCCCATGACATGTGTGTGGGCCCCCCCTGACCGGTTGGTTGTGGCCCCTGACATGTGTGCGGGCCCCCCCTGCCCGGTGGGTTGTGGCCCCTGACATGTGTGCGGGCCCCCCCTGCCCGGTGGGTTGTGGCCTCTGACATGTGTGCGGGCCCCCCCTGCCCGGTGGGTTGTGGCCTCTGACATGTGTGCGGGCCCCCTGCCCGGTGGGTTGTGGCCTCTGACATGTGTGCGGGCCCCCTGCCCGGTGGGTTGTGGCCTCTGACATGTGTGCGGGCCCCCCTGCCCGGTGGGTTGTGGCCTCTGACATGTGTGGGCCCCCTGCCCGGTGGGTTGTGGCCTCTGACATGTGTACGGGCCCCTGCCCGGTGGGTTGTGGCCTCTGACATGTGTGCGGGCCCCCTGCCCGGTGGGTTGTGGCCTCTGACATGTGGGGCCCCTGCCCGGTGGGTTGTGGCCTCTGACATGTGTGCGGGCCCCCTGACTGGTGAGGTGTGGCCCTGACATGTGTGCGGGCCCCCTGTTGGGGAGTGTGTGGCCCCTGACATGTAAAGGGCCCCCTGTTGGGAGTGTGGCCCTGACATGTGTGCGGGCCCCCCTGTTGGGGAGTGTGTGGCCCCTGACATGTGTGCGGGCCCCCCTGTTGGGGAGTGTGTGGCCCCTGACATGTGTGCGGGCCCCCCTGTTGGGGAGTGTGTGGCCCCTGACATATGTGCGCCCCCCCCCTGTCAGGGAGTGTGTGGCCCCTGACATGTGGCCCCTCTTTGTTGTGGTGTACTGGCTCCCGTGTTTTCTAGGGCCCCCTCACGTTGTTGGGGTGCCAGCCGTCGGGTGCACAGCTTTGGGGCGATACATGGGACCCTTTCAGGTGCTTTGTTGTGTGTGGACCCTGATGTGTGTAGTCGGGGTTAGTTCAGGTGTCTGCACTGAGCCCGTACTCCTCACAGCTGAGGGTTTGTTACAATAGGACCCAGTCCAGACCCATATATTATCCCTGCACCGATACACTGTAACAAACTCTCAGTCCGCAGAGGATTGTTCAGACCGGATTCAATTGTAACAAACCTTCAGCTGCAGGGTCGGAGGTGAAGTAAGAGCGCTCCAAATCACTGACAGTAAGCAGAGGGACTGAAACCGAGAGCACAAGATGCAGCGGGCTGGTCTCTGGCTGATAATCCGTCACCTCCCTGGTCCCGATGCCGGATTAAAGGAATTCTCCAGGGTGATGAGTCTGTAGAGCGGCAAGGCTCGGATTTGCGTCCGTCGGGTGTCATGTGGCGGTAACGTGACACTGGCCACGGGACGGTTACACGTACGGTCTTCACCTTCCCCTGTTCCCCGTAGAGGTCGTGGCCCTGGCGGTGACGTCATCGCAGGATGTGTCCTCTTCGCTGGGACACCAGGCAGGAAAGGACCCCCCCCCCCTCCAAGGTCAGAGGGGCTGCTCACACGCCGGACATGTGACTGCTCACAGCGGAGGGTTTGTTACAAGTGACACATTGTAACGACCCCCTTCAGAAAGCCGGACCCACACTGATACATTGTAACGTAACCACAGCAGGACGAAGTCAAGATAGGGTTTTCAGCCTTTGGCTGTGAACCGGAATCTTTCCATTCATTGACAGCAAGCAGACGTCATGAAACGGTCAGGAGCTGACACAGATGGGGAGGTTTGTCCAAAACGGATGCGACAGAAGGTGGAGCGGATGCCCGTGGAAACCAGTCCGGTTGCCGTGGTTTTCCTCGTGAGGTGCACCGTCCCTTTAAGGTGACCAGTGCTGGCTGTCCCCTGATCCCTCCATTCACTGGGAACGTGTAGATGAAGCAGTGTCGGGGCTGCGGACGTGGGATTAACCCTTTCAGTGTCCGTGCAGTGGTACGCGCGCTGGGTCCGACCGTCGGTATTTTTTCAGCCCAAATTCTTCACCGAAAAACCACACGAGGATTTTTCACGCGCGGTTGGATTGGCACGGTTACCTTGGAAACCTGCCGTCCGATTTCTGCCACTGTGGAAATGCGGAATGTGCACTTACCCCCAGGACGGCTGCGCGCGGAGCGCAGAACCGGTAACTGCCGTTATCTCCGATCACAAGTCCAGGTGCGCTAATCACAATGCGGGCTGCGGCGTTATCTAATCGCCGTCTATTACCGCTATCTGCCGTCAGGAGCTGCACATTAACCCCGTCAGGCCTGCACTGTCTACACATATATACCAGCTGTCAGCCCCCATGTACACACGCATGCTCGGTCTCCTCTGGCAGCGGCTTATCTCACTGAGAACAAAGGGATCGGGCAGCTGAAATCCAACATGCCCCATCCTCATCTCCTCCACCTCTGCCATCGGCTTACCACTGACCTCCCCTTTTTGCAGGGCCTCGGGTCCGCGTCGGGCAGGGCCTCGGGTCCGCGTCGGGCAGGGGCCTCGGGTCCGCGCCGGGCAGGGCCTCGGGTCCGCCGGGCAGGGCCTCGGGTCCGCTCGGGCAGGGCCTCGGGTCCGCGGCCGGGCAGGGCCTCGGGTCCGCGCCGGGCAGGGCCTCGGGTCCGCGTCGGGCAGGGCCTCGGGTCCGCTGGCCGGGCAGGGCCTCGGGTCCGCGCGGGCAGGGCCTCGGTCCGCGTGCCGGGCAGGGCCTCGGGTCGCGGCTGGAGCCTCGGGTCAGCTGGCAGGCCTCGGGTCCGCGTCGGGCAGGCCTCGGTCCGCGTCGGGCAGGGCCTCGGGTCCGCGCGGCAGGGCCTCGGGTCCGCTGGCAGGGCCTCGGGTCCGCGTCGGGCAGGGCCTCGGGTCCGCGTCGGGCAGGGCCTCGGGTCCGCGTCGGGCAGGGCCTCGGGTCCGCGTCGGGCAGGGCCTCGGGTCCGCGTCGGGCAGGGCCTCGGGTCCGCGTCTCGCTTTAAGACGCACATAATGATAACTAACAAAGCTCGTCCTGTGCATGATACTGGGGCCCTTGTGGGGACAGGGGCCACATTCTCCTGCCAGTCCCATGACTGAGGGGGCTGGAGGTGGAATAGATTAGCTCTTAATGGCGGCTTTGTCCTGCCGGTGCTGTAGGCGGTTTCGTTACAGTGTGTGATTCCCCTCACAGCTCCTTGTTTCCCTCCCTTACTATAGACAAGATCTCTGCCTTTGTGCAGCTGCAGACCTCGTCACAGTGTGTCAGCTTCCTGGTAGTGCCGCCATACTCCTCCATGCATGCAGGCGGTCTCGGTGACACGTTGCGACATTTCCCCGTACTGGTAGGACCGGCCAGACAGGAGCAGCGCGCACGTGTGTGCAGTGTGAGCGCTGACATGATGGGAGTGATCTATCACAACTAGTACAAGGAAAAGTGAAGGAGTCGCCCGCAGGGACCTGCCAGGTCCTACCTTCAGGTTGTCAGGGGCCCGGATTGGTCGCCAGGGGCAACATCCCGGAGGATGTATGGGAGCGACACACATAGCGGGGTCTGACTACACACAGGGGGGTAGTCTGTAACCATGGCGACGCATAACTCTGCCCGGGAGCTGTCATCATGAGGGATGTGTGGAAGGCTGGACCATGATGTGCGCTCACAGCTGAGGGTTTGTCACTGTTTTATCCCGTCTAGCAGCACTGCAGACCTCTCTCCTGGTCGTTACAGTGTGTCAGTACAGGTGCAGTGTTCGGCTCACAGAGCATTATCTGCGCTTCATACAATTGTACCAAATCCTCAGCAGCGAGAATTTCCCCAAACCTCCCAGGACCGCGTTCACATGATGGTTTTTTGACGAGCAGTTTGGCGCGATTTCCAAGCTGAAATCTGCTATAATCCCACGTGACCAGTTCGCCCCTGGAATCGGGGTGAAGAACCAGTTCGCCCCTGGGATCGGGGTCCGGAACGCCCCTTTAGGGCTCATTCACACGACCGTGGTTTGGTTCCGCATCCGAGCCGTATTTTTTGCGGCACAGACCCATTCACTTCAATGGGGCCGCCAAACATGCGGACAGCGCTCCGTGTGCTGTCCGCATCTGTTGCCCTGTCCGTGGCCCCGAAAAATTGTGAGTCGTGTCCTAGTCTTGTCCGCTTTGCGGACACGAATAGGCATTTCTATAAAGGGCCTTCCGTGTTTTGTGGATCCGCAATTTGCGTATCGCAAAACACGGCACAGTCGTGTGAACAAGCCCTAAATCAGCCTTTGCTCTTCATGCGGCGCTGTACCAGACGGGGGGCGTGTAAGGCTTGGCAGGTCCTCGGGTACAGAGCAGCGCGTGCCGCCAGATCCCTGTCATCCCTCAGACTTCAATAATGGTTTGTATGAGCGGCTGAGATCTGATTCCTCAGCACTGCTTACAGATCAGGTTACCCTGAGAGAGTCTTATGTGCAGGAGACATAACCTGTGTGTGCACCAGCAGAAGAGTGAGCGCAGCTCTGGAGTATAATACAGGATGTAACTGAGGATCAGTACAGGATAAGTAATGTAATGTATGTACATAGTGACTGCACCAGCAGAATAGTGAGTCCAGCTCTGGAGTATGATACAGGATGTAACTCAGGATCAGTACAGGATAAGTAATGTAATGTATGTACATAGTGACTGCACCAGCAGAATAGTGAGTCCAGCTCTGGAGTATGATACAGGATGTAACTCAGGATCAGTACAGGATAAGTAATGTATGTACACAGTGACTCCACCAGCAGAATAGTGAGTGCAGCTCTGGAGTATAATACAGGATGTAACTCAGGATCAGTACAGGATAAGTAATGTATGTACACAGTGACTCCATCAGCAGAATAGTGAGTACAGCTCTGGAGTATAATACAGGATGTAACTCAGGATCAGTACAGGATAAGTAATGTATGTACACAGTGACTGCACCAGCAGAATAGTGAGTGCAGCTCTGGAGTATAATACAGGATGTAACTCAGGATCAGTACAGGATAAGTAATGTAATGTATGTACACAGTGACTGCACCAGCAGAATAGTGAGTGCAGCTCTGGAGTATAATACAGGATGTAACTCAGGATCAGTACAGGAGAAGTAATGTAATGTATGTACACAGTGACTGCACCAGCAGAATAGTGAGTGCAGCTCTGGAGTATAATACAGGATGTAACTCAGGATCAGTACAGGATAAGTAATGTATGTACACAGTGACTGCACCAGCAGAATAGTGAGTGCAGCTCTGGAGTATAATACAGGATGTAACTCAGGATCAGTACAGGATAAGTAATGTATGTACACAGTGACTGCACCAGCAGAATAGTGAGTGCAGCTCTGGAGTATAATACAGGATGTAACTCAGGATCAGTACAGGATAAGTAATGTATGTACACAGTGACTGCACCAGCAGAAGAGTGAGTGCAGCTCTGGAGTATAATTAACACTGACTCCCCGTAGACGGCTGCTGTGGATACTTGAACATTCCCAGGAAGGTTTCAGGAATAAATTATCTTGTGGATCTGGAGGGAGCGTTCTGTGCTGGTAATGTGATGCCGAAAGCTGCTGAGTGCATACAATCCTCTCCAGATCTTCTGCAGTGGGCACGCCCCTCCACCACCCTGTCCTTATCAGATCATCTTCAGTTCTTCAGAGTGACGCCCCAGCTTCTGAGCCATCTACCAGAAGATGATACGTGTGAATATACTACTGTAAAGCCATCCGCCCCTTCAACTGGAGCTTCGTTACAGTTGCACCCAGTGTGAACAATCCTCCAGACTGATACATTGTAACGGATTACCAGGACAGCGATGTGTTTACCTCCCGGAGGATTGTCTGGATGGGATGCAATTGTAACAAACCCTCAGCTGTAGGCAGTGTTAGGCCTGTAGTACTGCTGGTTTTGGCTTGCTGTCAGTGAATGAGGACACGTAGTAAATGGAGAACCGGGTCTGAAGTAACAGCAGGCTCTAATCAGAGACCTGCGGTGACGTTGGCGCCTCCGCTTGGCGTCTGCCGCCCGCGTTACTTCACAGGACTGGAGTTTGACCCTTTGTGCCATGTTGTGGGGTCACTTTGTCCCTGGTTAATATAAGCGCTGGGTGACAGAAGGATTAACCCTTCATTTCCTGGCCTGCCCCAGATGCTGCAGCACTTCACAATGTAATATTTTTGTGTATATTTCTATCAGCCTTACACTGCGAGTTCTCCTGGTGCACGAATAGAAGGCTAGGACTGCAGTGAACACTGACACCTACACAGAAAGTGTGAAGGTGGGGCTGCCTTGGGCACAGTGGTGGAAGCTTATTGGAACCGGTCAGCAAGCTTGCGTGGTTGCGCTGCTGTAACGCGGCAGTGTGGAGATGCTGGGCGCAGACTCGTGTTATCCGTGGCCTCACTTTCTTTTCCCTCTCCTTCCAGTACAGCGCGGTGGACACCAACCCCCTGTCCCTCTACGTCATGCACCCCTTCTGGAACTCCATAGTAAAGGTGAGGCTTCCACTAATCCGGCACCCGCTCCTCCAGAAGTGTCCTCCGCCCGCCGGGGCGCTCATCCGTGTCGCTTTAGTTTTTCCCCAGGTGGTTGGCGCCGAATCTCATCACGTTTAGCGGTTTCCTGCTGCTCGTCTTCAACTTCTTCATGATGGCGTATTTCGACCCGAACTTCTATGCATCAGGTGTGTCTGCGCGCTCTCGGCTCTGCTGCGTTGGGATTCAGCACACATGACGGCGTCCACGATCAGCCCCCGGCCTTGCTGTAGTTGTAGCGCCGCTCTTAAAGGGGTTGTCCGGGATTATAAAAACGGGGCTGCGGTCTTCCAAAAACAGCACCACCCGTCTACAGGTGTGAATGAGGCGGAGCTGCAGTACCGCTCCCAACCTGCGGGGCTGTTGTAGAAGAAAGCAGCCATGTTTTAACCTCTTTCTAACACTGGACAATCCCTTTAATTAAAGCAGTATTTCCCTGTGATAAGCGGTGCCCTTCTTGAGGTGGATAGAGGAGCTGTAGCAGTATTTCCCTGTGGTAAGCGGCACCCTTCTTGAGGTGGCTAGGGGAGCTGTAGCAGTATTTCCCTGTGATAAGCGGTGCCCTTCTTGGGGTGTATAGAGAAGCTAGCAGTATTTCCCTGTGATAAGCGGCATCCTTCTTGAGGTGTATAGACGAGCTGTAGCAGTTTTTTCCTGGGATAAGCGGCGTCCTTCTTGAGGTGTATAGAGGAGCTGTAGCAGTATTTCCCTGTGATAAGCGGCATCCTTCTTGAGGTGTATAGAGGAGCTGTAGCAGTATTTCCCTGTGATAAGCGGTATCCTTCTTGAGGTGGATAGAGGAGCTGTATCAGTATTTCCCTGTGATAAGCGGTGCCCTTCTTGGGGTGTATAGAGAAGCTGTAGCAGTATTTCCCTGTGATAAGCGGCGCCCTTCTTGAGGTGTATAGAGCAGCTGTAGCAGTATTTCCCTGGGATAAGCGGTGCCCTCCTTGAGGTGGATAGAGTAGTAGCAGTATTTCCCTGTGATAAGCGGTATCCTTCTTGAGGTGTATAGAGCAGCTGTAGCAGTATATCCCTGTGATAAGCGGCGCCCTTCTTGATGTGTATAGAGGAGCTGTAGCAGTATTTCCCTGTGATAAGCGGCACCCTTGAGGTGTATAGAGAAGCTGTAGCAGTTTTTCCCTGGGATAAGCGGTGCCCTCCTTGAGGTGGATAGAGTAGTAGCAGTATTTCCCTGTGATAAGCGGCGCCCTTCTTGAGGTGTATAGAGGAGCTGTAGCAGTATTTCCCTGTGATAAGCGGTGCCCTTCTTGAGGTGTATAGAGGAGCTGTAGCAGTATTTCCCTGTGATAAGCGGCGCCCTTCTTGAGGTGTATAGAGGAGCTGTAGCAGTATTTCCCTGTGATAAGCGGCGCCCGTGCATGCAGAAGCTGTGATCACTCCACGCTGTTCCCGCCCTCACCCCTCTTTCTGTTCCGCAGCTCCGGGTCATGAGCACGTCCCCAGCTGGGTCTGGATCGTCGCCGGCCTGCTGAACTTCACGGCCTATACCCTGGGTGAGTCGCCTGTTATTAAAGGGGCGGTCTAGACTGGTGTGTAATGAAAGATCGTGTCTAATAATCGTCTCCCTGCACAGGCAGCACTGGTTGGAAAGTGTCAGACTGTGAAGGGACACGCCCCCAGCAGGGATAATAGAGGAATAGCACAACATAGTCATAAGAATAAAACTCTAGAATTATAACGTGGGGAATGCAAAAGCTTGTAAAGCGCCGCACGTTTCTGCAGTGCATTCTGGGAGATGTAGTGTTAGCTCCTGGACCCTGAGCAGTCGGCAGATGAGTATTGTGAGTGCAGCTCTGGAGGTGACCGCAGACCCGGTGTCCGGCCTCCTGTGTTGCGCGGTCGTTTACATTTTCTCCGTCCCTTTGCAGATGGAGTAGACGGTAAGCAGGCTCGCAGGACGAACTCCAGCACTCCGCTGGGGGAGCTGTTCGACCACGGCCTGGACAGCTGGGCCTGCATCTACTTTGTGGTGACGGTTTATTCCATCTTCGGCCGCGGGGAGAACGGCGTCAGCGTCCTGGTTCTCTACCTCCTCCTGTGGGTGGTGCTCTTCTCCTTCATCCTCTCGCACTGGGAGAAGTATAACACTGGAATCCTGTTCCTGCCCTGGGGCTACGACCTGAGCCAGGTGGTAAGTGTGCCGCACTGCATGGTCATTGATGTGTACCCTGAGGTTCTGCAGCAGCTGAGGTGTGTGTGTTAGGAAGGTCTGCAGCAGCTGAGGTGTGTGTGTTAGGAAGGTCTGCAGCAGCTGAGGTGTGTGTGTTAGGAAGGTCTGCAGCAGCTGAGGTGTGTGTGTTAGGAGGTTCTGCAGCAGCTGAGGTGTGTGTGTTAGGAAGGTCTGCAGCAGCTGAGGTGTGTGTGTTAGGAGGTTCTGCAGCAGCTGAGGTGTGTATTAGGAGGTTCTGCAGCAGCTGAGGTGTGTGTGTTAGGAGGTTCTGCAGCAGCTGAGGTGTGTGTGTTAGGAGGTTCTGCAGCAGCTGAGGGGGTGTGTATTAGGAGGTTCTGCAGCAGCTGAGGGGTGTGTATTAGGAGGTTCTGCAGCAGCTGAGGGGTGTGTATTAGGAGGTTCTGCAGCAGCTGAGGGTGTGTATTAGGAGGTTCTGCAGCAGCTGAGGGGTGTGTATTAGGAGGTTCTGCAGCAGCTGAGGGGTGTGTGTTAGGAGGTTCTGCAGCAGCTGAGGGGTGTGTGTTAGGAGGTTCTGCAGCAGCTGAGGGGTGTGTGTTAGGAGGTTCTGCAGCAGCTGAGGGGTGTATTAGGAGGTTCTGCAGCAGCTGAGGTGTGTATTAGGAGGTTCTGCAGCAGCTGAGGTGTGTATTAGGAGGTTCTGCAGCAGCTGAGGTGTGTATTAGGAGGTTCTGCAGCAGCTGAGGTGTGTATTAGGAGGTTCTGCAGCAGCTGAGGTGTGTATTAGGAGGTTCTGCAGCAGCTGAGGTGTGTGTGTATGTAGGAGGTTCTGCAGCAGCTGAGGTGTGTGTGTGTAGGAGGTTCTGCAGCAGCTGAGGTGTGTGTGTGTGTTAGGAGGTTCTGCAGCAGCTGAGGTGTGTGTGTGTGTGTTAGGAGGTTCTGCAGCAGCTGAGGTGTGTGTGTGTGTGTTAGGAGGTTCTGCAGCAGCTGAGGTGTGTGTGTGTGTTAGGAGGTTCTGCAGCAGCTGAGGTGTGTGTGTGTGTTAGGAGGTTCTGCAGCAGCTGAGGTGTGTGTGTGTGTGTTAGGAGGTTCTGCAGCAGCTGAGGTGTGTGTGTGTTAGGAGGTTCTGCAGCAGCTGAGGTGTGTGTGTGTGTTAGGAGGTTCTGCAGCAGCTGAGGGGTGTGTGTGTTAGGAGGTTCTGCAGCAGCTGAGGGGTGTGTGTGTTAGGAGGTTCTGCAGCAGCTGAGGGGTGTGTGTGTTAGGAGGTTCTGCAGCAGCTGAGGGGTGTGTGTTAGGAGAGGTCTGCAGCAGCTGGGGGGGGGGGGTGGGGATTCGGAGCTTGCGCAGCCGCCGGGGGTGGGTGCAGCAGTGATGTAGCAGTGCTCATGTATGTGTGCGCTCATACTGTTCTCTGGTTGCAGACCATCTCCTGTGTGTACCTGGTGACGGCGGTGGTCGGGGTGGAGGCCTGGTACAAGCCCCTGGTGTACAATGTCTTGTACAGAGACCTCTTCACCACCTTGATTGTCGGTAAGAGCTTCATCCGAGCGCAGCGGTAAATCCTGCACACGCTGCATACCTCTGACCTGCCCCTGGCGGTCTCCTGTGCGAGCGGCTCGCGTGCTGCCGTCTGGTTTAGTTGCCCATAAGTGATCGCCGCCTTTATTTTGCAGGTTGCGCGGTGACTATAACTCTTCCCATGAGTCTGTACAATGTTTACAAGTAAGTGCACTTACCCATCTTATTGTCTGATTTTCCTGGGGCCCAGAACCTTAAAGGGGTAGGCCTCCTTTTGGGGGGGTCAAGGATTAGGTCACCAAACATTGGTCGCTGTGGCTTCAAAGTGGATGTTGACAGCGGAGGACCCTAGCAAAGGAGCGGGGAGCAACTAAGTATGGTTCCCTTCTGCAAGTCTGACTAGGACAGGGGGGGTTGCTGAAAACCTCCTAGAAGGTGGCCTTTTGAAGGGGTTGTCCGGGTGGTAAAAATTACTGGAAAAGGCCTCAGAATGGGATAATAAAAAGCCATAATTTCCCCCCCATGACCCACCTCCCCCACTGGGCGCTGAAGAGACGCAGATGCCAAATAAGACCCAGGGGAGGCTACAGACTGTACCCGGTGCAGCAGCAGGCAGCAAACTCCGGTCCACCGAGGCACAGTCCTGGGTCGGTACTTTGGTTTCGGCAGTGACATGGCAAGGAAGGCTTACAGCGGAGTTTCTCTTTGACATGCTGCCTGCTGATGGTTTCCTTTGCTCTGCCGAGCAATTGATTTCCCCGGTTTTGTGTTGCTCAGGGGTTATCGGAACAACACTCTGAAACACACAAGCTTGTACGAGTCCATGCTGCCGCTCATCTCCCCCGTGCTGCTCTTCATCCTGTCCACGCTGTGGATCTTCGCCTCGCCCTCTCAGATCCTGGAGGCTCACCCTCGGCTCTTCTACTTCATGGTGGGGACCACCTTTGCTAACATTACAGTAAGTGGCTCCCCTGCTTGTCTGCCGCCTGTCCTCCGCCGTCTTCCTCTCGTTCACCGTCTCTTTTCTCCTAGTGCCAGCTGATCGTGTGTCAGATGAGTAACACCCGCTGCCAACCTCTCAACTGGCTCCTCATCCCCCTGGCGCTGGTGGTGCTGCTGGTGGTCTCTGGCTTCGCTCACAATATGGAGGCTCTTCTGCTGGTGTTGATGACGGCTCTTGTAACCATCGCACATTTACACTACGGAGTGTCAGTGGTGAGTGTGTCCTGCCCAAACCAGGGGGAGCTCGGACCACCGCTCATTTCCCCAATGAATGGGCTTTAGGCCTCCGTGTCCCCTCAAACAGTGGGGGCCCCAGCGATCAGACACTTATCCCCTACTTATACATAGACAAACTTACAAGTTTTTCCCATACCCACAGGATAGGAGCTGGGTATAAGCTCAGTCCTACTGCTGGGACCCCCACCGATCACGGAGTCCCCCGAAATGAAAGGAGCAGGCAGGTCAGGCATGCCATCAGCCACCCCATTACTCCCATAGAGATGAATGTGCATGCCCGATCCGCCACTCATTTCAGGGAGCACTGTGAGGAATGGAGTTGCTGTGATTGGTGGGGGTCTCAGCAGTAGGACCCCCACCGATATAATAAGTATGCCCTATCCTCTGGGATACTGGGTCTTAAAGGGGTCGTATCCTCTATCCTGTGGGATACTGGGTCTTAAAAGGGTCGTATCCCCTATCCTGTGGGATACAGGGTCTTAAAGGGGTCGCACTTCTATCCTGTGATATACTGGGTCTTAAAGGGTCGTATCCTCTATCCTGTGGGATACAGGGTCTTAAAGGGGTCAGTATCCCCTATCCTGTGGGATACTGGGTCTTAAAGGGGTCGTATCCTCTATCCTGTGGGATACTGGGTCTTAAAGGGGTCGTACTCTCTATCCTGTGATGTACTGGGTCTTAAAGGGGTCGTATCCTCTATCCTGTGGTATACTGGGTCTTAAAGGGGTCGTATCCTCTATCCTGTGGTATACTGGGTCTTAAAAGGGTTTTCCAGTAAGAATAATTATTATTTTTTAACAAATTCACACTTCCCTGCTCCCCGCTGCCGCGGTCCTCCACGCTGCGTCTGTTCCCTTCATCTTCTGGTCCTGGCACTGATAAGATCCGGGCGTGGTCACATCCGCTGTAGCCAGTAGCCGGCTTCAGCAGTGACATGCTGCTTGTGGCTACATCACCGCTGTGACCATGCCCATAGCCAGCCGGATGTAAACTGTGCCAGGACCGGAGCGTCGTGGAGCAGGGAAGTATGATGATTCAGGGGTCAGGCTGCAGGAACTTGTTAAAAATCATTTTTACCAGGAAAAAAAAAAACGTTTAGAGGGGCACTAACATCTGAGACAATGGGGGAATATCGCGATAATATGCCCCCATTGTCTGACAGGTGACACCGAGAACAGAGCGGGGAAGGTGGTGGCTGGAGGACCTCGAGTCTGGCCATCACCAAGCGTTTCCCTGCAGTAGTGAACCACGCTTACATAGCCACCGCTCCCATTCATTTCTATGGGGCCTCCTAAAATAGCCAAGTGCTGGCTCGGCCCCATAGAAATGAATGGGAGCGTGGCTATGTAAGCGTAGTTCATGAAATGAATGGAGGGCTGCTGCGCATGCGCAATGCTTCGTTCTCAGTGTAGGGGCAGGTCCCACCTCCTAGCGATATGCCCCTATTGTCTCGGACAGGAAAACTCCTTTGAAGGCTTACATTAGTTGTCACTAGGGGGTTAAAGTGCAGCCCCTCGAGCTGGGCACCGACTATATTGGCATTTTCGGGAGGGTTTCTCCAGTCTGAACGGGGGTTAACCTCCTCGGTCTCTTGCAGGTGAATCAGCTGAGCAAACACTTTAACATCCTGACGTTCTCGCTGAAGAAGCCCAGCACGGACTGACTAGAGGAGGAGACGATCGACCTGCAGTCTGCAGAAGTCCTGTAAACCATCTCCGCGACTTCTGCCCCTCACCACCCAGGAAAGCCTCTGCGGGGGAAGCGTACACGACCATGCTGTACATAACAGACCGACTGAATGTCCCCCTCCGCCCCTGCTCTTTACTTTTAACCCTCGTGCTGCTGGGCACAGGAACCGGGCGCCGCGCTGGAACTCTTTCCCAGATGCACCGGCGCGCGGCCGATAAAGCAGCGCCGACCAGGACCACGCGGGTTGTGCAGAGTGTAAACCGCCCCCCCGTCTGCTTCATTTAATTTTTACATAACGGTAACGTTGGTGATGTGATATTACCTCATCCAGTAGCTGCGCGGCGTCGGTCGTCCCTCCGTTCAGTGTCTCCTCATCCCTCCAGTACAGCGCTAGGTAAAGCCTTCATCATTGTGTAAAGGAAAAGCTCTTCAACATGTGCTTGCTGTCAGGGAACGCGTTTTTAAAAGTACACCCTGATACACTGTAACGTACATCAGCTGTGTGAGTAGCACGGATTTAGGACGGTTTTGCAGTGTAGGTATTAGCTGCCGGTCCAGGAGAAGGCATTGTCTGCGCTGATACACTGTAACAAGCCCAGCAGCTGTGTGAGCAGGTCCTGGGTCTTAACTGGTTTGTAAAAGTGGAAAAATAATGTTTCCTTTCTCTGACAGGAAGCAGAGGACGTTACCTGACACAATGTTCAGGCTTTACATACACGAGACTAGGGGACCCCTGTAAGACTGTGTAGGCACCAGTGGGCATTGCTTTTGTGGGGAGGGGCGTTCTATCTTGTTACTACTGAGTCACACGGGGTATCTGGAGGTCACTTCGATCCCCCAATACCTCAGCTAACGGAGCATCACTGGTGGTAGACGTCTTCCACATCCATTTATTGAGAGAAAATCTGATTAATAGTGCAGCCTGAGCTTCAGGTCATGTGACTTCTGCCAGGTTGCTCCTCCCTCCTCGGCTGTCAATCCATACTTTTGCTGAGCGGTCCTGGCAGGCCAGTCTGTCTCAGATTACTCAGCTCAAGGCACAATTGGGGCAGCTTAAGGGGTAGAAACGCAAGGAGACCCGGCAGAAGCTCACAGTCTTACGGCCTTATTAATCAGATTTTTTTTTAAATCTTAATCTGTAAAGTGAGAAATGCGGAAGAGATAACTACTGAGGTGCCCCACCCCTAATACTTGCTCCTCCCCTTCTCTTACAGGGTCTGTTTGTCTGGTGGTAACTTTTTACCGTTGCTTTCCTTTTTTTGGTGGTGGGAAAAGATTTGCATGGCGTTTTCTTTAGTTTTCCTCGTTTCTTGTACAGGTTTTTTTTTTTTTAATATTTGAAGCCGTCTTCCCGTGCTTGAATGAAGAGTGTATCTAAAGCCATCTGTTTTCTTTTTGACGGGGTACACTTGGAGGTCCCAAGCACGAGGTTAAGCGGCATCGCGTGTAATTTAGTGGCGTTGCTATGTTTCGTTATGATTTCAGCTCTGCAGGTCGCGGTTTGGATTCTGCTTTACACCATGAGATACAGTTGCCAATTTTTTATTTTATTTTTTCTCTCCAGTGTGTGTATCATCTGTGTTGAATCGACTTCATGTTGAAGCGGTTTACTTTATTTCTTAATAAAATAATTAGTTTTGTTTTTGGAGGGAGGACACCTCAGTCTACACCTCTAGACCACTGCCGGGGGAGTTGTGATACATATTTGTACACCGTTCTACTTGATCATTGTGGATCTGGCAGCTGAAATCCTTGTCGATCAGGTGGCAGGGGAAGCTGCAGCTAGCTAGGTGCTTCCGCTGCAGCGGCCACTACAGGAGAAACGTAGTATTGCATCACCTCCATTAAGTTGTATGGTTGTGTTGAGTCCTCCAGAACTGGAGGACCTCTTTAATATGACGTAACACTCCCCCACCCCCTTGATGGCTGCTGTGTCCTCCTCTCCCCACGTCCTCTAATACCTAGGACACTGGCTCAGGCTTTCTATGACTGGAACAGTAATTGGAATCCGCTCCCACCTGATTTTTGCAGCTGACCCGTAGATCCCCCGTGTACCAGCCGCAATGTCAGACCGAGTCGTATATAAGTATTTTAGGTATGAAACTGAAAATGTCGAGCAAATGTCAACTGTGAAATTTTATTTTTAAATTTTTTTTGTCAGAAAATCCTGTAAATATATTTGAGATCGACAAATGCAGGATACGAAAAAGCCTCCTGTGTTCCTGCCGATGTTACGTTGTTTATTCGTATGGCTATGACTTTTCTGGGATCTGACCAAACTTATGTATTTTTAATTTTATTTTTATCCGAAAAGTTGCATTTTTTTTTCCCAGAACGCTTTCTTTAAAAAAAAAAACAAAAAAAAATCTAAGCTTTGCCTTAAAGCATGAAGAGGAATGGACTGTATGCGGTCCGGGAGCGTCCCTGCGGTGGATGTGCCATACGTATCTGCGCTCGTGTGATTGTCGATGGAGTCATTAATATATGGATTCTTTTACATAATTTAGTTTTTTTTTTAATTTAAATGTTATTTATCTGTTAATTTACAGTCTTTGACCTGTGTAGGACACTAGAGGGGCTACTGCCTCCCTGACCACAAACCTGGAAATAAAATATAAAGGTTTCCATTCTGATGTTGTGCAGATACTTTCCGTAGTGTTCTTTTGCTGCCTCGCGTCCTGCAGTATCTCTTAGGCCTCATGCCGTTGTGCGGCCATTCCGTGCATTGCGATCCCCAATGCACCGGCAACATCCGTGCGGCGGCTGGGACGGATCGAAACCCATTCAATTTAAAAAGGGTCCCTGATCCGACTGCACCGTAAAAAAATAGAACAGGTTCTATATATTTTGTGGTGCGGCGGCACGGAGAGAAAGACCACGGAAGTACGCCATAGTGCTTCTGATCCGTCAAGTAAATGGGTCCGCATCCGTGATGCGGGGTGCACACAGCCGGAGCCCGAGTATTGCGGACCCGCTGTATGCGGTCGCATGAGCCATTATGACGACTGATTCCACTGACACAGCTCCAAACAGCTCTGTTCACTCTCAGTTATATGATGAGATAACTGCAGCCACCACTAGGGGGAGCTCACTTTGTACATTTCTATGACCTCCTCCGGAGGGAGCTCATTAATGTACATGTACACAGTAACCACCAAAAGGAGCATACTATATTGATATATACAGCCAGCACTAGAGGGAGATCAGGAGATTACTACATACAGATATATATAGCCACCACTAGAGGGAGCTCAGGAGATTACTGCCTACAGATATATACAGACACCACTAGAGGGAGCTCAGGAGATTACTGCATACAGATATATACAGCCACCACTAATGGGAGCTCAGGAGATTACTACATACAGATATATACAGCCACCACTAGAGGGAGCTCAGAAGATTACTACATACAGATATATACAGCCACCACTAGAGGGAGCTCAGGAGATTACTGCATACAGATATATACAGCCACCACTAGAGGGAGCTCAGGAGATTACTACATACAGATATATACAGCCACCACTAGAGGGAGCTCAGGAGATTACTGCATACAGATATATACAGCCACCACTAGAGAGAGCTCAGGAGATTACCGCATACAGATATATACAGCCACCACTAGAGGGAGCTTAGGAGATTACTGCATACAGATATATACAGTCACCACTGGAGGGAGCTCAGGAGATTACTACATACAGATATATACAGCCAATACTAGAGGGAGCTCAGGAGATTACAGCATACAGATATATATAGCCACCACTAGAGGGAGCTCAGGAGATTACTACATACAGATATATACAGCCACCACTAGAGGGAGCTCAGGAGATTACCACATACAGATATATACAGCCACCACCAAGGAGAGCTCAGGAGATTACTGCATACAGATATATACAGCCACCACTAGAGGGAGTTCAGGTGATTACTGCATACAGATATATACAGCCACCACTAGAGGGAGCTCAGGAGATTACTAGATACAGATATATACAGCGACCACTAGGGGGAGCTCAGGAGATTACTACATACAGATATATACTTCCACCACTAGAGGGAGCTCAGGAGAGTACTGCATACAGATATATAGAGCCACCACTAGAGGGAGCTCAGGAGATTACTGTATACAGATATATACAGCCACCACTGGAGGGAGCTCAGGAGATTACTACATACAGATATATACAACCACCACTAGAGGGAGCTCAGGAGATTACTGCATACAGATATATACAGCCACCACTAGGGGGAGCTCAGGAGATTACTGCATACAGATATATACAGCCACCACTAGAGGAGCTCAGGAGATTACTGCATACAGATATATACAGCCACCACTAGAGGGAGTTCAGGAGATTACTACATACAGATATATACAGCCACCACTAGGGGGAGTTCAGGAGATTACTGCATACAGATATATACAGCCACCACTAGAGGGAGCTCAGGAGATTACTGCATACAGATATATACAGCCACCACTAGAGGGAGCTCAGGAGATTACTGCATACAGATATATACAGCCACCACTAGAGGGAGCTCAGGAGATTACTGCATACAGATATATACAGCCACCACTAGAGGGAGCTCAGGAGATTACTACATACAGATATATACAGCCACCACTAGAGGGAGCTCAGGAGATTACCACATACAGATATATACAGCCACCACCAAGGAGAGCTCAGGAGATTACTGCATACAGATATATACAGCCACCACTAGAGGGAGCTCAGGAGATTACTGCATACAGATATATACAGCCACCACTAGAGGGAGTTCAGGTGATTACTGCATACAGATATATACAGCCACCACTAGAGGGAGCTCAGGAGATTACTAGATACAGATATATACAGCCACCACTAGAGGGAGCTCAGGAGATTACTGCATACAGATATATACAGCCTCCACTAGAGGGAGCTCAGGAGATTACTGCATACAGATATATACAGCCTCCACTAGAGGGAGCTCAGGAGATTACTGCATACAGATATATACAGCCACCACTAGAGGGAGCTCAGGAGATTACTACATACAGATATATACAGCGACCACTAGAGGGAGCTCAGAAGATTACAGCATACAGATATATACAGCCACCACTAGAGGGAGCTCAGGAGATTACTGCATACAGATATATACAGCCACCACTAGAGGGAGCTCAGGAGATTACTGCATACAGATATATACAGCCACCACTAGAGGGAGCTCAGGAGATTACTACATACAGATATATACAGCCACCACTAGAGGGAGCTCAGGAGATTACTGTATACAGATATATACAGCCACCACTGGAGGGAGCTCAGGAGATTACTACATACAGATATATACAGCCACCACTAGAGGGAGCTCAGGAGATTACTGCATACAGATATATACAGCCACCACTAGAGGAGCTCAGGAGATTACTACATACAGATATATACATCCACCACTAGAGGGAGCTCAGGAGATTACTGCATACAGATATATACAGCCACCACTAGAGGGAGCTCAGGAGATTACTGCATACAGATATATACAGCCACCACTGGAGGGAGCTCAGGAGATTACTACATACAGATATATACAGCCACCACTAGAGGGAGCTCAGGAGATTACTGCATACAGATATATACAGCCACCACTAGAGGAGCTCAGGAGATTACTGCATACAGATATATACAGCCACCACTAGAGGGAGTTCAGGAGATTACTGCATACAGATATATACAGCCACCACTAGAGGGAGCTCAGGAGATTACTGCATACAGATATATACAGCCACCACTAGAGGGAGCTCAGGAGATTACTGCATACAGATATATACAGCCACCACTAGAGGGAGCTCAGGAGATTACTGCATACAGATATATACAGCCACCACTAGAGGGAGCTCAGGAGATTACTGCATACAGATATATACAGCCACCACTAGAGGGAGTTCAGGAGATTACTGCATACAGATATATACAGCCACCACTAGAGGGAGCTCAGGAGATTACTGCATACAGATATATACAGCCACCACTAGAGGGAGCTCAGGAGATTACTGCATACAGATATATACAGCCACCACTAGAGGGAGCTCAGGAGATTACTGCATACAGATATATACAGCCACCACTAGAGGGAGCTCAGGAGATTACTGCATACAGATATATACAGCCTCCACTAGAGAGAGCTCAGGAGATTACTGCATACAGATATATACAGCCACCACTAGAGGGAGCTCAGGAGATTACTGCATACAGATATATACAGCCACCACTAGAGGGAGCTCAGGAGATTACTACATACAGATATATACAGCCACCACTAGAGGAGCTCAGGAGATTACTGCATACAGATATATACAGCCACCACTAGAGGAGCTCAGGAGATTACTACATACAGATATATACAGCCACCACTAGAGGGAGCTCAGGAGATTACTGCATACAGATATATACAGCCACCACTAGAGGAGCTCAGGAGATTACTACATACAGATATATACAGCCACCACTAGAGGGAGCTCAGGAGATTACTACATACAGATATATACAGCCACCACTAGAGGGAGCTCAGGAGATTACTGCATACAGATATATACAGCCACCACTAGAGGGAGCTCAGGAGATTACTGCATACAGATATATACAGCCACCACTAGAGGGAGCTCAGGAGATTACTGTATACAGATATATACAGCCACCACTAGAGGGAGCTCAGGAGATTACTGCATACAGATATATACAGCCACCACTAGAGGGAGCTCAGGAGATTACTGCATACAGATATATACAGCCACCACTAGGGGAGCTCAGGAGATTACTGCATACAGATATATACAGCCACCACTAGAGGGAGCTCAGGAGATTACTACATACAGATATATACAGCCACCACTAGAGGGAGCTCAGGAGATTACTGCATACAGATATATACAGCCACCACTAGAGGGAGCTCAGGAGATTACTGCATACAGATATATACAGCCACCACTAGAGGGAGCTCAGGAGATTACTGCATACAGATATATACAGCCACCACTAGAGGGAGCTCAGGAGATTACTGCATACAGATATATACAGCCACCACTAGAGGGAGCTCAGGAGATTACTACATACAGATATATACAGCCACCACTAGAGGGAGCTCAGGAGATTACTGCATACAGATATATACAGCCACCACTAGAGGGAGCTCAGGAGATTACTGCATACAGATATATACAGCCACCACTAGAGGGAGCTCAGGAGATTACTACATACAGATATATACAGCCACCACTAGAGGGAGCTCAGGAGATTACTGCATGTGCTGTGTACATTCCTCCCTTCAGGAGTCGCTGCTGATCCTGTCGTTGTCTGATCGTCTTCCCATGAACCCTGGCAGCAACCAGAGGAAAACGGCACGATCCAGCGGCTCAAAAAAGAGCGCTGCATATAGCACTCATCGATAGAAGTATACACACCGCTTTTCAGCCGCTGGATCTTTCCACTGTATGTCGCCAAAGTGGAGAATACATGGCATCCAAATACTGCCGAAAATCCACAGTGAAAGCTGGGAGAGAGTGAAATCTCCCCCACCGATCTGATATTGATGACCAAACCGGAGGTTATGGTTCTGGAAAAACTTTAACCCTTAGATGACTGGAAGTCATCACTTTAAATATTGCACCCGCAGTGCAGCAGGTGCTCAAAGCAGATCCCCAAGGCCAAGGTCTGCGATAACACCGAATTTCTTCCTTCAAATGTGACCACAGCATCCGATTGATGAGAATGCAGGAGCGATGCGCTCCCGCACTGGTAACAGCTTCCCTTGCTGAGATCGGGGAAGCTGTTACCTGGCAGTGATAGGCAGGAGCCGGCTGGAGGCTGCAATACCTACTACAGGTAAGTTCCTATACAGGCCTCTAGGTGGCAGCACCGCACTGGAATATACAGCGTTCTAGATTCAGAAATGGATCAAATTCCATTACTAGATAGAAATCGCAAAGGGCAACATAACAAAAAAAAAAGTTTTAAAAAATATATAAAAATTCAAATCACTCCCTTTCCCCAAAATAAGAATAAACAATAAAATAATCAAAATAGACATAAAAATATACCATACGGCAAACGGCGCAATAGGGAAAAGAATAAAATGGATGATTTGCCATTTTTTTATTGCTTAACAACCCCTAAAAAAATTTTTGGGGGGGAAATTTATCCGAAAAATTGGTACCGTCCCCAAGAATGAAGGTAACAGGTCAGTTTTACCGCATACCCCCCAGCAGACCTCCATTTATCAGCCTGTATTTCCTATCCTGTAGCAGGGACTGTCACCCAGAGCTGGACACGGATTACATCATGTGACTACTGAGGCGATTCGCCACATCCCACGGTCCCTGGTAGAAATGACAGAAGGCTGCGCTTGCGCAGTGGAGCAAAGCCGTGAGCCGTGCGGTCCAAAGCTGCGCATGCGCATTAGGTATTTGCGTTCTGGAAGGGGGAGGGGGCTCTCGCTGCGGAATGAAGTGCCGCGCTGTGATTGGCTGTACGGCGTCTCCTAGTAACCGGACGTAAACAACGCTGGGCAGATCAGCTGAAGGCAACCGGTGAGAAATGGCGCCGCCCTAATATAATGATTCCCGGGACCCCCCAAACCTTCACCATCAGCCCCCGCTGCACCCCTCACATCCACCATTCCCCATATACGGTGGAGCCCCTTCCCCCATGTATCAGATCATATAGAAACCTCACAGCATCTCTGGTTGTCTCTGATCCCCCCCCCCCATAGCGGAGGAGGGGAACCGACAACTGCTCTGATTGTGTTTCAGGTTCACAGTCGTGGTTGTCAGAGCTCAGACCCCTCCAGAGGCAATGTTAGGGGACTCCGTAGACATGGCGGGCGAAGAGACGGCGACCCCCGGACCGTTGGTGGACTCCGAGGACCAGCAGGAGAGAATCCAAGCACGGAGGCTCCGCATCGCAGCCAGGATAGAGGCCAAACGGCGGTGAGACCCAAAACACAGGCCCCTCCCCTTCTTATAGCTCCTCCCCCAGCCTCCTGGTTTAGTTGTAATCAGAACAAGCAGGGCTGCAGTGTAAAGCATTTGGGATGGAGGAGCAACATGAGATGCTGATAAGATGTGGGCTGAGTTCAGTCAGTAATGGGGCAGAGGTCAGACACAGCCGGGGCCCCCACACGAGCAGATTTTACATCTGCACACGGACCGGTCATTACTAAGGGGCCGCAAAGCAAAAAGGACAGCACACAGATGTCATCCGTGCGCTGTCCTCTGCATCCTAGCGCTGTCCTCTGCATCCTAGCGCTGTCCTCTGCATCCTAGCGCTGTCCTCTGCGTCCGTGCGCCGTCCTCTTGCGTCCGTGCGCCGTCCTTTGCATCCGTGCGCTGTCCTCTGGGTCTGTGCACTTGTCCACATCCGTGCGCTGTCCTCAACCGTGTGTCCTCTGCGTCCGTGCGCTGTCCTCATCCGTGTGTCCTCTGCATCCGTGCGCTGTCCTCATCCGTGTGTCCTCTGCATCCATGCGCTGTCCTCATCCGTGTGTCCTCTGCATCCGTGCGCTGTCCTCTGCGTCTGTGCGCTGTCCTCATCCGTGCGCTGTCCTCATCCGTGTGTCCTCTGCGTCCGTGCGCTTTCCTCATCCGAGCTCTGTCCTCATCTGCGTCTGTCGCGCTGTCCATCATCTCGTCTGTGCGCTGCTCTCTCATCCGTGTGTCCTCTGCGTCCGTGCGCCGTCCTCTGCATCCGTGCGCCGTCCTCTGCGTCCGTGCGCCGTCCTCTGCGTCCGTGCGCTGTCCCCAGCCGTGCACTGTTCTCATCTGTGTGTCCTCTGCGTCCGTGCGCTGTCCTCATCCGTGCGCTGTCCTCATCCGTGCACTGTCCTCTGCATCTGTGCGCTGTCCTCATCCGTGTGTCCTCTGCATCCGTGTGCTGTCCTCTGCGTCTGTGCGCTGTCCTCATCCAAGCTCTGTCCTCATCTGTTTGTCCTCTGCATCCGCGCACTGTCCTCATCTGTGTGTCCTCTGCATCCGTGCGCTGTCCGCATCTGCGCACTGTCCTCATTCGTGCGCTGTGCTCATCCGCGCGTCCTCTGCATCCTCGCGCTGTCCTCATCCGCGCGTCCTCTGCATCCGTGAGCTGTCCTCATCCACGCACTCTCCTCATCCGTGTGTCCTCTGCATCCGTGCGCTGTCCTCATCCGTGCGCTGTCCTCCATCCGTGTGTCCTCTGCGTCCGTGTGTCCTCTGCATCCGCACGCTGTCCTCATCCGTGTGTCCTCTGCATCCGTGCGTCCCCTCTGTCCGTGTATCCTCTGCATCCCTGCGTCCCCGTTGTCTGTGTGTCTGTTCCGCAAATACTAGAACACGCAGACAAGAACAGTCGTGCCTAGTGATGGGAGTGCGGCGTGTGGTTTGCGATCAGGAAACGTTTCTGTCTCTATGAGGCCTAAGGCCCTGTTCACATTTCCGTGTCTGATTGATGTTCATTGAAAAATCAGCCCGTGTTTCATTCATGAAGAATCCGTATTTGGTCCGTGTGTCCGTTTTTTACCCTCAGTGTGTCGTCTGTATTCCACGGACACTGCTCAGCTGAAAGTTAATTTCCAGATCATGTCCTACACTGGCGCTATCCGTGTTGTGTCAGTTATTTTTCATGGACCTCTGTTCAGTTCACATCACGGACAGTAGTGCGAGTCTCCGGGATTTCTTCACGGACCTGCGGATGTGTAAACAGACTAATTAAGGCCTCGTTCACATTTCTGTTCCTCACAGACGCGTGCTCTCCGCATTTTCTAAAGACGGCACACGTACCGCATCCTGGACACATGCACGAATGACGTGGACTGAACACGCCCAATGAAGTCTATGGGTCCGTGAAAAATCACTGACACAACGCGGATGACATCGGTGTTGTGTCCGTGTTTGGTCCGTTCATCACTGACCACTGGTAGAAGACGCGCGGTCCGTGGAGTATGGACGACACACGGACCAAACACGGATCCTTCATTGACATCATCACGGATCAAACACAGACGGATGTGAAACGGGAACGAGACGGGGAACGAGGCCAAAGATCAGTGCGTGCGAGGAAATGCGGATAGAACGTCCGTGAGAAACGGAAATGTGAACGAGGCCTACAGTCAGCGGTTACGTGTTGTGACCAGGACTAGCGCTCCACTCACCTCCGAAGCTGCAGCCACAGCTCTCCAGGCCACCTCTGTGCACGGCAGCGCGGGCTGCGTCCCCTTCAATCTACTGCATTGCATTATGGGAGATTTACACTACTTCTCCCTAGATGTAGCAGAGCCGGCACAGTGGTGATGTGTCCCTCACAGGGTGTTCTTGTCTGCTGCAGGGAGGCTCTGGGCGAGGACCCCAGCTCCGTACTGGAACATAAAGAGACGCCCCGCAGGAGCTACAAGCAGGTAGAGGACAGCAGGCAGGTAAGTGCCCATCAGGGTCATCACCCCAATTCCTAATGGGGCGGGATGGCTGATAAATCGTATTACCCCATGTGTGTGTTCTCTGCTTTAATCTCAGTCTACACTGTCATTCTAGCATTCTATTCATAACACAGAATGCCTCCATAACAGTGACCTCCACAGTGCCCCCATAACAGTGACACCCACAGTGCTCCCATAACAGAGACATCCACAGCGCCCTCATAACAATGACATCCACAGTGCCCCCATAACAGAGACATCCACAGTGCCCCCATAACAGTGACATCCACAGCGCCCCCATAACAGTGACATCCACAGTGCCCCCATAACAGTGACATCCACAGTGCCCCCATAACAGTGACATCCACAGTGCCCCCATAACAGTGACATCCACAGCGCCCCCATAACAGTGACATCCACAGTGCCCCCATAACAGTGACATCCACAGTGCCCCCATAACAGTGACATCCACAGTGCCCCCATAACAGTGACATCCACAGTGCCCCCATAACAGTGACATCCACAGTGCCTCCATAACAGTGACATCCACAGTGCCCCCATAACAGTGACATCCACAGTGCCCCCATAACAGTGACATCCACAGTGCCCCCATAACAGTGACATCCACAGTGCTCCCATAACAGTGACATCCACAGTGCCCCATAACAGTGACATCCACAGTGCCCCCATAACAGTGACATCCACAGTGCCCCCATAACAGTGACATCCACAGTGCCCCCATAACAGTGACATCCACAGTGCTCCCATAACAGTGACATCCACAGTGCCCCCATAACAGTGACATCCACAGTGCCCCCATAACAGTGACATCCACAGTGCCCCCATAACAGTGACATCCACAGTGCCCCCATAACAGTGACATCCACAGTGCTCCCATAACAGTGACATCCACAGTGCTCCCATAACAGTGACATCCACAGTGCCCCCATAACAGTGACATCCACAGTGCCCCATAACAGTGACATCCACAGCGCCCCCATAACAGTGACATCCACAGTGCCCCCATAACAGTGACATCCACAGTGCCCCCATAACAGTGACATCCACAGTGCCTCCATAACAGTGACATCCACAGTGCCCCCATAACAGTGACATCCACAGTGCTCCCATAACAGTGACATCCACAGTGCCCCCATAACAGTGACATCCACAGTGCCCCCATAACAGTGACATCCACAGTGCCCCCATAACAGTGACATCCACAGTGCCCCCATAACAGTGACATCCACAGTGCCCCCATAACAGTGACATCCACAGTGCCCCCATAACAGTGACATCCACAGTGCCCCCATAACAGTGACATCCACAGTGCCCCCATAACAGTGACATCCACAGTGCCCCCATAACAGTGACATCCACAGTGCCCCCATAACAGTGACATCCACAGTGCCCCCATAACAGTGACATCCACAGTGCCCCCATAACAGTGACATCCACAGTGCCCCCATAACAGTGACATCCACAGTGCCCCCATAACAGTGACATCCACAGTGCCCCCATAACAGTGACATCCACAGTGCCCCCATAACAGTGACATCCACAGTGCCCCCATAACAGTGACATCCACAGTGCCCCCATAACAGTGACATCCACAGTGCCCCCATAACAGTGACATCCACAGTGCCCCCATAACAGTGACATCCACAGTGCCCCCATAACAGTGACATCCACAGTGCCTCCATAACAGTGACATCCACAGTGCTCCCATAACAGTGACATCCACAGTGCCCCCATAACAGTGACATCCACAGTGCTCCCATAACAGTGACATCCACAGTGCCCCCATAACAGTGACATCCACAGTGCCCCCATAACAGTGACATCCACAGTGCTCCCATAACAGTGACATCCACAGTGCCCTCATAACAGTGACATCCACAGTGCTCCCATAACAGTGACATCCACAGTGCCCCCATAACAGTGACATCCACAGTGCCCCCATAACAGTGACATCCACAGTGCCCCCATAACAGTGACATCCACAGTGCCCCCATAACAGTGACATCCACAGTGCCCCCATAACAGTGACATCCACAGTGCCCCCATAACAGTGACATCCACAGTGCCCCCATAACAGTGACCTCCACAGTGCCCCCATAACAGTGACATCCACAGTGCCCCCATAACAGTGACATCCACAGTGCCCTCATAACAGTGACATCCACAGTGCCCCCATAACAGTGACATCCACAGTGCCCCCATAACAGTGACATCCACAGTGCCCCCATAACAGTGACATCCACAGTGCCCCCATAACAGTGACATCCACAGTGCCCCCATAACAGTGACATCCACAGTGCCCCCATAACAGTGACATCCACAGTGCCCCCATAACAGTGACATCCACAGTGCTCCCATAACAGTGACATCCACAGTGCCCCATAACAGTGACATCCACAGTGCTCCCATAACAGTGACATCCACAGCGCCCCCATAACAGTGACATCCACAGTGCTCCCATAACAGTGACATCCACAGCGCCCCCATAACAGTGACATCCACAGTGCCCCCATAACAGTGACATCCACAGTGCCCCCATAACAGTGACATCCACAGTGCCCCCATAACAGTGACATCCACAGTGCCCCCATAACAGTGACATCCACAGTGCCCCCATAACAGTGACATCCACAGTGCCCCCATAACAGTGACATCCACAGTGCCCCCATAACAGTGACATCCACAGTGCCCCCATAACAGTGACATCCACAGTGCCCCCATAACAGTGACATCCACAGTGCCCCCATAACAGTGACATCCACAGTGCCCCCATAACAGTGACATCCACAGTGCCCCCATAACAGTGACATCCACAGTGCCCCCATAACAGTGACATCCACAGTGCCCCCATAACAGTGACATCCACAGTGCCCCCATAACAGTGACATCCACAGTGCCCCCATAACAGTGACATCCACAGTGCCCCCATAACAGTGACATCCACAGTGCCCCCATAACAGTGACATCCACAGTGCCCCCATAACAGTGACATCCACAGTGCCCCCATAACAGTGACATCCACAGTGCCCCCATAACAGTGACATCCACAGTGCCCCCATAACAGTGACATCCACAGTGCCCCCATAACAGTGACATCCACAGTGCCCCATAACAGTGACATCCACAGTGCCCCCATAACAGTGACATCCACAGTGCCCCCATAACAGTGACATCCACAGTGCCCCCATAACAGTGACATCCACAGTGCTCCCATAACAGTGACATCCACAGTGCCCCATAACAGTGACATCCACAGTGCCCCCATAACAGTGACATCCACAGTGCCCCCATAACAGTGACATCCACAGTGCCTCCATAACAGTGACATCCACAGTGCCCCCATAACAGGGACATCCACAGTGCCCCCATAACAGTGACATCCACAGTGCCCCCATAACAGTGACATCCACAGTGCCCCATAACAGTGACATCCACAGTGCCCCCATAACAGTGACATCCACAGTGCCCCCATAACAGTGACATCCACAGTGCCCCCATAACAGTGACATCCACAGTGCCCCCATAACAGTGACATCCACAGTGCCCCATAACAGTGACATCCACAGTGCCCCCATAACAGTGACATCCACAGTGCCCCCATAACAGTGACATCCACAGTGCCCCCATAACAGTGACATCCACAGTGCCCCCATAACAGTGACATCCACAGTGCCCCCATAACAGTGACATCCACAGTGCCCCCATAACAGTGACATCCACAGTGCCCCCATAACAGTGACATCCACAGTGCCCCATAACAGTGACATCCACAGTGCCCCCATAACAGTGACATCCACAGTGCCCCCATAACAGTGACATCCACAGTGCCCCCATAACAGTGACATCCACAGTGCCCCCATAACAGTGACATCCACAGTGCCCCCATAACAGTGACATCCACAGTGCCCCCATAACAGTGACATCCACAGTGCCCCCATAACAGTGACATCCACAGTGCCCCCATAACAGTGACATCCACAGTGCCCCCATAACAGTGACATCCACAGTGCCCCCATAACAGTGACATCCACAGTGCCCCCATAACAGTGACATCCACAGTGCCCCCATAACAGTGACATCCACAGTGCTCCCATAACAGTGACATCCACAGTGCCCCCATAACAGTGACATCCACAGTGCCCCCATAACAGTGACATCCACAGTGCCTCCATAACAGTGACATCCACAGTGCCCCCATAACAGTGACATCCACAGTGCCCCCATAACAGTGACATCCACAGTGCCCCATAACAGTGACATCCACAGTGCCCCCATAACAGTGACATCCACAGTGCCCCATAACAGTGACATCCACAGTGCCCCCATAACAGTGACATCCACAGTGCCCCCATAACAGTGACATCCACAGTGCCCCCATAACAGTGACATCCACAGTGCCCCCATAACAGTGACATCCACAGTGCCCCATAACAGTGACATCCACAGTGCCCCCATAACAGTGACATCCACAGTGCCCCCATAACAGTGACATCCACAGTGCCCCCATAACAGTGACATCCACAGTGCCCCCATAACAGTGACATCCACAGTGCCCCCATAACAGTGACATCCACAGTGCCCCCATAACAGTGACATCCACAGTGCCCCCATAACAGTGACATCCACAGTGCCCCCATAACAGTGACATCCACAGTGCCCCCATAACAGTGACATCCACAGTGCCCCCATAACAGTGACATCCACAGTGCCCCCATAACAGTGACATCCACAGTGCCCCCATAACAGTGACATCCACAGTGCCCCCATAACAGTGACATCCACAGTGCCCCCATAACAGTGACATCCACAGTGCCCCCATAACAGTGACATCCACAGTGCCCCCATAACAGTGACATCCACAGTGCTCCCATAACAGTGACATCCACAGTGCCCCCATAACAGTGACATCCACAGTGCCCCCATAACAGTGACATCCACAGTGCCCCCATAACAGTGACATCCACAGTGCCCCCATAACAGTGACATCCACAGTGCCCCCATAACAGTGACATCCACAGTGCCCCCATAACAGTGACATCCACAGTGCCCCCATAACAGTGACATCCACAGTGCCCCCATAACAGTGACATCCACAGTGCCCCCATAACAGTGACATCCACAGTGCCCCATAACAGTGACATCCACAGTGCCCCCATAACAGTGACATCCACAGTGCCCCCATAACAGTGACATCCACAGTGCCCCCATAACAGTGACATCCACAGTGCCCCCATAACAGTGACATCCACAGTGCCCCCATAACAGTGACATCCACAGTGCCCCCATAACAGTGACATCCACAGTGCCCCCATAACAGTGACATCCACAGTGCCCCCATAACAGTGACATCCACAGTGCCCCCATAACAGTGACATCCACAGTGCCCCATAACAGTGACATCCACAGTGCCCCCATAACAGTGACATCCACAGTGCCCCCATAACAGTGACATCCACAGTGCCCCCATAACAGTGACATCCACAGTGCCCCCATAACAGTGACATCCACAGTGCCCCCATAACAGTGACATCCACAGTGCCCCCATAACAGTGACATCCACAGTGCCCCCATAACAGTGACATCCACAGTGCCCCCATAACAGTGACATCCACAGTGCCCCCATAACAGTGACATCCACAGTGCCCCCATAACAGTGACATCCACAGTGCCCCCATAACAGTGACATCCACAGATGCCCCCATAACAGTGACACTCCACAGTGCCCCCATAACAGTGACATCCACAGTGCCCCCATAACAGTGACATCCACAGTGCTCCCATAACAGTGACATCCACAGTGCCCCCATAACAGTGACATCCACAGTGCCCCCCATAACAGTGACATCCACAGTGCCCCCATAACAGTGACATCCACAGTGCCCCAATAACAGTGACATCCACAGTGCCCCCATAACAGTGACATCCACAGTGCCCCATAACAGTGACATCCACAGTGCCCCCATAACAGTGACATCCACAGTGCCCCCATAACAGTGACATCCACAGTGCTCCCATAACAGTGACATCCACAGCGCCCCCATAACAGTGACATCCACAGTGCCCCCATAACAGTGACATCCACAGTGTCCCCATAACAGTGACATCCACAGTGCCCCCATAACAGTGACATCCACAGTGCCCCCATAACAGTGACATCCACAGTGCCCCCATAACAGTGACATCCACAGTGCCCCCATAACAGTGACATCCACAGTGCCCCATAACAGTGACATCCACAGTGCCCCCATAACAGTGACATCCACAGTGCCCCCATAACAGTGACATCCACAGTGCCCCCATAACAGTGACATCCACAGTGCCCCCATAACAGTGACATCCACAGTGCCCTCATAACAGTGACATCCACAGTGCCCCCATAACAGTGACATCCACAGTGCCCTCCATAACAGTGACATCCACAGTGCTCCCATAACAGTGACATCCACAGCGCCCCCATAACAGTGACATCCACAGTGCCTCCATAACAGTGACATCCACAGTGCTCCCATAACAGTGACATCCACAGTGCCCCCATAACAGTGACATCCACAGTGCCCCCATAACAGTGACATCCACAGTGCCCCCATAACAGTGACATCCACAGCGCCCACATAACAGTGACATCCACAGCGCCCCCATAACAGTGACATCCACAGTGCCCCCATAACAGTGACATCCACAGTGCCCCCATAACAGTGACATCCACAGTGCCCCCATAACAGTGACATCCACAGTGCCCCCATAACAGTGACATCCACAGTGCCCCATAACAGTGACATCCACAGTGCCCCCATAACAGTGACATCCACAGAATGCCCCCATAACAGTGACATCCACAGTGCCTCCATAACAGTGACATCCACAGTGCCCCCATAACAGTGACATCCACAGTGCCCCCATAACAGTGACCTCCACAGTGCCCCCATAACAGTGACCTCCACAGTGCCCCCATAACAGTGACATCCACAGCGCCCCCATAACAGTGACATCCACAGTGCCCCCATAACAGTGACATCCACAGATGCCCCCATAACAGTGACATCCACAGTGCCCCCATAACAGTGACATCCACAGTGCCCCCATAACAGTGACATCCACAGTGCCCCCATAACAGTGACATCCACAGTGCCCCCATAACTGTGACATCCACAGTGCCCCCATAACAGTGACATCCACAGTGCCCCCATAACAGTGACATCCACAGTGCCCCCATAACAGTGACATCCACAGTGCCCCCATAACAGTGACATCCACAGTGCCCCCATAACAGGGACATCCACAGTGCCCCCATAACAGTGACATCCACAGTGCCCCCATAACGGGGACATCCACAGTGCCCCCATAACAGTGACATCCACAGATGCCCCCATAACAGTGACATCCACAGATCCCCCATAACAGTGACATCCACAGTGCCCCCATAGCAGTGACATCCACAGATCCCCCCATAACAGTGACACCCACAGTGCCCCCATAACAGTGACATTCACAGATCCCCCCCATAACAGTGACATCCACAGTGCCCCCATAACATTGACATCCACAGTGCCCCCATAACAGTGACATCCACAGCCACCATAACAGTGACATCCACAGCCACCATAACAGTGACATCCACAGTGCCCCCATAACAGTGACATCCACAGTGCCCCCATAACAGTGACATCCACAGTGCCCCCATATCAGTGACATCCACAGTGCCCCCATAACAGTGACATCCACAGTGCCCCCATAACAGTGACATCCACAGTGCCCCCATAACAGTGACATCCACAGTGCCCCCATAACAGTGACATCCACAGTGCCCCCATAACAGTGACATCCACAGCGCCCCCATAACAGTGACCTTCACAGCGCCCCCATAACAGGGACATCCACAGTGCCCCCATAACAGTGACATCCACAGTGCTCCCATAACAGTGACATCCACAGTGCCCCCATAACAGTGACATCCACAGTGCCCCCATAACAGTGACATCCACAGTGCCCCCATAACAGTGACATCCACAGTGCCCCCATAACAGGGACATCCACAGTGCCCCCATAACAGGGACATCCACAGATGCCCCCATAACAGTGACATCCACAGATTCCCCCATAACAGTGATATCCACAGTGCCTCCATAACAGTGACATCCACAGTGCCCGCATAACAGACATCCACAGTGCCCCCATAACAGTGACATCCACAGCGCCCCATAACAGTGACACCCACAGCGCCCCCATAACATTGACATTCACAGATTCCCCCATAACAGTGAAATCCACAGCCACCATAACAGTGACATCCACAGTGCCCCCATAACAGTGACATCCACAGTGCCCCCATAACAGTGACATCCACAGTGCCCCCATAACAGTGACATCCACAGTGCCCCCATAACAGTGACATCCACAGTGCCCCCATAACAGTGACATCCACAGTGCCCCATAACAGTGACATCCACAGTGCCCCCATAACAGTGACACCCACAGCGCCCCCATAACAGTGACATCCACAGTGCCCCCATAACAGTGACATCCACAGTGCTCCCATAACAGTGACATCCACAGTGCCCCCATAACAGTGACATCCACAGTGCCCCCACGGGGACATCCACAGTGCCCCCATAATGGGGACATCCACAGATGCCCCCATAACAGTGACATCCACAGTGCCCCCATAACAGGGACATCCACAGTGCCCCCATAACAGGGACATCCACAGTGCCCCATAACATTGACATCCACAGTGCCCCCATAACAAGGTACCTCCACAGCGCCCCCATAACAGTGACATCCACAGTGCTCCCATAACAGTGACATCCACAGTGCCCCCATAACAGTGACATCCACAGTGCCCCATAACATTGACATCCACAGATCCCCCCCATAACAGTGACATCCACAGCGCCCCCATAACAGTGACATCCACAGATCCCCCATAACAGTGACATCCACAGTGCCTCCATAACAGTGACATCCACAGTGCCCCCATAACAGTGACATCCACAGTGCCTCCATAACAGTGACATCCACAGTGCCCCCATAACAGTGACATCCACAGATGCCCCCATAACAGTGACATCCACAGATGCCCCCATAACAGTGACATCCACAGATCCCCATAACAGTGTTATCCACAGATCCCCCATAACAGTGGCATTCACAGTGCCCCCATAACAGTGGCATTCATAGTGCCCCCATAACAGTGACATCCACAGTGCCTCCATAACAGTGACATCCACAGTGCCCCCATAACAGTGACATCCACAGTGCCCCCATAACAGTGACCTCCACAGTGCGCCCATAACAGTGACATCCACAGTGCCCCCATAACAGTGACATCCACAGTGTCCCCATAACAGTGACATCCACAGTGCCCCCATAACAGTGACATCCACAGTGCCCCCATAACAGTGACATCCACAGTGTCCCCATAACAGTGACATCCACAGTGCCCCCATAACAGTGACATCCACAGTGCCGCCATAACATTGTCATTCACAGATCCTCCATAACAGTGACATCCACAGTGCCCCCATAACAGTGACATCTACAGTGCCCCCATAACAGTGACATCATCAGTGCTCCCATAACAGTGACATTCTTAGTGCCCCCATAACAGTGACATCCACAGTGCCCCCATAACAGTGACATCCACAGTGCCCCATAACAGTGACATCCACATTGCCCCCATAACAGGGACATCCACAGTGCCCCATAACATTGACATCCACAGTGCTCCCATAACAGTGACATCCACAGTGCCCCCATAACAGTGACATCCACAGTGCCCCCATAATAGTGACATCCACAGTGCCTCCATAACAGTGACATCCACAGTGCCCCCATAACAGTGACATCCACAGATCCCCCCCATAACAGTGACATCCAAAGATCCCCCATAACAGTGACATCCACAGTGCCCCCATAACAGTGTTATCCACAGATCCCCCATAACAGTGACATCCACAGTGCCCCCATAACAGTGACATCCACAGTGCCTCCATAACAGTGACATCCACAGTGCCCCCATAACAGTGACATCCACAGTGCCCCCATAACAGTGACCTCCACAGTGCGCCCATAACAGTGACATCCACAGTGCCCCCATAACAGTGACATCCACAGTGCCCCCATAACAGTGACATCCACAGTGCCCCCATAACAGTGACATCCACAGTGTCCCCATAACAGTGACATCCACAGTGCCCCCATAACAGTGACATCCACAGTGCCGCCATAACAGTGTCATTCACAGATCCTCCATAACAGTGACATCCACAGTGCCCCCATAACAGTGACATCCACAGTGCCCCATAACAGTGACATCCACAGTGCCCCCATAACAATGACCTCCACAGTGCCCCCATAACAGTGACATCCACAGTGCCCCCATAACAATGACACATCCACAGTGCCCCCATAACAGTGACATCCACAGTGCCCCCATAACAGTGACATCCACAGTGCCCCCATACAGTGACATCCACAGTGCCCCTATACAGTGACATCCACAGTGCCCCCATAACAGTGACATCCACAGTGCCCCCATACCAGTGACATCCACAGTGCCCCCATAACAGTGACATCCACAGTGCCCCCATAACAGTGACATCCACAGTGCCCCCATAACATTGACATCTACAGTGCCCCCATACAGTGACATCCACAGTGCCCCATAACAGTGACATCCACAGCGCCCCCATAACAGTGACATCCACAGTGCCCCCATAACAGTGACATCATCAGTGCTCCCATAACAGTGACATCCACAGTGCCCCCATAACAGTGACATCCACAGTGCCCCCATAACAGTGACATCCACAGTGCCCCATAACAGTGACATCCACAGTGCCCCCATAACAGGGACATCCACAGTGCCCCATAACATTGACATCCACAGTGCTCCCATAAAAGTGACATCCACAGTGCCCCCATAACAGTGACATCCACAGTGCCCCCATAACTGTGACATCCACAGCGCCCCCATAACAGTGACATCCACAGCGCCCCCATAACAGTGACATCCACAGCGCCCCCATAACAGTGACACCCACAGCGCTCCCATAACAGTGACATCCACAGTGCTCCCATAACAGTGACATCCACAGTGCCCCCATAACGGGGACATCCACAGTGCCCCCATAACAGGGACATCCACAGATGCCCCCATAACAGTGACATCCACAGATTCCCCCATAACAGTGACATCCACAGATCCCCCATAACTGTGACATCCACAGTGCCTCCATAACAGTGACATCCACAGTGCCCCCATAACAGTGACATCCACAGCGCCCCATAACAGTGACATCCACAGCGCCCCCATAACAGTGACATTCACAGCACCCCCATAACAGTGACATCCACAGTGCCCCATAACAGTGACATCCACAGTGCCCCCATAACAGTGACATCCACAGAATCCCCCATAACAGTGACATCCACAGCGCCCCCATAACAGTGACATCCACAGCGCCCCCATAACAGTGACATCCACAGCGCCCCCATAACAGTGACATCCACAGCGCCCCCATAACAGTGACATCCACAGTGCCCCCATAACAGTGACATCCACAGTGCCCCCATAACAGTGACATCCACAGTGCCCCCATAACAGTGACATCCACAGTGCCCCCATAACAGTGACATCCACAGTGCCCCCATAACAGTGACATCCACAGTGCCCCCATAACAGTGACATCCACAGTGCCCCCATAACAGTGACATCCACAGTGCCCCCATAACAGTGACATCCACAGTGCCCCCATAACAGTGACATCCACAGTGCCCCCCATAACAGTGACATCCACACTGCCCCCATAACAGTGACATCCACAGTGCCCCCATAACAGTGACATCCACAGTGCCCCCATAACAGTGACATCCACAGTGCCCCCATAACAGTGACCTCCACAGTGCCCCCATAACAGTGACCTCCACAGTGCCCCCATAACAGTGACCTCCACAGTGCCCCCATAACAGTGACATCCACAGTGCCTCCATAACAGTGACATCCACAGTGCCTCCATAACAGTGACATCCACAGTGCCCCCATAACAGGGACATCCACAGTGCCCCATAACATTGACATCCACAGTGCCCCATAACATTGACATCCACAGTGCCCCATAACATTGACATCCACAGTGCTCCCATAACAGTGACATCCACAGTGCCCCCATAACAGTGACATCCACAGTGCCCCCCATATCAGTGACATCCATAGTGCCCTCATAACAGGGACATCCACAGTGCCCCCATAACAGTGACATCCACAGTGCCCCCATAACAGTGACATCCACAGCCACCATAACAGTGACATCCACAGTGCCCCCATAACAGTGACATCCACAGTCCCCCATAACAGTGACATCCACAGTGCCCCCATAACAGTGACATCCACAGTGCCCCCATAACAGTGACATCCAGAGTGCCCCCATAACAGTGACATCCACAGTGCCCCCATAA